>OY804603.1:9651401-9971451 GCA_963680895.1 Fragum sueziense
GGTCCGATGAGAATGGGCGGTTCTCCACTGCTTTTGCGTACAACCTTGTGAGATTTGTAAACAGTTGTTGTAACAAAACATTTTCCCAAAGAAAATGTTCTGTCAATACCAACGACTCCATTTCTCGTTGAAAGGAAAGACTTAAAATCTGTAATTTGTTCCTCTGTGTAACAGATGATAGACGGCAATGGGTTGTTTCTAGAATGATTAATCTCTGCAACGTATGGGTGTCCATCATTTATCATTTTTAAGACATTCAATAGCTCATCCGCCACATTATTTGAATTTTGATAACCCCTTTTGTCTCTATTGACGGCCGCTTTAAAATTCTGACATTGTTTCAGATCACGTGGGTGGTCAGCTGTTGTATTAAGGTCAGGATCTGTCATCTGAGCATACACGTCACTGGCCTTTTGATGCTTCAACTTGTCTTTCATTTTAGAAATAACGGCAGGATCAGTTCTTTCGTAAGCTTCAGTTGAGAGCTTGGAGTTGCCGTGGTAAGACGGGCTACTGTCAAACTCTCCAGTATATTCAATAACGGCTACATCGCGAATGCCAGGTATTGAATGAGGAAGTCCCTCTACCCATGTCACACGTCGTTTGTAGTCAGGCTTCCGTTTTAAGGCGGCATAATATCGATGAAATGTAACAATACTGTCCTTATCTGGTTGGGGATTGAGCTCCTGTAATGTTTTCACGCCATTTTGCCTGGCCTCTATGTGTACCAAGTCATCCTTAATTATGATATGGCTCAATCTGTGTCCTCCATCAGCCTCACCATCACCAAGTAGGAATTTTGTTTTGATGCTACGAGCTTTCTTAGAATCCCAAGCACCACAGTCATCCCAATATTTTGGTGCTTTTTTCAGTTTGATTTTTTCCAAGTTCTCCGAGTTGTCCAAAAGTGAAAATATATTTTCTTTTAACCCAGTCGGAATTTTGTCTACCGTGGGTGTGTCACTGATGATGATATTAAGGATTTCTGTTGGGGATAAGGGTTTTCCATCTGGGAGATTGATTTTACCTTCGTTTAATTTACACTCGCCGTTTACGTACTTCTCATCACCACTTGATTCATCTACGTCTATCTCCATTTCGTCCTCCATGTCACTAGTATCACTCAAGACATTGAATCGGTTTTCAGTGCTAACATTCACACTCACATTTTCCGAAACTCTCCTCTTCTTGCATGGGATGCCATCTGGGGATTTCTCATCTATTATGGATTCCTCTGGTGCTTTGGGAAAGGTGGTCTTCTCAGTCCTTGAATTGATGGGCGTGCTGGAGTTTTTAGTGTGTTCAGACACCACGGATTCTGCATCTGTGACGGCGCTGAAATGATTTACATCGTACCAATCGTCCTGTAATGGAACGGCATCCAATTTGTGCCATAACACAACCAGCTCACGTTCATTATTTTGTTCATTGGTGAAAATGGTGTTAAGTGACTGGTGGGCAACATCGTTTCTACCGTTAGCGTACGGATACACAACTCTAATAGACATCCCAATTACATCGGACAATGCAATGATTGTCCAAGAGCTGGAAAATCCACCAATTTTGGCTGAAAATCCACCAATTTTGGCTGATGCTAGACACGCACTTTCATATGAGCAGAAGAGATTCTGGATTCGGGGTCTTAATGGGTGTTTCATATACCGATCCATGTTACTCACAAGGCTCAAGCAAGTGTGATAACGTAGTTTGGTGCTAAGTGCCTCGTTACCGTGTAAGAGAATTGACACCGCGTTGAAGAGACAGTCGCCATCACCCGACGTTCTTCTAGGGTTCCCAGTGATGTCGTCCACAAAGTTGTCAATAACATGTGCGGCGTCGGGATCAACAGCGGGGAATTCAAACATTGGTTCCTTTGGAAGTTGTAGTCCAACATCAAACATCATTTCCCGCTGCACTGCTTCACGTAACTGATTGATATTCTTGGTAAGAGCAGCCTGAAATAGATAATTGTTTTTTTTTTTTTCTTTTTTTTTTTTTTTTGGATAAAATCGGATTATTGCGCTTTATGTTGCATGGAACAGATAGATATCATTGAAAGGAAGTTACATGCCAAATTTCAGCTTTATATGTCAAAATTAATACTTTTTGAGGAAATGAAAATGTTAAGTTTTCAGACAGACGGGCGGACAGACAGACAGACGGACACAAGTAAAACAATATGCCTCGATCTTTCGATACAATGGCATAAAAGCAAAACAGTGTTTAACATCCTTTTTTATTATTGGGTTTCTCTGGACACAGCGTCATAATTATAATAATAGCAAATATTGAGCATTTTTTTCAAATGTTGATATCAAAGGAATAAAATTTGTTTATCATAGCATAGGAAATATTACGAGAAATGGGGAAATTGTGGATCATCAACAACTTCTTCTTTCCTCTTTATGTTTTCCAAACCCTTTCCTACTATGGACGTGCTGTTTGGGAAAGGGTTAATTCATGATGACCTAGCGATAGGTAAATAAGGCAGGTTTATCGTGTGCCAATATCACTAATTAATGGCCAAGTAGTTAAGTGGATTATTTATTGGGCAATAAATTGATAACTAATAAACTAATAATTACTTGCTGCACACAAGTGTGACACGCGTAATTTTAGACAATTTTTTTATAATTTAACCTTTAACCCTTTCCCAAACGATAAAATTTTAGTGTGGTCCTATTTGAAAGTTACTGCAAAAGACAAAATGGATGAGGATAAATATAGGATTTGTGTGCTATATAGCATTGAAAATATTTAGACAAAAGGAGAAACTGCTGGTTTTCAGCAGTTTCTTCTTTTGTCTCAATGTTTTCCCAAGCCATTTCTACTAGGGACGTCAAAACCAGGTCTTGTTTGGGAAAGGGTTAATAGCACAATTATAAATTTCGGGATCTTGTCATTTCAATCTATGGTTACAGCAGCATTGGTTAATAAATGAAATATTTTAAGAATAAAGTGTTCGGAAATTGCAGTTCAAAATTATATTTTGTAAGCACACAAAGTAAATTTGCATTTTATTGTGATATAGCGTAACGTTGTTGAAAAAAAAAGCAAACTTTTTTTTTAACTTTAAATCGACATTATGAGAAAGTAGGATAAGATACCATTTATGACCAAATATGTTATATTTCCTTTTGTTGATTAATTTGAAAATTCTCTAATTATACCTGTGGGTTGATCCTCGACAATTTTGAAATTTAGCCAGTCTAAATCGTTTTTGATATTTGTGAAAGGGTCAAGTGATTATTGAAATAACAATTACCAATCAGTAAATACCACACGCGGTATCTTCACACCTCCTTCATACACCGAATGTCGGACAAAATCCCCTTAGGACAAAATCCCCTCGGTCGTTTTTGGCATAGGCGGACAAAATCCCCTCGGTGGAATTGATAGGGCGGACAAAATCCCCTCGATAAATATACTTAGGCGGACAAAATACCCTCAATGAAATGTTTAGGGCGGACAAAATCCCCTCTGTAGAATTATTAGGGAGGACAAAATCCCCTCGGTAGAATTATCAGAGCGGACAAAATCCCCCCCAGTACAATTACTAGGGCGGACAAAATCCCCTCGATAGGTAGGTAGAGTCGCCGATAGAATCAATTTATTGATGCATGGTAACAAAACTAATCGAATTCGATTATGAAATATTTTAACAATGTAACATTCCCCACCACCAGCATTTCTTAAATAAATCAGAAAATAGAAAAGAAAGGTCGAAAAGCTTGTAACAAACATTTTCTTATTTTCTTTAATGTTTTCTAAAGATACCTACTTTATTCTAATTGCGGACACAATACATGTAAGAAATTCTTCAATAGACTGGTCGTTTTCTATGTATTTTCTGCAGAGCGACTTCAGTTTCTTCTGATGGCTTCTGGTACTATGTTTTACTCTCCTACACCCATCAACACCATGTGACAGTCTTAAATGATCGGCTTCCACTCTGGATGCGTCCTTGTTGAAGCAGTCTATCACTGTCCATAGGGAGGGGTTCGAGTGCCAAACCAAGTTCTTGAAGCCGTTGTTCCACCCTCGCATATATTGTTCGTCCGGGCTGTGTCTTCGTGTACATATACCAAATAATACAATTCTAATAAATTACAAATAACTCGGAAACAATACAATTCATTGAACATCTTAAAAATGGATCGAGGGGATTTTGTCCGCCCTATTAATTCTACCGAGGGGATTTTGTCCGCCCTAATAATTCTACCGAGGGGATTTTGTCCGCCCTAGACATTTCATTGAGGGGATTTTGTCCGCCCAGTAATTTCTACCGAGGGGATTTTGTCCGCCCTAGTAATTCTATCGAGGGGATTTTGTCCGCCCTAAGCATTTCATTGAGGGGATTTTGTCCGCCTATGCAAAAAATGACCGAGGGGATTTTGTCCTAAGGGGATTTTGTCCGGTTACCTCATACACCACATGATGTATTGGAAGTGGACAGTGGAATATCGGAAAGAAATAAAATCTGATTTATTAGATCTATGTCAACATTTTTGGCATAGTATGAACAATGTGGATCATCACGTGAGGCAACGATTTCAGAAAATCTGCAATAATCTTGTTTATAAGGGACCGATTTGAAGCAGAGAAGGTAGACAAATGCCAGAAATAGAATGGATGTTATGGATTTTTGAAAAATCAACTGATTAAAAAAAGTTATTGAAGATTAACCCTTTACCAAACGACAAAATTTCTTATTTTTCACATCTATAGAGAGAACTTGTGTCTTACCTTTTCAAGTCGATGCATCCCCAAGACATAGTCAAATTCGCCGTCTCCGATTGTTCTACAAGTTATACACAGATATTCCATGCTGAAGTCGGCCCATCTTTCAATTTCCTTTCCCTCGAGTCCTTGGCATCTCGTGTGGTACCACTGCTTACACATACATCACTTAACGCAGCTGTTAGCAAATTTGGTTTGGCATTGAACACGACAAAAACCGCACGGAAACCGCTTGTTTCTTCCTTTGAAATCCATCATTGAAATGATAGAAGTTTTTTTTAAAAGAATGTTCACCATTGATCATTCTCCTTTTATATCGTACAGCCTCGTGCCAATATGGGTAATGAAATCACAAATACCGGTATGACACTCATAACAAATAAAGTCTTGTATATTTTGGTTCACCCTTTACCAAACAGTAAATGCCGACTTTTTCTGTCGAAAATGCAAACACTATCAAGAGATTCAAGATTCATTGCTTAAATGGCGTAAACTATAAAATTTCCTGTCAAAACAACAAACATGTATACAAGCTATTTTATGGGCGGATCTAGAGGGGGGTCGGGGCTTGGACCCCCTCCCCTGGAAAAATTTAGGGCTTGGACCCCCTGGAAAAAAATCCTGGATCCACCCTTGTATTTCATACGTATAAGTTAAAAACTAAGGTTTCTATCTACAACTTGGAAAAGAATCGCGGATTCAAATTTCATAAGAATGTGACCAAACTACGTGTTTTAGGCCTAAACAATCTAGAAACTTTTTCATTCTTGTCTGCGTGTCACATTTACTACAGAATTGCTGTTAAAATATCATTCATTTCTAAAGTCTTTATTGTGGGAAAAGAGGAAATTTGCTTGCCACAGAAACACTGTTAATTTTCCGAAACGCTTCCCAAATCATTTATCTTATAGTGCGCAAAAAAGCAGAATGTCTACTAACAAAATATGGTAGGACAAAATCCCAGTACCTCACATAAAATATATTTAACTTCTGAAAAAAATCGATAGTAGGCATAAAGGAAAAGAAAGATTATCGCCATTTACCCAAAACTTTCTTGTCTATATAAAAACCCAACTTTTTTCCCTAAAGAATTTTCAGATTTTTGTTAATTGAAAGTTTGCCTAGGTTATGCCATCTAGTGATCTCAAGGATATTTCTTGCTACGATTTTTAAGAGAGAAAATGCCTCGTTCAGCCGAAATTTAAATATGAATAATGAATTTTCAGTGTGAAGTTTTAAAAAATTATCTGCAAAATCACATTTTGTTGGGATTTTTATCCATTGAGCCATTTCAATGGGTAAGATTTCTGGCCGAAAGAAAATGAGAGATTCTCGCCGTGCAATATGATCCATGTAATCTGGGAAAGGGTTGCAGCATGATTTAGATAAAATTATGTCACATTTTAGAATTATACACATGTCATATGTCACACTTCTTTTAATTTGCACTGGTCATTGTCATGGCTCAAATCAGCAACACTCTATGGCAACATTTCAATAAACATAACTAGAATCAAAATATTCAAAGAGTAGTCAATTCTAAAATTTTCCAGCCAAAAAAATGTAATTAGTTATACGAGTAGATCTATAATCATTAAAGGCTATTTTTTCCAAAATTTTAATACAAATGTTAAAAAAAATTGTCCCTGCATGTCTTTGTGGTGTCTTTGTTTGTCTTTGTCTGTCTTTGTTTGTCTTTGTCTGTCTTTGTCTGTCTTTGTCTGTCTTTGCATGTCTTTGTCTGTCTTTTGCAGTATTTAGTAGGACCGCTGTTTTGGACAAACAGACAGGCAATGGTTATTGTTGAGAAATGACCTTGACCTCGAACGATGAGTTGACATTGACCCAGGTACCAATGATGAATAGTAATGAGATATTACTATTTACCAAGTGTTTTTGAAGGCATTGTGATAATAAATTGAAGCCAAATTACTTAAAAATCACGAAATTCAAATTCAACAACACCAAAAATAATCCTAGGCTTTAAGAAACCTTAAAACATTAGGGAGACAGGTCAAAAACATGTGATCTTGTCTTAATTCTGAATCAAAGTACTTACTGCTAGTATTGTGTTGACCTTGTTGATCAAATGTCTTGCAAAATGTCAGGATAGGTGTACCTTTGTATTGTACCTGTAATAAATATAGATTTGACGGAAAAGGCTCATACACCATTAAAGATGAAGAAATAGACATTTTTTTTCATTGCTGAACCCTTTCCAAAACAAGACTTGGTTTTGATGTACCCTATAATAGAAAATCATCATCATTTTCTCCTTTAGTCTCAATATTTTCTGTGCTATATGATAAACTAATCCTCCCCTTATCAACATCATTTCTTCCTCTGCAGCAGCTATCAAATTGGACGACCTTAAAGTTTGTTTTTTAGGATATGGTAAATAGGATTTAATGCTACCTTATTATTCCTGTTATACCATATCATCAGTGAGAGGTCAATACCTCTTAACTCAAACTTATTCAAGCTGTAGTTTCCAGAATTTTCAACGATCTTTCGACCACGTTTTTGGGTAAACTGTGTAAGAAGACATCTAATTGCACAAGAAATCAGATTGGGCCAATCAGCTCTATTGTTACAAGTCATTTCACAAAAAATAATTGTACAACCATTGACAATACCGGCCCCAGGTTTTTGACCTACCATCAATGATCTGTTCATTACACTAGTACAAACACAAAATTATATCCAAGCAACAAGCTGCTCATTCCGTGCAGTTTGTTTGTCTTCTGGTAAGAGAGAGATGATTGACCAAGTGTGGGATTGATTCCATGTGGAACTAGAAATGTCGCCAAGTAGACAAATACCAACCACTTACTAGTGCCTTGTTACTTTAGAAGTCCTATCAGAAAATCAAACTTCAATTGTGACCGTGACCTTTGACCTATGTGACCCCCGTCCCCCAAGAAAAAATGGCACCTCCTTGGGTCGAAAGGCAACAGTTGTGTATAGTAGCAAGTTCCTATACCAAAGGATACTTGAGTTAAAGCACAGAAACAGATTTTAAACAAAGTCAAACTATGACCTTCACCTTTGACTTATATGGCCTAAAAATGTCAAGGGCAACAATTGTGTAAAGTAACATGGTCCTAGGTAAAACAGTTCTTGAGTTAGAGCACAGAAAAAGTCTTCAGACAGATGAATGGATGGATAAACAAACATGGTGAAATCAATGTAACCCCCTTTTATTTGAAGGGGGGGGGGGGGGGGGGGTAAAGTGAGATCCCTGGATTGATAGACTCTGATGCTACTATATGAACTATCAGAGCTTGTGCAACAAATTTAATGTTTCCTACTATTCATGACTATTCATATGACAAAGATCTACAGATAACAAAGGGTAAAGCATTTTCAAAATGAAAAATATCTAACAAAGCTCATTAAAGATTATGTTGTGAGTACTCATATGAATTCTCTCTTCGAGACAATTCAAATGAGTATACACAACGAATGTCGGACAAAATCCCCTTAGGACAAAATCCCCTCGGTCATTTTTTGCATAGGCGGACAAAATCCCCTCTGTAGAATTAATAGGGCGGACAAAATCCCCTCGACATATATATTAAGGCGGACAAAATCCCCTCAATGAAATGTTTAGGGCGGACAAAATCCCCTCTGTAGAATTATTAGGGCGGACAAAATCCCCTCAGTAAAATTACTGGGGCGGACAAAATCCCCTCGGTAGGTAGGTAGAGTCGCCGATAGAATCGATTTATGCATATTGATTGATGGTAATAGAATTAATAAAATTCGATTATAAAATATTTTAACAAAGTAAACTACGGATTGAATGACTAAGTTAAAATATTTGATATTCAAAATTGCTTGTTTTTTCTCTGGGCGTGCAGGTAAAAAAAACATAGTCATAACAAACAATGATTTTAAACATATGATTTATTACAGATGAAAAGTTGGAAAATATAGGCAATGAATTTTGACTCCAACATTTACTTTATTTGATTGGGAAAAATAAGTGCACAAACAACCAATTTGAATTATTGAATAATATTTCACTCTATACCCTCCTTTGATTAGTCGTGTGCTGCTAATCAAGTAAATATTTGTGTGCTTTAATAACCAATTAACTTTAATTAAATGGTCGGTCTTTAATTGCGGTAAAAACGAAGACAAAAATGAATCGTTGTTTATTGTGCCTTAGTCTACACATATCAAATAATACAATTAAATAATACAATTCTAATATATTATAAATAACTCAGAAACAATATAATACATTGAATATCTTAAAAATGAATGGAGGGGATTTTGTCCGCCCTAATAATTCTACCAAGGGGATTTTGTCCGCCCTTGACATTTCATTGAGGGGATTTTGTCCGCCCAGTAAATTCTACCGAGGGGATTTTGTCCGCCCTAGTAATTCTATCGAGGGGATTTTGTCCGCCCTAAACATTTCATTGAGGGGATTTTGTCCGCCTATGCAAAAAAACGACCGAGGGGATTTTGTCCTAAGGGGATTTTGTCCGGTTACCTACACAACATATGGTTTGAATTTGAGATGAATTTAGAATGCATTTCCCCCTTCTTGCTTGTAGCTCTGATATGTGAACACTACCTGTTGATATGCCCTAAACATTTTGACATTCTGACCGTTGTTGAGACTGGACATCCACTTGACCGGAGTGTTGAAGGTAACTCCACGCGAGTCACAGATTTTACCGTCTGGCTTTAAACTTGCTCTGTGACATATACCCTGTCAAAAAAAGAAAGAAAAAATATTAAACTTTCACAGCAGAAAAATGAATGGAACAGCATGACACAGTTCCAAGTAAGCATAAACAACAGGCATTCAACAACAGATCCAGGATTTCTGAGAGGGGGTTCCAATATACAAATGGGAGGGGGGTCGTTTTCCTAGTAGTACATAATTTTGACTGAATTTCTGCATGAAAATGAAATAATCAGGCTTACAAAGGGTTCGTTTGACCCCCCCTCTGGATCTGGTATTGGTACATTGTGTAGGTGCTTGAAAATGATTTTAAACAAATGTAAAGTAAACATTCTTTAAAATAATTATTCTTAACTCTTTCCCAAACAAGACCTGATTTCCACATCCCTATTACAATATGCTTGGGAAAATATTGAAGCAAATGAAGAAATTGCTGAAAATCAGCAATTTCTCCTTTTGCATCAATACTTTCCCTGCTACAAATCCTTTCTTTATCTGTATTGTTGTCTGTAGCATCTTTCAAATTGAAACAGTCCACATTTTGCCATTTATGAAAGGGTTAAATAAAATGCTTTAATGTGGTCATTCTGACCTTAAACATTGTGACACTTGACAACCCCAATATTTCATTAGTCCAAAACTATCCTTATTTTTTTTTTTTCAATTTAAATGTCATTTTAGTGTTGAATTTATTTTCTTCATAATATGCATTTAAAATTTTACTATTCAAAAAATAATTTTTAAATAATGTTTTTGGAAAACAACAATGCTTCTAAAATAATCACAACATTTTATGTTAAGGCAAGTTTTGCAGACAGACGGGCAGACATATGGATGGATATAAAAAATCAACAGCATATTTTTTTCAATGATTCCTTTCCCAAACAACAAAATTTTAGGCTTGTAAGCTAATAAAATATTGAGACAAAAGAAGAAAATGTTGATTATCAGCATTTTCTTCTTTTGTTTTGATGTTTTCCCAAGTCTTTTCTATTAGCGACAAAGCCTTTTTCTTATGGGTCAAAAAGTGTCAATTTGTGGGAAAGGGTAAATCATACCATATATACTAACCTTAACCATGATTGAGAGTACATTTTGTCCAGGCAGGATTGTTCTCTTTGCAAACAAATCCCTCCACCCTGGTACAGTACTAGTGCTGCTCTGAATCTGGGATGAAACTTCATTATTCTGACTATATTGTGTGTCCATCAGGTCAGAGGTCATGTCCTTGTTTGACCTTGAACTTTGATTAGGTTCTACATTTGTCCTTGACCCCATTTTGAAACTATTTTCAGCTTCCACAGCTGTGTCAACTGGCTGAGCTTGAGTTTTTGTCACTACAAGTATTTTGTTTGGTTGTGTTTGTTGGGATTGAGGATTTAAAATGATGACTTTAGGTGTACTTGTCTTATTTGATTGAAGTACAGGCAATGGTTTCTTCTCTTCATGAACATTTTGTCTGCTTTGAATGTCCTGCCTTTGTGGCTGTATGGGTTGTACATGTGTGGCACCCATTTTTGCAACAGAACTTTTCACACTTGGCCTTTGTTCTATCATATTTGTAACATTGCTCTGAGTAAGAGTATGACTTGTAGGTGGTTTTATATTGTATATACTACCTCCAATATCAGGAGTAGGTCTCTCATGTGTTAGTGTAAGTATTCCAGGGGACGTGGCTTCAGCAGCATGTTTGGCACCAGTATTCCCCAACATTCTCTGTGTATTACTGACTCTATGTATCCCATCAGCAGGTTGTTTAACCTTATCACCTGTAGATTCCAACATTCTCTGTTTATGTCGTCTCTCTAGTTCCTGTGTTTTCACCATAAAGATGTCAGAGCTGATACAAGTTGATGTCGGGGACACCTGACCTTCATGTGGCAGTTTCTCCAACAGTGGTAAACGGTTCAATATCTTGTCATTGTTGTCTTTAAGGCAACTGCCATTTACTGTATCAATATCTTTATTTTCACAAACAACAGCAGAGTTGTTTTGTTTCTCTTTCTCTGTTGTTGGTCTGTCTTTCACATCTCTTGTGGTAGACACATCTTCAGTTATGGACATTGTCTTATTATCTTTAACTGTGGCTGCTGTCTCATTTTTGTGCTTCTCATCCATTGTGTCCTTGTTTTCATACTCTTTATCTTGCTGTATTTCTACAGTATCCACCCCACACTCATCCACCACCCTGACAAGTTCATCCACTTTAGTAGCAGTAAGTATATTCAGACTGTCACTTTCACTGATGTTCTCCACATCTACAACATGCTCAGATGTATCCTCAACCATATCTTCAACTTCATTATCAACCTGAGTATCTGCAGCAGCCTCTTCTTGATCAACATCTAGTTTATGCTCCTTGTCCTTGATGCTGTCACAGTTTTTATTGGCAGTGTAATTTATCTGTTTATTGCAGTCATTGTGTAACATATTCAGCCATAACATTTCAGAATGTGACTTCGCAGTTTGATCAGTTGTTGTCACATCTTTGACCTCATTATGTCCTGGTGTTGGTACAATCATCACTGTCTCACTACCTTCAGATTCAACATCTTGATCAGAGAAACATTCTTCATTGTGTTCAGGAGATTCTGTGCCATCATTTTGAGTGGGAATTTCTATTTCTTGATCTTCTTTCTTTTTCTTTATCTGAGGCTCTTCAGCAACATCAGCAACTCTCTTAAAAGATATTCCAGAAGGTGTTTTCCTTGCTTCTCCTGAATTTTTACAAGCTTCAGCTTTGTGTGGATTAGGTGACTCTTCAACCAACTTAGGCATTGTGTTTCTATTTGACTTATTTTCGTCAGCTTCTAGTTTTCCTTTGCCTTCTTTTCTCTGTTTCTTCATCAACTGTGACGCCATGTTTGTAGTGGACTCATCTGTTGAACCACTCAAAGTTTGCTTACCACTTTTAGGCACAGTTGGAGTGACAGCTTTAGGAGTTCCTTCTCTGACAAAAAATAAACAACGGAAAATATAAACTATGTACTATCAATCTTTTCTCAAACAATAAAAAATAAGACTGGTCTGAAATGGAACTTGTGCAATCTATTTATAAATAAACCATGTTTGATTTGGTAAGGCTGTAGTTTATAGATTAGGAAAATGTTAGAAAACGGGAAAAATGCTGGTGATCGAACACAATTATCTATCTGATGTTTTGAACTTTTTAACCTGTTCACTTTGTTATTGGACAATTTTTAGCACAATCTTTTTTATATTGGACATGTATGCAAGTTCCATATGGCTCATCTTAGTCTGAATTGTCTATTAAATTTTTCATATCTGAGATTGACTCCTTCCAAACAAGACCTGGTTTTGATGTCCCTCACAGAAAAGTCTTGGGGAGAAAACTGTAAACAAGTAACCAGTATTTTCTCTTTTTGCCTCAATAAAATGTTGGTAACTAACATTTCCTACCTTAGCACCAACATTTTCTTTGCCATCTTGTACAATTCTATCAACACATTTTTTGTTGTTGACAGGACAGATTCTAATCGGATCATGCTTAGATTTTGCTGTTTGGAAAAGGGTGAACAAAATCACTATTAATGAAGTTATGATTACTTTGTACAGCTCATGATAAATGACCTGGCAGAGGATCCCTAGCTAGTAGCTAGCGATCCTCTGCCAGGTAATTTATCATGAGCTATACATACCCATTTACAGTTTTGAACTGTTTGACCAGTTCCTTCTGTCTCTGTACAATAGCCAGCAGGTTTTTCTTATGTTGTGCATGCATGCCTAGTAAGAAGGGTTTATCTGGCTGTTTGTTCTGGCCCTCCAACTTTTTATACAGCATCATGATGCGCGTCAGATTGGACTGGATGATTCGTAACAAATTCTTCAACTGACCTAAGGATAACAAGCGATGTTTGTAAAACATGTATGCCCCCTCAAGGGCCTACATCTGATGTAGGTCAAAGTCCAAGGTCAAGGTCACAAGGTCCAAGGTCATGGTCAAATATGAAAGGTCTTGGTAAGAGGTGTCCATGTGTGAAATATCAAGTCTGTATATGTAAAAGTAAAATGAAATAAAGGCCAGGTTAAAGTTTTTAAAAGAAGGCCAAATGCCAAGGTCAAGGTCCAAGGTCATGGTCAAATGTGAAAGATCTTGGTTGGAGGTGTTAATGTGTGAAATATCAAGGCTGTAAGTATAAAAGGACATGATATATACGCCTGGTTTAAGTTTTTTTTAAAAGTAGGTCCAACTCCAAGGTCAAGGTTGCAATATTAAAGGTCATGGTCAAATGTGAAAGGTCTTGGTAGGAGTCGTCAATGTGTGAAATGTCTAGGCTGTAGGTATAAAAGGGCATGAGATAAAGGCCAGGTTAAAGATTTTTGAAAATTTGTCAAACTCCAAGGTCAAGGTCACACAGGCAAAGGTCATGGTCAAATGTGAAAAGTCTTGGTAGGAAGTGTCCATGTGTAAAATATCGAGACTGTATATGTAACAGGAAATGAGATATAGGCCTAGTTTAAGTTTTTTAAAAGTAGGTCAAACTCCAAGGTCAAGGTCCAAGGTCATGGTCAAAAGTAAAATATCTTGGTTGGAAGTGACCATGTGTGAAATATCAAGGCTGTATGTGTAAAATGACATGAAATATAGGCCAGGTTAATGTATTATAAAAGTAGGTCAAACACCAAGGTCAAGATCACAAGGTCCAAGGTCATGGTCAAATGTGAAAGGCCTTGGTCGTAGGTGTCCATGTGTCAAATATCAATGCTGTATGTATAAAAGGACACGATATATCGGCCAGGTTAAAGTTTTTTTAAAAGAATGTCAAACTCCAAGGTCAAGGTTACAAGGTCCAAGGTCATGGTCAAATGTGAAAGGTCTTGGTAGGATGTGTCCATGTGTGAAATATCAAGGCTGTATGTGTAACAGCACATGAGATATAGGCCCAGTTTAAATATTTAAAAGTAGGTCAAACTCCTAGGTCAGGGTCACAAGGTCCAAGGTCATAGTCGTATGTGATAGGTCTTGGTCGGAGGTTTCCATGTGTCAAATATCAAGGCTGTATGTGTAAAAGGACATGGTATATCGGCCAGGTTAAAGTTTTTTAAAAAAGTAGGTCAAACTCCAAGGTCAAAGTCACAAGGTCCAAGGCCATAGTCAATTGTGATAGGTCTTGGTAGGAGGTGTCCATGTGTGAAAAATCAAGGCTTTCAGTGTAATAGGTCATGAGATATATGCCCAAACAAAGGGCAATAACTCCAAGAATTTAATAGGCAGAGTTATGGTTCTTGTGCACTGCACATCTCCATAATGGGATCTATCCACTTGTAAAGTTTCACGATTCTACCTTGCATACTTGTTGAGTTGTGCTCCGGACAAGAATCAAGTTTGAAAATCAACAAAGGGCAATAACTCAAAAATTATGTACGGCAGAGTTACGGTTTTTGTGCACTGCACCTCTCCATAACGAGATCTATATACATGTAAAGTTTCATAATTCTACCTTATATACTTTTTGAGTTACGCTGTGGACAAGAATCAAGTTTGAAAATCAACAAAGGGCAATAACTTCAAAAATTTGATCGGCAGAGTAACGGTTCTTGTGCACTGTACCTCTCCATAATGAGATCTATCAACCTATGAAGTTTCATGATTCTACCTTTAATACTTTTTCAATTTTGGTCTACGGACAGACCGACCGACCGACCAACCAACCGACATTTGCAAAACAATATACCCCCATTTGCTTATGAATAAGTGGATGAAAACTAATTATCTGTTACAATACTTTTTGAAACATACAGGGAAAAGAGAATGACTTTCTCAACACAATTTGTTAGCTTAAAACAGTCTAAGGGTCATAAAAAACAGATCTCGTTTGTACAATAATTAATGCAATTCCATTTCATTTTGCGAATAACAAGAGCTTTCGATTAGAATTAATACTTAAGGGAGGCAATTTGTCCATGGTTCAGAGGTAAGGCGTCAGCCTTACCACCAAGATTTTTAGAGTTCACAGTAGTGAGGGTAGTTCTTGGGCATTTTATAGTCCCACACATTCATCGCGAGCATTAGTACAGTTTTCAGGAAACAGGTAAAGAAAAGAATTAATCTATGTTGAAAGAACTAATTCCACAATTGTCTGATAAAGAATTAAGCCTACCAGACTCAATTAAGTGAGGCCAACACTTGTAGTCTGTAATTTTCTTCTCTAGATTTTCCTGGAGCTTCATCATACAGTGTTCTACTGTGGTTTTGATCACTTCTTGCTGCACAAATAAAACAACAGAAGATTAACCTGTTCCCAAACATTGACATTTTTTGACGTCCCTCAAGAAAAAGGCTTTGGAATACATTTTGAGAAATGAAGAAATTGCTTGTAACAAGTATTTCTTCATTTACAGAAATTTTTCTATTCACAAAGACAACAAGATGTGTTTGTGAAACACCAATGCCCCCGAAATGACCATTTTTGTAAAATGTTAAGTTTGCGTAAAGTAAAGGGTTGATAAGGGTTAACATATGACCTTGAGGAAGGTCAAATTGTATGGAACAGATAGATATCATTGAAAGATAGTTGCATACCAAATTTGAGCTTTGTATGTCAAATACATTTTGAGGAAAGGCAAAATGTTAAGTTTTCGGACAGACAGATAGACGGACGGACATATAGACGGACAGACAGATAGACAGATGGACAGACAGACACAAGTAAAACAATATGCCCCAATCTCTCAATACGTGGGGCATAAAAAAGTTTGAAATTCCATTCGCTTGAGTTTAGAGCAATTTTAAACTTTGCTGTATGGTAATGGGTTAATGAATTCAATATTTCACTTTTCCACATTGAAAGCTAGTATCACAAGATCAATTGTTGTTTTGTGTTATGTTTTATGAATGATTTTTAACATCATATTACAGTAATTGTAATCTTGCTTTGTAAAACCTTGAGACTTCATAATGTTCCAAATAAAGTGTGTGCTGCGAAGAAAACACATGATAGAAATAATTAAACATGTGACAATCAGATAGGATTTTTTTTATTTCACATTTGATATTGGATTAAATGGGAAATAACTACAAATCTATCACTGAAGGTGATAAAATACCCTGCCACTATATATGTCCGGACAAGAGTTTTTGTCAAAAACAAAGGGCAATAACTAATTAATTAAGCAAGGTAGAGTTATACTCCTTGAACACTGCACTTTTCCTTAGTGAGATCTATCTATGAAGTTTCATGATCATAGCTACTTTACTTTCAGAGATATGCTGCGAACAAGTTTTTTGTATATATATATTCTTTATTCAGGAAATAAGGCACAAATGCCTATCATTACCACATATATAAATAATACAAACATATCAAAACGGTCAAATGGTAAATACGTTTGAGAAATATGGCATGTACATGTACATGTAGGGTAGAAAGCTTTGAAAACATGTTTGTCATATCACACAGTACAAAATGTAAATCGGAAAATTGTGATCTCAAGGGAGACAAACATATAAGACCGTGAGACGTTTTTACGGATTTGTCCCCCCTGATTCACTTACAGCAATATAACGTCGTACCCCCCCCCCCCCAAAAAAAACCCCAAAACTTCGTAACTGTAGCTTACTTAAAGCTGCATTTACGAGCTTCTTGCTGAAAAGTAGACATAAGTTGGATGAAAAACAGTCGGGATAATGAAGAAGGTTGTAAGGTTCACATTCTTCTTCACTTCCCCCAAAGTTTTTCTTTTTAATTTGTTTGTAAAAAAACATACTTTTAATTGTTCCTGATTGTGAGAGAAGTTTGTTTATACGAGACAAAGTGTTAGTTATTTGATATTGTTAAGTTGTGTTTTATTTCGAATCCTTTAAAGATAAAAACTGAAAGGTTCCTTAGTGTGTGTTTTCTTTGAGATGTCATGAGTTCAACAAATTTGATCATATTTGGATTTTTCCAGTAGTATTTAGAGATATATTTTTTTCTGATATTTGCATATAAAGGACATTCTAACAGGAAGTGCATTTCATCTTCTAAAGTTTGACATTGTTTACATTTTCTTTCATCATAAGGTGTTTTTACGGGTTTGTGCCATCTTCCGGCTTCAATTTCTAATTTATGGGCAGACACTCTAAAGCGACAAAGAGCTACACGATACTTATACTCATTTAGTTCATTTAAATACTTTTGCAAAGTAAATTGTTTAAATAATTTATATGTCCTTGCTCTTGTTGAATCTTCTAACTTACTTTCCCATGTTTGCAAAAAGTTATCTGTTAATCTTTGCTTAAAGATGTTCATGAACATGTTCTCATTCTGTACACCTTGGTTTAACCAAACTTCATAGAAACCTAAATTTTCAAAAACAGTCTTTAATTGTTTTGCCCAAGATTGCTTATTTGGATATTGTTGGAGGTCACTTATCATTAAGTTATAGACATGTTTGATATATTTTTCAGGTGGCGCCTTTAATATTTTGAACCAGTATTTAACAACTCTAGATAATCTTGTTATTTTCAAAGGATATCTACCTAATTCTCCATAAATAAAATCGTTTTGTGTTTGTTGTCTTACTCCCAATAATGATTTACAAAAATTTAAATGGATACTTTCTAACTTTGGAGCCTCATTCATTCCCCATATTTCACATCCATAGCTTAGAACGGGATCAACAAGTTTGTCAAACAATTGCAATTTGTGACTAATTGACATATTCGGAAATCTGACAAGGTAGCTTTTTAGTCTATTTAATGCTTTTAAAGATTGACCATATACGGTTTCGAAATGCTTATTAAATGATCCACCAGTAGAAAACGTCATACCTAAATATTTAAATTCCTGAACTATTTCTAAAATTTTCCCTTTGTACGTAAACTGTAAGTTTCTACGCAATCGACCACCTTTTCTGAATACCATAACCTTTGTTTTTTCTGAGTTAACTTGGAGTCTCCAACGATCACAATATTCTTCTAAAATCAAAAGCCCATCCTTTAAACCTTTGTCGGTTTCTGAAAATAAGACTATATCATCAGCATACAACAACAGAAATAGTTTAAGAAAACCTATATCAACACCTTCAAACCCTTTATGAATAAAATGTTCTTCAATATCATTAAGATACATAGAAAAAAGAAATGGTGATAAACATTCACCCTGTCTTACACCAAGACTACATACAAAATTTTCACTTAATTCATTATCATTTCGTACTTTACATGCCGTTTTATATGTTTCATACATAGAAGTCATTATATTTAATATATTTCCTCGTAGACCAAGCTTTATTAAGTTATACCATAAAATATCCCGTACAACATAATCAAAGGCTTTCGTAAAATCTATAAAAGCGGTATAAAGTTTCTTGTTCTTATTCAAAAAATGACTTATAAGCTCATGAAGAATAAACATGTTGTCAACAGTGCTCATATTTTTTCTAAAACCCGCTTGCGCTTCAATATAAACACTATATTTTTCAGCCCATTCTGTAAGTCTAGTGTTAAGAATTTTTGTAAAGAGTTTCCCTAGAGTACTTAAAAGAGTAATTCCCCTGTAGTTCCCTGGTTCATTTAGGTTTCCCTTTTTATGCAATGGAATTATAACACCATTGGACCATATTTCAGGAAAATATCCAATCGAAAAAAATTTATCGAAAAGACTAGTTAGACATGTTGCAAAATTTAAATCATTAATACCATGAATAAACAGTTCATTAATCAGCAAATCAGGCCCTGATGACTTTCCAGATTTCAGTTCTTTACAAGCTTTTAAAACTTCGTCTATTTTTATATGTTCATTTAACTCTTGAAACATACATTGGAATTCACCTTTAACATATCGTTCATTAAATATAAAAATGTCTTCATCTGCTTGGAAAAACACCGAGTCAGGGTTATTTATAGCCTTAAAATATATTGAAAAATTATCTGTACTAACTTTGCACACGGACTGTTTACTTTGACACCCCTTTAGAAGTTTCCAATACTCTTTGGCATTTTTTAATTTTAAATTTTCTAGCTCTAATGTTTGTTGCCTTTGATATTGCAGTTTTTTATTTCTTGTTAGAGTTTTGTATTGACTTCTAGCAGTGATCATATTTTTTCTAGAATCGCCGGTTTTATTTCTTCTAAATTCATTTAATTGACTATAAAAGTTTGATTTGCTTATTTTACACTCGTTATCAAACTAGGCTTGGTTTTTGGTATTCAATGTATCATTTTTATTAGTCAAATCATTATTCATGTTTATTTTCTTTTTGAATAAAGGATCGCTAACATGTGTGATAATCTTGTAAAAGGTTTCCAAATTTTCATCCATGTCTGCTTTTGTTTCAGAACTATTTATATTTGTGAATAAATTTGCAAAGTTTTCAGTAACTTCAGTACTTTGTAATTTGTTTATAAAACATTGCTTTTTTTCACTATCCCACTTGTATACATGTGTAACTTTATCTTTATGACCTTTAGCATTGTTATTGCTCCGAATATTAGTAACATTTAGATTGTCATTTAAAAATGGTTCCTTACCCCTTAAAGAAAAAGTTACTAGGCAATGATCAGACAAAATATTTGGCTCATGTACTCTAAAATTATATATATGATCAAACATAGCATGTTTACATAACACTAAATCTATAACACTGCTACCTTGTGAATTTATACATGTAAAGTTACCATTCAAATCTAGATCTTTTCGACCATTCATTATTCTAAAACCTGTAGCTTTGCACATGTCCAACAAAAGTCTACCGTGTTCGTTTACCTTTAAATCACAAGAATTTCTAACCATTAAATCGTCTTCAACGTAATCATCTGGTAGTATAGATTCTTGATCAAAATAAGTATCATTTTCTACAAAATCTGCTCTCTTACCTACCCTGGCGTTAAAATCGCCTGTTAAAAGAAATTCACAATTCTGGTGAAATTTATTTTCAAAATGATGTACATCTTCAGTAATCACATCGAAAATATTTCTGGTTACTTCAGACTCTCTACTGCTCCCAGATGGAACATTGTAACATAGACATATCAATAAATCTTTACCACCAGATAATAAATTTCCATTCAGTTTGATCCAAATAAGACTATCTTCAACATGCTTCAGAAATACAATATCATTCACGAGATCATTTTTCACATAAATAATGAGTCCGCCACTGCTTCTTTTCGCACCATATTTACGTTTTCGATTTAATTGAAAGCTTTGAAAACCATAAATATTTGGATTAAAATTATCACTAAGCCAAGTTTCTGTTAATAGTAATATGTCATTTGTTTTAAATAAATTAATCATGTATTCATCTTCGAGTTTTGAGTACCTACAACCTATCAGTCCCTGGATATTTAGTACACAACAAGTTATGTCCCTTCTCTCTGACCTGTCCTATTTCACTCCTGACCTCTCCTGTCCCGATTTATTGACATCTGTCTCCGATTGGCTGGATTGACGAGACCTCGTATTTGATTGGCCCTTAGGCGACACACCTTCCCACGTATTGCTCGTGCTCGGCCTATTCACCTGTGTTGTATTTGTGTTTTGTTTATCTGAAATAGACTTTTTATATGTTTTAGAGTTAACATTTGTGGAATTAATTCGCGGTCTGGATCTATTGTTCTTATTGGAATTATCCACTATATTTGGTGAGTACTGTTTTTCGCTATCATTAGAGCCTGACCTATTTGACCTAGTTGACCTATCACGTGACGACCTAGATTTTCCCATGTCAACAAACACAGCTGTTCTCCTGTCACCTGTCAAATCTATTGTTTTCTGCTCAATGTCTGGAATCGTTTCTACTGAGTGCATCCCTTCTCCATACCCTTTCGTATCGTCCCCTAGGCCTACTTTCCCCCCTATTCGATTACCTTTCATGATCTGAAACCAATTCGGAAATTTGTCATCCACTATCTTTCCCTCAATACACAACTTTGCTGGGTATTTTATTTGTACCTTCTTTCTCTCATATCTTGCTCTTTTTGCCTCATCACTTTCATATAACTGTTTTCTAGCTACTGCGATTTCTCTGGGATAATCTCTGTCTAACCCGAAATTTGTGTGTTTAAGTTTGTAAGCCCTACTGATAACCCTTTCTGTATCTACATAGTCTCTAAATCTAACAATGATGGGTCTCTTATGATCTGAATTACCTTTACCCCCAGCACCGCGGGTCGATCCCAGTCTATGGGCTCTGTCAATGACAATATCGGTCGTATCTAATTGTAGCTCACTCTCCATAAATTGCATAATCAGCTCTTTATCTGATCCGAAATCCAGCTTCTCTGTAATATTGTAAAATATGACATTGTTTCGTCTGCTCCTGGACTCGATATCAATACTCTTATATGACAAAATATTGATCTTTTCTTCTTGCATTTTCACTAAATATTCAAGTTTATCGACCTTATCTTTGGTTTTTATAACAGTTTTGTTCATATTTCTCATTTCTTCTGCACTAGACGACTGTTTTGATCGGACATCTTGGATCATATCAGAGTTCTTATTTAGTTGTTCGAAAATGCAATTCAATTTTTCATCCATGTTCATTTTTGAGAAGGAATCAGTGCCAATACTCCCACTGCTACGCTTTTTCCTTTTCCTTACTTGTGTTTTCCAACCATCTTTATCTTTGTCATTTTCCCGCCATTCAAATCGATTCCCCGTGCTCACTGAAAAGTCTAATACTTCATCTTCTCCATCCGATTCTTCCATCATTTCTGCTTCTGAGTTGTTAACGAATGTTTCCGCAGCCATTCTACCCTACTGCCGATGTTTTATGCTTCTAAATTATACTGCTAAAAATTAAATTGCGCTACGACCAATTTTGACCACCTTGTCCGCCATTGACCGGAAGTACGTATCATCAGACTGACACAGACTGACAAATGGACAGACAGACGGACGGATGGACAGACAGATGGGCTGATTCCAGTAACCACCTAAAACATTATTTTTGCGAGGGTATAAAAAGATAAGAGGATAGTCTACCAGTAAAAAAAACTCTTGCATATTGTGCTTTTTGTTTGAAAACCTCATAACTGCAACTTGTTTTAAGTTGAAGCTATTAGTCCTTCAAAGACAAGCAGCAATATGTGTTCATCCAGCAACGACAATGAATAAATGTTATTACACACACACCTCTCTATCAGATGAATTATCAATTGATTCCAACAGCTTGCGTATACGTAGGTTAAGTTTGTCTGTGGCTACATCTGTCTTGGACATCTGACTATCTGGTCCTGTGATAAATATACCATATACACAAATGTGACCCGTCACCCTAAAAGGGACCTTGTCAGACTCACCACAGGTCAGCTAGATCCCGCATGCGAAAAATGAACATATGGTAAGATAGGGAAAACATTCCGAATTTAGAAAATTACATAAAAGTGAAAAGTGTCGGCCCTAGTCTGGCTGCGCGGACTGCGCAGACTGACTAGGGTCGATATTTTTCACACTTCCTATAAGGTCCCTTTTAGCGTGACAGGTCACAAATATCAAACATTCATGAATTGTTGTTGTTGTTGTTGTTTTTATATTATATGTACTACAATCAGAAATTTCTCTTTTTTTCTATGCCATATTGTACATATAGCCCATCTTATAAACATTCAACTATCATCTGCTGTTGCTTTTGTAATGGTCTAAATTTTTGTTATTTTGGAGAGCTCTGGTAAAATTTATTTAGATCTATGTGTGTGTATATGGAAAAGATTACCTTGAGTCTGTTTTCTGAAGATTTCATCTTTTGAAGTTTGACTGAAACTGTGCTGTGAATCTGGGAAAAGACTACCTAAAACAGAAACATCAAATTGAAAGAAACTGTAGATGACAAAATATGTCACAAAATCTTATCTCCCAATGTTTTCCAACATCTCTTCTTGCCAGGACTAATTCCATCTTCGCAAGCCAAGGGTGACATCTACGACGTAACGTCGTTTCTGTATTCATCCTTCGCGTATTTAGTCCGATTTTCTTGGTGTCATGGAACATGCTTTCATTGGTTCCAGCGAGGTCTCGCTGGAACCAATCAGATTGTCGACTGATACATTTGTTATGAGTAACCAATTCATGACAACGGGCGGGAAAAAGCATTGCATTTACAACTCAAAAACAAGAAGATGTGCGATTTTTTCTAAGAATTTTACTGCAATAGACAGGAATTGCCTTACTTTAATCGACAAATTATTATACTTTCGACAACTCGACCAAAGAAGCAGCTTACTTCTACCTAATCCGCATTCACGTATGACGTGAAAGACAACGCACGTTAATGACATCATCAATAATGGACAAAATAACATAAACAACTAGCAGGATAACCGCTAGGTGGCCCTTCACGATTTTAAGAAAATCTGACAAAATCCGCCAAGGGTGAATACAAACATAGGTGGGTTCGACCTTTGCTAGCAAAGATGGACTAATTCAGGAAAGATTTAATCTGATACAGAAAAGCTATAAATGATTTCTACAAATTACAAATAGTTATATGCAAGTAAAATTCAATGAAAAGTATTAACCAAATAATGAATTAAGATAAACTACCTTAACTTGTTATGTATTACAGTAAATAAAACAGAAAAGGAGCATGCGTGTTTGATTTCTTAGTCAGGCTGCTCAGGCACAGTGATTTTGTTACAAATTTATGCAGAAGAGTCCTGGGACCCACTTGTTCCCAAAACAATGAGTCCAATATTGAAACATAGGAGTCCTTGAAAGACAACATCAATTACACATTGAAAATGTTAGCATTCTGGGACTCACTGAATATTTTTCAATGAGTCCTGAGAAAAAAATGTGAGTCAGGGACTCCGGACTCGCAGGTAACAAAACCCCTGCTGAGGCACTTCAATTCTTTTATGATTTTGAAATTAGAAATCTAAAAACAAGGTGTGTTTTATGCATGAAACACAAATGCCCCGCATTAAGACCAATAAATGGACAACATTAACTGATATAGCATCAATCTTTCAATATGGGGGTATAGAAAATGCAAAACATGCTACACAGGTTGTAGGGTTATTTATCGTTTGGTGACAGTCCTTAGATCAGAATGCTTGGAAATGCAGCAAAAGAGTTAAAACATTTCAACAATACTTTTTAACTTACTTTTTTGCCAAATAGCATCACATGGCTGTGAGGATCGTGTGCTGTATGGATTCCTCTCATGTGATTTTGTCCCATTTCTTGTTACTCGTCCACTTCTCCCCTGTACACCATTTTGTTGACTCTCTAGAAAATACCCGTCCACCTCATCCGCATATCTAATTAACGGCTGACTCCGCCTCTTTGTTGTTGTAGTCCATCTAAAGAAGTCCTCTGTGTTCTCTTGTAACATCTTTGATTCATTTTTCCAAAATTTCCTTGGTTGTTTTGAGGTAAAACTTTTCTGGGATTGAGTAATAACATCAGGTTGAGTCAAACATTCCAA
This sequence comes from Fragum sueziense, assembly GCA_963680895.1. Lineage (NCBI taxonomy): Eukaryota > Metazoa > Mollusca > Bivalvia > Cardiida > Cardiidae > Fragum > Fragum sueziense. Next base: position 9,676,219 of record OY804603.1, read on the forward strand.
ATGAGCGACATCTTTCCTGTTTGCATCAAAGGGCTGGTTAATTTCTAAAGCTGATTTTTGAGTACTTTCTACCCTGTAGTCATAATTACCCATACTATTAGCATTTACTTCATATTGTGAACCAATAACACCAACATCACTGCCAGCTCTCTCTTTTTGTTCTCTCTCTTTGTCAGTGTACTCAAATGCAGCGTCTTTACAAACCTGGCTGTCAGCTGAAGGCCTACCATATTGTGTATAAACAGCCCCACTGTGTTGTCTAGCAGTCAAGTCTACAAAGTTGGTGGAGGGGAGCAAACTCTGACTCATCTCTACTTCACTCTCATCCTACAAATAAACAGAGCTACAGATGTTACAGATCTCTCAATGTTTGTCAATAATATCATATTCAAAAATCTTCTTTACTTGATATTTTGAGGCTAATATACAGCTAATGAGAGCCGGAGAATTTTATTCATCCGCATCAGCTTTTTCATCCGCATCAGCTTTTAAAATGAAACTAAACAGCTACAAAATGACTAATGTACAGACAGATGGACTGACAGTTTTATACCCTCCTAGATAGAATTTTGGGGGTTATAATGAGTCATGACTGTCTAGTACAATGATGAAACATATATAGAGGCTGAGAGCTACAGATAAAAGGCTTTTTTTAAAAATTTCATTTAATGTTCATCAAATCCCATGCTGTAGGTAATCATTTGAATCGTCCCATTGAGACGACTTAAATGAGTACACACAACATAGGGTTTGGATTTGAAATAACAAAGTTAGAATATCATTAACCCTCCAAAAATTCCCTTGACAACTTCTGGAGGGGGTCATAATGTCCACCTGGTCCTCAAAGAAGGGGGTCTTACTTAGTGTAACATTGTTTCTCCATGTCCCAGCTCATAATTTTCGGGGGGTCATTTGAGTTAAAACTGCACCAAAACGCACAATTTTGTGCCCCAGGGAAAACCCTGTCCCTCTTATCTGTTTCTCTGCATGTGTACCTGATATATCTGTTTGTCTGTGTTTGTGTGATCTGCCCTGATACAAGTTTCAGTGGTTTGTTTCTGTTTCAACGGAATCAACACCTCGGACATCTCAGAACAACAATCGTCCTCAACATTCTGGACATTTCCTGATTTATCATCATTACTGCCAGCCTGGGACATGATGGACTGCAAATAAAAAAAAATCTTCAAATAAATATCAACAGTGTAATTGAGCGATGACAAACACCGTGGAGAATCGCGGCACATGTAAGCATATATGAGGAACAAATACTTCAGCCAATCAGAGGCTTATGTCATTGTAAATTACCTAATTTAACAATGATGCGTCATCTAAAACTAAGCAAAATGACATTTTTTACTGTTCTAAATAAAAAGCTGTTGCAGACAAAAAAAATAATGTATGAAAAAAGTTAGTTCAATTACAGAAAATCTAGAGGAAAAATCAGATAATTAATGTCATTCTTGGACATGAAATACTGCAGTCAAGGATCCAGAATTTCTGTGAAGGGGTCGAACTTACAGAAAGGGGGGTTCATTTTCCTGGAATTACACAATCCTGACTAGATTTTGTTAATACTTGGCCAATTTGAATTTGGTGTGTAGTAGAGAAATTGGAAAAATGCCAGAGATTAGGTTTGTGTGGTAGATTTTTTTTTTAAAGGGGGTGATTCTCTTAATATTACACAATTTTGACTGAATTTCTGCATGGAGACGAAATAATCAGGCTACATAGGGAGGTTCTTTCGAACCCCCCCCCCCTTCCCCCCCCACCTAACCCCCTGTGGATCTGCCACTGCCATGTAAATCCCTGATGTATACATGTATTCTTATTTGCAGTCCAGTGGCGGATCCAGAGGGGGTTTAGGGGGTTCAAAAGAACACCCCCACCCCCTGACCTTTGTAGCCTGATCATTTCATTATCATACATTAATTTGATGTGTCAAATGATTCCCTGTCATGATATTGGGATATATCAAATACAAGCTATGTAAGATGATATCCCATTACCACACAGTGACACCTTTTGATGCCCCACAAGATAATGGCTAAGGAAAACTTAAACATCGTGGAAAATGAAGAAATTGCTTGTGACAAGCAATTTCTACATTTCCCACAATGTTTTCTATCCAAAAGAGATGAAAAAAATTCATTAACATGAAATTCTAATCGGCAGGATCTTTCAATTTTGACCACCCTAAATTTTTGTTGTTTGATAATGGGATATTTACCTGTATGTTGTGTGTATGAAGTGGAATAACGGGTGACACAGGTCCATCTTGCTCTGAAATAATTGTAATCATGTAGAGAGAATCATCATCCTAGTCTACAAAATAGCGAGGTTTATAAAAAAATTAAGAAGCCCTTGAATAAAAAAATTCAAAAATAAAATTTATGGTGTAACAGGTGCTCATATTTTTTACCAAAACATGATTTTGACAACCCAATACAATAAACCAGACTCTTTCTCATTTTCATGCAATATTTTCTGTGCAACAATATGCATACTTTTAGACATGAATAACATTTGCTTTGTCATTTGTAACAGATTTATAATAAGATTTCAATTCTGACCAGTTTCCAGTGTTGGTTTTGGGAATGGGTTCATTAGAAACATTGATGATTATCTAAAACAGGCCTTGCCCTTGCTCATATTGACACCAGTCGACAGTGTATCTGTCTGTTCTATCAAAGTTTTGTGAGGCTGTATAGATGGAAAAGCAGTCAGTTTTTCTGCACTGTTCAAGTGTTGTGTGTTATAACTGAGATGATACTGGCAACTTAATCGGGGGGTTGTTTGGGAAAGGGTAAAACTATACCTGATATTTGTGTATCCGTCTGTAATATCCAAGTTTTATGAGGCTGTATAGATGGGTAAGCAGTCACTTTGTCAACACTGTTGTGTGTTGTTGCTGAGATGATACTGGTGACTTCATCTGCTTCACTATCAGACATGGTGGATCTAGTTTACCTGTAGGCTACAACATTATTATAGAAGAGCAACTGACAAGATTGGGTAAAAGCATTCTAAATTTGTTGTTTCAAATCCTATCCCCATGTTGTGGGTACTCATTTGAATTATCACACGCTTGATAACAAAACATGCTTGATCTTTCAGAAATGCCGGGGATTCTCGCAATTGCACGTCCTAGATCAGACACTGGTCCGTTCTAACACAAACTCGAACTCATCCAAGACCTTATGGCTACCAAAATTGTGGCCAAGTTTTGTAATGATTGTTCTTTATTTGTAGATGGATAGTGTTAACAAAGTCAAAACTAGCTAATTTTTTTATGTTCAAGGGCATATACCGTAATTATTCTAATAAACGCCCATATTCTAATAAACGCCCATCCCCCAAATCTCGGCTGAAAATCTGCTTGTTTCAAGCACAATTTTAGCGAAAAGGATTGATTCTAATAAACGCCCATCCCCTGATTCCAGATTAAAATAATGTAGGTCATAACAAAAAAAATCGATGAAAGAGAGGATATTCAGCCCTAAATCTGTTGGCAATGAAGGAATTTATTTGAAAAATCGTATTTTGCAGTCCTTATAACAAAACTTTGCCAGATTCGACTTGCTGAATTCGAGTCCATAAATTGACACTTGATTCAAAAATTTTGACAGACGAAATAAAAATACCTCTAATAAATGCCCATCCCCTACTTTTCTATCGCCCATGTTTATGATAAACGCCCGGGCGTTTATTAGAATAATTACGGTATATAACTCCAGACTTCCTGGTCCGATCTGGCAAAAAATCGAAGTCATTAAAGTTTAAAGTTTCTATTTAAAGTCTATTTTCACTTGCGTGTTCAACCGACTTTACACTTTAACCCACGATCACTGAGTCTCAAGTCGGCTGTTAACAGTCGGCGCCTTCGGCAGCCACAGCTCTTTGACTTTCAACTCTCCCGTGTACCCATTTATACACCTGGGTGAAGAGGAGCAACGTGGGGTAAGTTTTTTGCTCAGAAAAATTCCCGTGGCGCTGGCGGGATTTGAACCCAAGATCCCTTGATCCAAAAGCCTGCGTCCTACCATTAGACCACGGCGCCCCACATGACTCATCCATGAACTTACGGTCTTAAAAATGTTTTGATAACAATCGTCAATATTATAGGTCAATGTTTGTGGCAGTATTACCCAAATAAGTTTGAAACTAGACAGTCCTGGCGGTCTGGAAGCACTCCACAGGCCTGATTGTTTGTCTTGTTGAATGAAATTTCAAAGTTTCAGGCTGCCCAAACAAGCAAATGCATGACCAAGCTTAAAATTACAAGCAAGAGAGATCGTATGGCTGTAGATTCTGTGAAAGTTCTGTATTGATTAATTATTACTAATGGTTGTAAAAGTGAAAATAAAGCCGAAAATGGCAATTTTGTCAATTTCAAGGGCACATAACTCATGATATAAAATTCAGATCAAGCTGAAAATTATACCAAGGCAATATCTTATAGTCAGCAACATTCTGTCCTATTTTTGTCTTGATTGGTCTATATTTGTAGTTGCTAGAGTGAAAACAATGTCAAAATAGAGCCGAAAATGGCAATTTTATCAATGTCAAGGGCACATAACTCATGATATAAAATTCAGATCAAGCTGAAAATTATAGCCTGTAGCATCCTGTATTCGAGCACCTTAAGCATTACTTTTGCGCATGAGCACTAAAATAATCAACATCCGGTGTCACTAACCAAAATGAAAGTAGCACGCGTTTTATTACAAAATTCCAGTACTGCAATTTTATAACCAGCATTCCCACCACATCTTTTGAAGTTGGGTACGTGTACCCACATGCCAAGTAAAACCTGGGTACATGACCCATATATATGGGTACATTGTCGAGGCCATGTATTTTAAGTAGTTTAAGTACATGTCATTTTATATCATATGTATGTTTATTTCTTTAGGGGACGTCAAATCCAGGTCTTGTTTGGGAAAGGGTTAATGAGCAGAGGGCAATGATAGGAAACTCTTTTTGAACTTGATTTAATGTTAGACGAGTGACGTCCCTTGTTGGTTCACACTACCGAATTGGGCGTGGTCGGTCACTTTTGTTTTGATCTACTGTACATGTACAAGTTACATAAAGTTAAATAGCCATCAATATCCGACAGACAATAAAATAAATCAAAATTGCAAGCTTACTATTGGGGAAAAACGATCCTATTCATAACAGACGGCCTGACATTTTTTGCAGATGCAGAAGACAATTCTGATGACGTCATTGACTGATCATGAATGCGGGTTCGACCATTTTAATACACAACCCGATTGAAAATTATTTGACTGGCTTATACAGCCGACATGCGTTGTTTGTTTAATACTAGAATGGAAAGGTCAAAAATGCCCGTAAACAAGGATGATAGCACGGAGATTTACGGCGGCGAATTAGGTTTCTAGTTTATAATTAGTTTCATGCCCAAATTCGACGCTCGGACCTTACAAAAAAACATTGCGTGCATGTACGCAATATGAAATTAAAACTAGCGTGCACTTGTATTTATTTGCGTAAATTACGCGTGTTCTTGCGTGAATGGGAATGCTGATAACTCCTTTTCAACATGATTAGAAAGAAATAAGTCACCTGCTCTAAGTGCTCTTTGTCCATGAGGTGATCAGTTTCACCAGAAAAAGTTTCCTCTAATCGAGCAAGGGTATTTAAATTACTTTCTGGGGTCAAGGTCACACACGCTTTCAACCTCCAAAAAGTGTTTACGTCACAGGTAAGTAATCCCTGCTACAATGAAAATCATGTGATGATAGTATTTGCACGTGACACATGCCAATATGGTGGAATGTTTTGCATACTCGGGTGTGGTTGGGCTCACGGAAATCAGCCGAGTTACAGTTCTGATAAAAGGGTGACACGTTTTCACAATATTTATTTCCGATATTTTTTATTTTAGTTTTCATTAGACATCTAACAATCTCAAAACATTATAAAAATTCAGCCATTGCAAGAAAACAACAACAACAACATGTGGAAATATGAATTATCGAATAAGGGAGCCTGCTCGAATATGGGAAACTAGAGGCTACCAAGGAAAGATCTTTTAGTCAGCATTATTCTGTCAAAGTGTTACAACTATGTAGGTTGATGTCAAAGTGTTGTCTTGATTGTGCAATATTTGTAGATTTTAGAATAAAACTAAAGGGTAGTTCCAAAAAAAATGCAGCAAAAGCGTGACATTGGGGGTTGAAATTCAAACCCATTTTGTCAAAGTTTTCTGTACTGTATTTGATCCAGGAAATGTTGAATTTTGAGAAACTAGTGATGGTTTTAGGGTAGAAAATGAGCAAGATACTAAAATTTTTAGATTTTAAGCAATTTTGAAATCAAATTTTCACTGATATTAGATTATTTTAACTCAATATCTGAAGTCAAATATCAAGAAGAATATGAAAATTTTCCCCTGCTATTAATGAGGGATATATGAATACATGTTTTCAAACAAATCTTTCAAAGATAACATGCTTATTTATGTTTTTCAAGTTTTTTTCCTGAATATTTGGCCCAATTTTTTACATGTGTACTTACAAAAGTTTTTCTGTACGAAAAAATGCACATCTTACAGCAAAAACAAGTAAGTTTTGTTAGACTTATGACTTTTCTCAGATCATATGCTAAATTACAAAGGAATTGGATCAGGGTTACTGAAGTTACTATGTGGCCAAAGTTTTCACAGAATGTGTTTCACTTGTGACAATTTCAGTGAAGTCAATCTAGAATTCCTTTACATTGAACATTATCAAGACAAAACTTAAACAAAATGTTTGTGACTTTAAGATCTTAAAAGAGTTTGACTTTTGACCTGTTTTTATTTGCATATCTGGAGTTATTTGCCCTTGAGTTTGACAAAATTGCTGTTTTTGACTGTTTTCACTGTAGCACCCTTAAATATTGAGAAATCAAGACTAAACTTGGAATATTTGGTCATAGTGAGATTTCTGATCAGCTTAACTTTGAGTCTGACTGAACTTTCACCTTCAGTCTGATAAATGTAGCACTTCCTGAGTTATGGGCCCTTGAGTTGACATTACGACAGAATTGACGTTTTTTCACTGCTGCAATAACAAAAATCGGCAATTCAAATTCTCTTTGCTGTAATTTAGCAATCATAGATATTGATCATTCAAGATGTGCTTGACTATGAGATCTGGTGGACTTTGACAATTATGGCTTGATCAGAGCTGAAAAGCATGAAATTTGAACCATTGGCTTACACAAAACTTATGTTTTTGACTTTATTTCACAAGACTCTAGAACGAAGGAGTATTAACCAAGTCAAAAATTGGATCTAATATTAAATTACAAAAAGTTCCAAAAAGATTTAAAATTTCAGCCTTATCAGAAACACATATCCTAACTTAAAGGCACATATTTTTGACAAATATTTTTTTAATTTTGTTTTTGCTCTAGCACCCACAAAATTGGCCAATTAAGAAAATAATTCTATGTAACATGTTGACATTAAAACCTTGGAGAAACAAGTGCACAAATTATCATAAAAAGTTTATCATTACAATCTTTGAGACAAAACTGTTGTTTTACTCTAACTTCAAATAATGTCCAGTGATGATCAAGAAAAAAAAAGTTATTGACAAAAATTAGTGACCAGACCCTGTATAAGTTTGATATATGGCCTGATTAGAATCATACATGAAAGTATCTTAAGTTATTTGCCTTAGAATGACAAATTTCTCCCTTTTTACTTTGATTGCACTTTAGTATCCAGAAAATTGATATTAACAAATCAAGCCAAACATCTGTAAGCCTAAGACCTCTGATGAGATTGATTTTTTGGTCTGCTAGGAATCTCATCGTTTTAGACAAAAAAGTTCCCTTGAATCAGACAAATTTGCTGTTTATTACATAAATTTGTTCTGATTCTGCATTCCAATATATTCTTTATTGATGACCTTGATGCCATGTAGCATGTCGGTGTCAGGTAAGCCACTTAGGGCCACCATTATCTTCTGATTTATTAGTTTTTCTCTGTTTTTTCTTAAAGAATCCCTTTGAGCTTAAATACCTGCTATTTTCACTAATATTTCTGTATGAAATCCTTCAAATGATACATTTTATTTCTGGCCTTTACTGTCTTTTAAATATATATATCTTGTCTAAGAGAAATAAAAAAGAATTGTGCAAAAAAGGTAGAATTTTGTAATTTTTGTCACAAGTGAAAAACTTATAGTAAGGTTCAATACTTGTATACAATATTTCCTGCATGTTTTTCTTTTTGTGCTTTTAATTACATTCAGAAAATAAATATCCTAAACTATCATTTGGTGGTAAATATGCTTACATTACATGTCACACAAATAAAATATGCTAGTCTAAAATCACATAATTGAAAAATTTCAATGTTTTTCTTGAATTATTTTTTCTTGAATAAGTTTTCATGGTTAGAATTGTATTAAATCTATTCCTTTATCATATTTGAATAATTAGAAAGAAAGAAAACTGCAAATCTTTTGGAAAAACTCAAATTACTTGTGTTTAATTAAGGTGCCAAAAGAGCGTTTCACTTGTGACGGCCAAAAGACTCAGATGGTGAATCTATTAGCTCAAGTTATTTATTGATCTTCTCTCCAGATTTTCTTTAAACCTACTGGATCTAGAAACTAGTAAAAGAAGATAAATCTACCAATGATTAACAAAATGCTGACACCTGAAACGCCAAATGTTTCACTTGTGACAATTCCACCATACTCTAATGAATTGTGTCTCATGTTAAGATTTTTTATATTTCTGATACTTTGTGAGATTTACATCATAGCTAAGTGAATATCAGTTATATCAAAACCATTCTTTTAGCCATATACTTTATAATAGCTTAAATATTACACTTGCAGTGCTAACCATTGGAAAATTTACATGAATTTAAGTTCAAGGGGTATGCTCACGATATATCAACATATGTGAATATATCACACCATATTACCATAAAAACCAGTCTCTCTTACAGCCAAAATGTTAAAGTTTTACTGCAAAGAAAATTATACTAGTAAAGCCATAGGTGCATTTAAAATCCAATGTTGAATTGAGGAGTAATTTCAAAATGTCACGCAAAAAGTGTTTCACTTGTGACATTTTGACCACCTTTTTTGCTCATAACTTTTGAATGGCTTGTGATAGAGGCATGAAATTTTCCACACTTATAGAGAACTACAAGATACACATTCTGGTGCATAATTCAATTATTTTTGTGCCAAAACCATAAAGTTATTCTCTCTTATTAAAAAGGAGGCATTTTTTTTTTTGGAACCACCCTAAAGTCAAAACCAGCTATTTTTGATATTCAAGGGCAGATAACTGAGATTATTCTGATTCAATCCAAATGCTTTGAAGGAATCTGAGAGAGGGTCACCCAAGGATCATTTCTGTGAAGTTAATGTTTGATTGAAATCTATCCAGTACTGCAGTAGTTTCTGAGAGGAAGATTTTTAAAGAAAAAGTTTACGGACGGACGCACGCGCGCACGACGGACGCACGCACGACGGACACACCATCATGACAATAGCCCGATGGCCTGACGGCCAGTGAAGCTAAAAACAGCAACAACACAGACTGAGGATATGGATCCGTTTTTGTAATGTGTTTTCGTGCTCAGTAAAACTAAAACGGAAGGTCTATTCCACCATCAGAGGAAACATAACTTAATTTTCGATGAGGATTTGTTTCAGTTTTGGATTATGCTTTGCAAATCAGTTTCATACCTAATTTTTTTGTTTTCTTTTGAATTTTCCCAGAAACAAAATGTTTTGGGCCCGTTCGATTTCCGAATCCGTCCACCGATAAACCGAACAAATTCTTACAAAATTCATTTATCATTACCGATTCCATTTCATTTATATGGCGCAGCTTTAGCTTTTATCACCATGAATTACTAGTCTGAACCTTTCCATACTTTTATATACTCAGTAATATTTCCACGTACGACTTTTGAATTTTCCCTAACACAAAATGTTTTGGGCTAGCTCGATTTCAAAACCTGTTCATCGATTAACCGAACAAATTCCAACATAATTCATTTGACATGGTCAGCTTAATTAAGCTTGTATTATCTTACCCTTTCCCTACAAATAATCAGTAATAGTTCCTTGACCAAGCACCCTTTTATATCTGTGTAGGCCTACTTTACTCGGTTCCTAGAAATAAGTGCGCATTGTTCCCTCCTAGAAAACACAATACTTGTCACTCACATTTTGTCAAAATGGCAGTTTAAGTTTGCCTCTCCTTATATGAATGAAAGTGGTATCATATGAAAATAAAACAAGCAGAAGTAGGCCCACAAAAACTGGTTAAGCCTAGTCCTAGTCTACCTTAAGATTACGCTAATACCTATGTTTATCTTTAGATATTCGTAATTATTCATTCACTACCATTCAATAATGAATTGAATATCAATTGTTAGACTGAAGCAGTGCTGCAATTCTTCCCTGGACATCTTTGTCGCTGTGTTTGAATCCGATTGAACGTGAGTGGCACGGTGGGGATTGTACATAATGGGATGGATAACGAATACGGACAAAATAATCTCGATACCGGTAATACATTTTGCAATAACTTCTTTATTAATTTTGTGCGTCAATCTTCAAAAGGTTTGTTGCATGTACCCGCCTTGCCGAGCTCTTTCATCGGATGTATGGCATATTAGATAACTAATGGTACTTTTTCCGAAATATTGTCCCAGCCGACAAGAAAGCGAAATGGTAACGACTACGGCCAAATTAACCACGCTTCAAGTAAGAATTTGTGCAATAACTTTCTTATTTCTGCGTCAATTGTCATGCGGTTTGTTGCATATGTACTTCGTCTTACTGAGCCCTTTTCTCAGATGCATTACTTATCTTGAAACTCCCTGTACTTTTCTCAAAAACCGATCCCAACCGACTAGAAAAAGGGCCGGAATTTTTTGTCGTTTTTCTGGTCGGTTGGGATCAATTTTTGGACGAAGTACAAAGATTCTGCAAACAAGTCATATATCTGAGGAAAGAGCTCAGTAATGCGGGGTACATGCAACAAACCGCTTGAAAATTGGCGCAGAAATAAGAAAATTATTGCACAATTTCTTTCCCGAAGCGAGGCAAATTTGTTCGTATTCGTTATTCATCCCATCATGCACAATCTCCACCGTGGTGAGTGGGGTAGCCTAATTTAGAAAAGGTTTGATCATGGCTCCATGCAGTTATATTACGTTGTGTGAGGTCCATACGACGTAGGAAACTCGTGTGCACCCGCAGCAGCGATGTCCATACAAGATAGAATGAACAACTTCAATTACCATAGAATACGCAGAAAATTAATGTCACCCGTTTTGTGTAGGAACTAGTTACCGTGGCAACTTTTATTTTATTACCATTTCCATTTAAACTAAGAAAATAAACTTAAATTGACTATTTGCCAAAAGTTAATTAGTGTGACATTTTCTCCATACTTTAAGCTACACCATATAGCAAACTGTTTATTTCCGATAAAAATTAAAAGGGGAAATATGAACAAATTAAGTGCACACTTATTTATGGAACTGAGTATGCCTAGATCTATATACTGTAATGATATAGGCCTATCATAATACGTCTTTTTGTTGTACCATTGAGTAATATATGCAATCTATATGAACATGTTTTCCATAAATGCCAGTGCAATGTCATACGAAATCAGCAAAATACCCGGTAAATAGCAAAACAATTTCAACAATGAATGAGGCAAAATTAACGAGCCTACTTAAACAGACAGAAGACGGAAATTGGTCGACCACAATAACTCACACCTAGCGCTTTTAAAAATGATCTGGTAAGCTGAAAAAATAGGAAAAAAGAAAGAAAAAGAAACCCCCGGATGCTTATAAATTGAAAGTAGGCCTAGATGTTGATCGCCAGTGGTCGATGTAGTTGTTAAATTGACATAAAGCAATATTATTTCTTTAGTATAAGTCATGATTTGTCGATTCTAACATTACGACGTCATTGTTTTGACGTAACTAACGGTAACGTCAACGTCTCCATTAGTGACGCCATACCGCCATTTTAGCAGACGGCCACGAAAAATTGGAGGGACGATTTTTCCATCTTTTCAAAGAAGAAAAGCAAGAAAATAACTAAATTTTGTGCAAGAACAATGCGAAAAGGGTAAGGTAAGTGGGTATCTATTTTACATTTGAAAATAATTTCAAGTTTACGTAGAAAAGAAGATGTTTCCCCCTTTCAGCATTTAGGCCCTACATAACCAGGGAGCTAGCAAAACAAATCAGCCCTTCTAAAATACATGGGTAGATTCTAGTTTGTCGATCCCCTGGTAAAATAGTCAACATTCTGATAGATCTACCGCACATGTTAAGAACCAAACTGTTATGAAAGTAGCAAAAAATCTTTATCGACAATAGTTTTTATGGTTAGAAATTCATATTCACAAATAAAGCGGGTGTGGGGAAGTATACCTTAAATATATTTGCATGAAAAAAACCAACGGCGGTGCCTTTGGCGGACCGCTAAGCTGTGTTTCTGAAATAAGCTATCAGAAAGAAAAAGAAAACGCACAACAAAACAAACTAGATCTAGACCTGCTTAGAATCATATCCAATCGCATTTATTTCTTACGAACTTTTGGAGCTGCTGTTATGTGTAGCTCAATATAATCTGACAGAGAATCACTATCTAATAGCTGGGGATGCTCTGCCAGGTCATTTGTCATGAGCTATAAATGTTCACGATCTTTCGATAAAATCACATGTTGGCCAATTTTTACGGAAAACGCACAAAATCGCTACTGATAAGACCACGATTGGACTTTGACTTTGGGGAATAGCTCATTCTCTTTCGTTGTCACTTTTAAGGTTTGTAGTATTGAGCAGAAAAGGGCTATAATTACGCGGACCGTTTGATCAAAATCCACGTTGTTTTATATTGCTTTTATCTATTGTCTGGACGTTGGAACACCAAGGGATCAGCTTGATTCATCGTCTGTCATTCCATAATACACAACAGCGGCGGATCCAGGATTTCTGTGAGGGGGGGGGGGGGGGGTTCGAATTTACCAATAGGGGGCTAGACTGGATTTCTGCATGAAAATGAAATAATCTGGCTACAGGGGGGGGGGATGTTCGTTTGAACCCCTCGAACCCCCTCTGGATCCGCCAATGCACAAATCGATCTGGATCTACGGTAGTCTGATCCCATTACCACCGCCTTTAATCCGAGTCTTCTATGATGAAAATTCGATCTTTGTTATTTGGATGTCGCTATTTAAAAAGATAGTGACATCCAAATATCAAGTAGCGAATTTTCTTCTCTTCATGAAAGTTCGCTCTTTAATATTTGAATGTCTCTATTTAAGAAGAAATAGCGACATCCAAATATCAAAGAGCGAATTTTCATCAGAGAAGACTCGGATTACAGCACCATTTGACTCCCTCGCAAGAAAAGACTTGCGAAAACATTGTGAGAAATAAAGAAATTGCTTGTGACAAGCAATTTCTTCATTTTCCAAAATGTTTTCTAACCCAAAACGAAAAGATCGAGTTGAAATTGTCGTCTGCAGCACCTTTCAAAGGGGGTGTCTCAAATCTGCCCACGCATGAATTTTCTTTTAATTCTGCATGGTGATAAAGGACCATAAACAAGCTATGAAAATGCATTTAGTTTCTTAGATAAACCAAACTGGATTCCAAAAAGCCACCTTGACTTATTCCCACTATGACATGAAACATTGCCCCTTTTTCATGTGTCGCAAAACTTTAGTTTTGTGTATTTTCAAGATCTGTCAATTGAATTTGATCCTAGACACATAAGGCATTACATTCATACCAGAAAAGGTATTTGAGAAAATTATTATGAATGTTTTTTATTGAATTAATCATGAAAAAATGCACATTTTTCAGCAAAATTTTGGAAAAGAGTAAAATTGAATTCCTAAGTTAAGTATGTTGGAGTCTTTGTCAAGATTCCATATCATCACAAAAACATGCTACATATTTCTTCTTACTTTGAGCCAAATTATATAGAAATACAAAACCGGTAACAATGTCATATAATACATATTATTGATGAAGGTGATGTTTTGGTTCAAAACTTGTATTCAGTAAAAATTTGTTTGTGCTCCTAAAAACATTTTTATATTCAGTAAAATCAACTGTAGCATACAGTACAAACCTACAGCAATATTCATGCCCAAAATACTCATTGGAAAAAACATAGAATTAATATAAATATTACTTATATTTACAAAATTACATGTATGGAAGCCAAGATAGGCATACATATACACATTGCAAGTTTTCTTTACTATTTGGTCACATTGTCTATGCACCATTTTTAGTGAGACCATGACATGCAATAAATGTCAAGCCAAATGTTATGAAATTGAAAAGACGCTTAGAACCGGTACGGTAAAGCATCAAAAGGTGCCCTTCGGCGTAACCAATACATAACCAAATATTTTTGCTCTAAGCGCCCCTAATGAACTAACATGATATGGAAGGCCCCCTATGATTCAATAAAAGACTGTTACAGCATTATATCTTTTCAGTTACACAGTTGAAAATGCACTTGTTTATTTCAAAACGTGGCCCTATTGGGATAAAACAGGGTGCATTTATTTCATCAAATTATTTTTCTGACCATAGCTTAACCTGTATTGATACACAATTTATACACATTTCAATGATGTCGTATGATTAACATGTTGTTTAGCCATCAATAGCCCTTAAAAGTCACATTGGAGCTGGATTATCTGTTTCTTATGCATCACAACAATATTTTCACTTTTGCGCGATTGTCAAATGCCATCAGAGAAATCGGTGCTTTTTCTTATTTGCTTTCTCATGTTTCAAAAGATCTATAGATAACTCTTGCTGTTAACTTTCATGAATCACGGCTGACTTGAATAATTTAAAATGTTTTTTATAGAAAATTATCTCTCTTTTTTGTAAAGTAGGTACACCTGGGACAAGATCTAATGTGACCCTGGACAAAAATATTGTAACCAGCTTTGAAGTCTACCCCTTAGCAAACTTACATACAAAATTTAAAACTTCATGGCTGTGTAAAGCTTTACAAAAAGAGCTTTTTTTATTATATGAAATGTTTCCCCTTTTATGCTGCCACAGCAACAAAAGTTTATGACAAAAAGAAATTCTAGTACACAGAGTTGTACTCCTTTAACCCAAGGATACTTTTTATCAAGTTTCAAAAAGATTTACAAATTAGATTGGGAGAAAAAGAATTTTTGAGAAAATGCCAACAGACAGACAGACAGACACACGGACAGATGACAGGAAATAACTGAAAAAATGCCTTGCATCTTGATTTATCCTCAGGTAAACTAAAATAACCAAAAAAGTAAACAAAACATTTGAAAAAGGTCATTTTTAAAAAAAATCTTAATTTTGTCCATTCTGGGAAATGTGCACTATTCAGGGGGAAATTCCAAAAGCAACATTTTACCGGTTTTATTTTTTCTCGATATTTCACGAAAATCATCAGTATATTTGTGCGCAACTTTTACATAATTTTCAAATCTTGACAAAAACTGGAACAAAGAAAATTTTTGAACAGAATTTGCTTAAAATATTTAAAAACAATGTATTTTTGGGTTACCCCCTTACATCAGTTGATATAAAACAATTTTTTGTACATAATTATATATGTTTTTGTTTCATACAGGATCACGGACTACTGGGCATTATTTTTAGATTATAACACTTTTCCGTAAAATCCACATATAGCGAAAGAAGAACTACATCGGGTTTTATTTGCAATAAAAACCCTATGTAATTATGCTTTGTGTATGCGCCAAAACGTCACGTGGCGTCAAGGTAACGTCAAATGACGTCACTTAAACGACAATGTGTTTCCTACGCCGAAAACTAGTTCATGGCAGAATTTTCACAAAATAACACATTTCTAATGTGCGTTTTTTATTTAGAGTGTTATAATGGAGATAATAACAAGTTTAGCGGTCTTTATTGCGCAATAAAAACCTCTGTGCTCTGGACTACATGTTAAGGCAAATACCTCGGCGCTGTGCGCCTCGGTTTTTACCTACACATGTAGTCCGTCGCACATCGGGTTTTATTGGCAATAAAGACCGCTAAACTTGTTATTATTTCATAAATAAATTACACGATGAAACTAACAACCAGAACGCTTGCACACTGTTTTAATCAGGGTACCCTCTTTTTTCATGGTGAAAACTTAAAATTCCGAGAAAATTGTTTTCTGGAATGTGCGATTTGAAACATTTCAAGAATATGAACCGTTATCTAGTGTACTAACTTCACGCCAAATTTCGTTAAATTCCGAGCGTGGGCAGACTCCCATGTTATTTTTCCTATTCGTGAGACACCCCCTTTGAAACAATCACATCAGGCTTGGTAGCCTACCCTGATTATTTCATTTTGAAATAGAAATTCAGTCGAAATTGTGTAGGCTAGGCCTAATGCTAGGAAAACGAAAATCTTGGATCCGCCACAGTTAATTAATACATAAACCATAAGAAAACATTTAGACAAAAGGAGAAAATGCTAATGACAAGTAAATTCTCCTTTTGCCAAAATATTTTGCTATTTTGTTCAACATCCGTTCTGCGACTGCTTTCAAATTGGGAGTCTAAATGTTTGCCGTAGGCCTATTTGAAAAGGGATAATTATATGGCGGCCGTGATTTGTATTTCTCCTCTCATCTCTGTAAATTAAAAAATATTCTATTCTATTCTCTGATTGGCTGAATCTAACAATACGACGTCAATGTTTTGACGTAACTAACGGTAACGTCCGACGTCTCCACTAGAGACGCTACGCCGCCATTTTAGCAGACGGCCACGAATTTTGGAGCGGACGATTTTTTCGTCTTTTCATAGCAGATGCGAAAGAATAAATTTCGATTTCTGTGCGAGAATGGTGCGAAAAGTATAAGGTAGGTCGTGATTCATTTTTTAATAGAAAACTTGATCCGATTTTCTTTCCCCTCTCAAATTGCTGGACCGAAAATGTGACATGGGAGACAAAACTTCTTTTTCAAATTTGTTAAAAAAAATCGACAACCGGACAGTCACAGCATAACATTGTTTTTCGATAATTATATAAAAAGTACAGAAAATAATTGTACGAAAAGGGGCGAGTTTCGCTTTTAGCCTTTTCTTCTTTTCTTGCAATGTTCGTAGTGCTATATGAGATTTGACAGTCGTATCAACCCCTTAATAACATAATGACCACCACTTTTTGACGTCTCACAAGGAAAACATTGAGGAAAATGATGATATGTACTTGTAAATTGCCCCAAATATTTTCATTTATCATTGGTTTAGCGGGCGAAAATCTATCCTACAGGATACTATTTGCCAAATTAATTCGATTCGTATCGCGGCAATTTTTTATTTCATAAGTTCTAAAATGAAAGGAGCAGGGTGTGGGCCGGATACCCCCACAATCACGTACATTTTGCGATCGATAAACGAATTGTGCACATATCATTCGCCACCATTCTTTACCTAAAAGGAACCAATAACGAATCTAAAACTTTGCCATGTAGGCTACAAGTAGCAGCGATAGCGGTTATCTCAAGCTTCGTGTGTTGTGATAAAAGATCTTTAGATCTTTCAATTAACCCATTACCACACAGTGACTCTTTTTTACCCCCTACAAGATAATGGCTTTGGAAAACATTGTGGAAAATGAAGACATTTCTTGTGACAAGCAATTTCTTTATTTCCCACCATGTTTTCTACTCAAAAAAATTAAATTCCATTCAGTTAAAATTGTCGTCTGCAACTTCTTTGAATTTTGAGGTGGCCAAAATTTTGCCGTCTGGTATTGTGTTTGTAGATTGACATGATTGAGCGTTACCTGTAATAACATAGTAAAACTCAATCATGTCAATCTGCAAACATAATAATGGGTTAAATGAATTATAGACGACAATCAGATGTTAAAGAAATATCAATGTTATACCGTAAAAATGTTAAGGCAAAAGGATAAATTTGCGGACTTTCAATAACTTGTTTGTATTCTTTCAGTGTTTTCCCCAGCTGTTAATTTAAGAATGTAAAAAAACATGCCGAGTCTGGGAAAAGGTAGAAATTCAATCGACCTCCAAAATCTTTTTTATGGATTATTTACTTGAAACAATGAAAATTGTACATACTTTAATTATACAAAATGTATCAGACTGAAGGTCAAGCTTTCTTTGTAAAGTGGAGACCCAGTTTGATGGATTATTTACTTGTAACCATGAAAATTGTAAACACTTTAATTATACAAAATGTATCAGACTGAAGGTCAAGCTTTCTGTGTAAAGTGGAGACCCAGTTTGATGGATTATTTACTTGTTACAATGAAAATTGTACACAGTGGCGGATCCAGGGGGGGGGGGGGGGGGGGTCGGGGGGTTCAAACGAACCCCCCTCTGCTGCCTAATTCTTTCATTTTCATGCAGAAATTCAGTCAAAATTGTGTAATACTAGGAAAACGAACCCCCCTTAACAGTATATACGAACCCCCCTCACAGAAATCCTGGATCCGCGGCAGGTACATACTTTAATTATACAAAATGTATAAGACTGAAGGTCAAGCTTTCTTTGTAAAGTGGAGACCCAGTTGGATGGATTATTTATTTGTAACAATGAAAATTGTACATACTTTAATTATACAAAATGTATCAGACTGAAGGTCAAGCTTTCTTTGTAAAGTGGAGACCCAGTTGGATGGATTATTTACTTGTAACAATGAAAATTGTACATACTTTAATTATACAAAATGTATCAGACTGAAGGTCAAGGTTTCTTTGTAAAGTGGAGACCCAGTTTGATGGATTATTTACTTGTAACAATGAAAATTGTACATACTTTAGTTATACAAAATGTATCATACTGAAGGTCAAGCTTTCTTTGTAAAGTGGAGACCCAGTTTGATGGATTATTTACTTGTAACCATGAAAATTGTACATATTTTAATTATACAACATGTAACAGACTGAAGGTCAAGCTTTCTTTGTACAGTGGAGTCCCAGTTTGATGGATTATTTACTTGTAACAATGAAAATTGTACATACTTTAATTATACAAAATGTATCAGACTGAAGGTCAAGCTTTCTTTGTAAAGTGGAGACCCAGTTTGATGGATTATTTACTTGTAACCATGAAAATTGTACATATTTTAATTATACAAAATGTATCAGGCTGAAGGTCAAGCTTTCTTTGTAAAGTGGAGACCCAGTTTGATGGATTATTTACTTGTAACAATGAAAATTGTACATACTTTAATTATACAAAATGTATCAGACTGAAGGTCAAGCTTTCTTTGTTAAGTGGAGACCCAGTTTGATGGATTATTTATTTGTAACAATGAAAATTGTACATACTTTAATTATACAAAATGTATCAGACTGAAGGTCAAGCTTTCTTTGTAAAGTGGAGACCCAGTTTGATGGATTATTTATTTGTAACAATGAAAATTGTACATACTTTAATTATACAAAATGTATCAGACTGAAGGTCAAGCTTTCTTTGTAAAGTGGAGACCCAGTTTGATGGATTATTTACTTGTAACAATGAAAATTGTACATACTTTAGTTATACAAAATGTTTCAGACTGAAGGTCAAGCTTTCTTTGTAAAGTGGAGTCCCAGTTTGATGGATTATTTATTTGTAACCATGAAAATTGTACATACTTTAATTATACAAAATGTATCAGACTGAAGGTCAAGCTTTCTTTGTAAAGTGGAGACCCAGTTTGATGGATTATTTACTTGTAACAATGAAAATTGTACATACTTTAGTTATACAAAATGTATCAGACTGAAGGTCAAGCTTTCTTTGTAAAGTGGAGTCCCAGTTTGATGGATTATTTATTTGTAACCATGAAAATTGTACATACTTTAATTATACAAAATGTATCAGACTGAAGGTCAAGCTTTCTTTGTAAAGTGGAGACCCAGTTTGATGGATTATTTACTTGTAACAATGAAAATTGTACATACTTTAGTTATACAAAATGTATCAGACTGAAGGTCAAGCTTTCTTTGTAAAGTGGAGTCCCAGTTTGATGGAGTATTTATTTGTAACCATGAAAATTGTACATACTTTAATTATACAAAATGTATCAGACTGAAGGTCAAGCTTTCTTTGTAAAGTGGAGTCCCAGTTTGATGGATTATCTACTTGTAGCAATGAAAATTGTACATACTTTAATTATACAAAATGTAACAGACTGAAGGTCAAGCTTTCTTTGTAAAGTGGAGTCCCAGTTTGATGCAGTATTTACTTGTAACAATGAAAATTGTACATACTTTAATTATACAAAATGTATCAGACTGAAGGTCAAGCTTTCTTTGTAAAGTGGAGGCCCAGTTTGATGCAGTATTTACTTGTAACAATGAAAATTGTACTTACTTTAATTATACAAAATGTAACAGACTGAAGGTCAAGCTTTCTTTGTAAAGTGGAGACCCAGTTTGATGGATTATTTATTTGTAACCATGAAAATTATACATACTTTAATTATACAGAATGCAACAGACTGAAGGTCAAGCTTTCTTTGTAAAATGGAGACCCAGTTTGATGGATTATTTACTTGTAACAATGAAAATTGTACATACTTTAATTGTACAAAATGTATCAGACTGAAGGTCAAGCTTTCTTTGTAAAGTGGAGACCCAGTTTGATGGATTATTTACTTGTAACAATGAAAATTGTACATACTTTAATTATACAAAATGTATCAGACTGAAGGTCAAGCTTTCTTTGTAAAGTGGAGACCCAGTTTGATGCATTATTTACTTGTAACAATGAAAATTGTACATACTTTGTACTTTAATCATACAAAATGTAGCAGACTGAAGGTCAAGCTTTCTGTGTAAAGTGGAGACCCAGTTTGATGGATTATTTACTTGTTACAATGAAAATTGTACACAGTGGCGGATCCAGGGGGGGGGGGGGTCGGGGGGTTCAAACGAACCCCCTCTGCTGCCTAATTCTTTCATTTTCATGCAGAAATTCAGTCAAAATTGTGTAATACTAGGAAAACGAACCCCCCTTAACAGTATATACGAACCCCCCTCACAGAAATCCTGGATCCGCGGCAGGTACATACTTTAATTATACAAAATGTATAAGACTGAAGGTCAAGCTTTCTTTGTAAAGTGGAGACCCAGTTGGATGGATTATTTATTTGTAACAATGAAAATTGTACATACTTTAATTATACAAAATGTATCAGACTGAAGGTCAAGCTTTCTTTGTAAAGTGGAGACCCAGTTGGATGGATTATTTACTTGTAACAATGAAAATTGTACATACTTTAATTATACAAAATGTATCAGACTGAAGGTCAAGGTTTCTTTGTAAAGTGGAGACCCAGTTTGATGGATTATTTACTTGTAACAATGAAAATTGTACATACTTTAGTTATACAAAATGTATCATACTGAAGGTCAAGCTTTCTTTGTAAAGTGGAGACCCAGTTTGATGGATTATTTACTTGTAACCATGAAAATTGTACATACTTTAATTATACAAAATGTATCAGACTGAAGGTCAAGCTTTCTTTGTAAAGTGGAGACCCAGTTTGATGGATTATTTACTTGTAACAATGAAAATTGTACATACTTTAATTATACAAAATGTACCAGACTGAAGGTCAAGCTTTCTTTGTAAAGTGGAGACCCAGTTTGATGGATTATTTACTTGTAACCATGAAAATTGTACATATTTTAATTATACAAAATGTATCAGGCTGAAGGTCAAGCTTTCTTTGTAAAGTGGAGACCCAGTTTGATGGATTATTTACTTGTAACAATGAAAATTGTACATACTTTAATTATACAAAATGTATCAGACTGAAGGTCAAGCTTTCTTTGTTAAGTGGAGACCCAGTTTGATGGATTATTTATTTGTAACAATGAAAATTGTACATACTTTAATTATACAAAATGTATCAGACTGAAGGTCAAGCTTTCTTTGTAAAGTGGAGACCCAGTTTGATGGATTATTTATTTGTAACAATGAAAATTGTACATACTTTAATTATACAAAATGTATCAGACTGAAGGTCAAGCTTTCTTTGTAAAGTGGAGACCCAGTTTGATGGATTATTTACTTGTAACAATGAAAATTGTACATACTTTAGTTATACAAAATGTATCAGACTGAAGGTCAAGCTTTCTTTGTAAAGTGGAGTCCCAGTTTGATGGATTATTTATTTGTAACCATGAAAATTGTACATACTTTAATTATACAAAATGTATCAGACTGAAGGTCAAGCTTTCTTTGTAAAGTGGAGACCCAGTTTGATGGATTATTTACTTGTAACAATGAAAATTGTACATACTTTAGTTATACAAAATGTATCAGACTGAAGGTCAAGCTTTCTTTGTAAAGTGGAGTCCCAGTTTGATGGATTATTTATTTGTAACCATGAAAATTGTACATACTTTAATTATACAAAATGTATCAGACTGAAGGTCAACCTTTCTTTGTAAAGTGGAGACCCAGTTTGATGGATTATTTATTTGTAACAATGAAAATTGTACATACTTTAATTATACAAAATGTATCAGACTGAAGGTCAAGCTTTCTTTGTAAAGTGGAGACCCAGTTTGATGGATTATTTACTTGTAACAATGAAAATTGTACATACTTTAGTTATACAAAATGTATCAGACTGAAGGTCAAGCTTTCTTTGTAAAGTGGAGTCCCAGTTTGATGGATTATTTATTTGTAACCATGAAAATTGTACATACTTTAATTATACAAAATGTATCAGACTGAAGGTCAAGCTTTCTTTGTAAAGTGGAGTCCCAGTTTGATGGATTATCTACTTGTAGCAATGAAAATTGTACATACTTTAATTATACAAAATGTAACAGACTGAAGGTCAAGCTTTCTTTGTAAAGTGGAGTCCCAGTTTGATGCAGTATTTACTTGTAACAATGAAAATTGTACATACTTTAATTATACAAAATGTATCAGACTGAAGGTCAAGCTTTCTTTGTAAAGTGGAGGCCCAGTTTGATGCAGTATTTACTTGTAACAATGAAAATTGTACATACTTTAATTATACAAAATGTAACAGACTGAAGGTCAACTTTTCTTTGTAAAGTGGAGACCCAGTTTGATGGATTATTTATTTGTAACCATGAAAATTATACATACTTTAATTATACAGAATGCAACAGACTGAAGGTCAAGCTTTCTTTGTAAAATGGAGACCCAGTTTGATGGATTATTTACTTGTAACAATGAAAATTGTACATACTTTAATTGTACAAAATGTATCAGACTGAAGGTCAAGCTTTCTTTGTAAAGTGGAGACCCAGTTTGATGGATTATTTACTTGTAACAATGAAAATTGTACATACTTTAATTATACAAAATGTATCAGACTGAAGGTCAAGCTTTCTTTGTAAAGTGGAGACCCAGTTTGATGCATTATTTACTTGTAACAATGAAAATTGTACATACTTTGATTATACAAAATGTATCAGACTGAAGGTCAAGCTTTCTTTGTAAAGTGGAGGCCCAGTTTGATGGATTATTTATTTGTAACAATGAAAATTGTATATGTTTAATTATACAAAATGTAACAGACTGAAGGTCAAGCTTTCTTTGTAAAGTGGAGGCCCAGTTTGATGCAGTATTTACTTGTAACAATGAAAATTGTACATACTTTAATTATACAAAATGTATCAGACTGAAGGTCAAGCTTTCTCTGTAAAGTGGAGACCCAGTTTGATGGATTATTTACTTGTAACAATGAAAATTGTACATACCTTAATTATACAAAATGTATCAGGCTGAAGGTCAAGCTTTCTTTGTAAAGTGGAGACCCAGTTTGGTGGATTATTTACTTGTAACAATGAAAATTGTACATACTTTAATTATACAAAATATATCAGACTGAAGGTAAAGCTTTCTTTGTAAAGTGGAGGCCCAGTTTGATGGATTATTTACTTGTAACAATGAAAATTGTACATACTTTAATTATACAAAATGTATCAGACTGAAGGTCAAGCTTTCTTTGTAAAGTGGAGACCCAGTTTGATGGATTATTTACTTGTAACAATGAAAATTGTACATACTTTGATTATACAAAATGTATCAGACTGAAGGTCAAGCTTTCTTTGTAAAGTGGAGGCCCAGTAAGATGCAGTATCTACTTGTAACAATGAAAATTGTACATATTTTGATTATACAAAATGTATCAGACTGAAGGTCAAGCTTTCTTTGTAAAGTGGAGACCCAGTTTGATGGATTATTTACTTGTAACAATGAAAATTGTACATACTTTAATCATACAAAATGTATCAGACTGAAGGTCAAGCTTTCTTTGTAAAGTGGAGACCCAGTTTGATAGATTATTTACTTGTAACAATGAAAATTGTACATACTTTAATTATACAAAATGTATCAGACTGAAGGTCAAGCTTTCTTTGTAAAGTGGAGACCCAGTTTGATGGATTATTTACTTGTAACAATGAAAATTGTACATACTTTAATTATACAAAATGTATCAGACTGAAGGTCAAGCTTTCTTTGTAAAGTGGAGACCCAGTTTGATGGATTATTTACTTGTAACAATGAAAATTGTACATACTTTAATTATACAAAATGTATCAGACTGAAGGTCAAGCTTTCTTTGTAAAGTGGAGGCCCAGTTTGATGGATTATTTACTTGTTACAATGAAAATTGTACACAGTGGCGGATCCAGGGGGGGGGGGGGTCGGGGGGTTCAAACGAACCCCCTCTGCTGCCTAATTCTTTCATTTTCATGCAGAAATTCAGTCAAAATTGTGTAATACTAGGAAAACGAACCCCCCTTAACAGTATATACGAACCCCCCTCACAGAAATCCTGGATCCGCGGCAGGTACATACTTTAATTATACAAAATGTATAAGACTGAAGGTCAAGCTTTCTTTGTAAAGTGGAGACCCAGTTGGATGGATTATTTATTTGTAACAATGAAAATTGTACATACTTTAATTATACAAAATGTATCAGACTGAAGGTCAAGCTTTCTTTGTAAAGTGGAGACCCAGTTGGATGGATTATTTACTTGTAACAATGAAAATTGTACATACTTTAATTATACAAAATGTATCAGACTGAAGGTCAAGGTTTCTTTGTAAAGTGGAGACCCAGTTTGATGGATTATTTACTTGTAACAATGAAAATTGTACATACTTTAGTTATACAAAATGTATCATACTGAAGGTCAAGCTTTCTTTGTAAAGTGGAGACCCAGTTTGATGGATTATTTACTTGTAACCATGAAAATTGTACATACTTTAATTATACAAAATGTATCAGACTGAAGGTCAAGCTTTCTTTGTAAAGTGGAGACCCAGTTTGATGGATTATTTACTTGTAACAATGAAAATTGTACATACTTTAATTATACAAAATGTACCAGACTGAAGGTCAAGCTTTCTTTGTAAAGTGGAGACCCAGTTTGATGGATTATTTACTTGTAACCATGAAAATTGTACATATTTTAATTATACAAAATGTATCAGGCTGAAGGTCAAGCTTTCTTTGTAAAGTGGAGACCCAGTTTGATGGATTATTTACTTGTAACAATGAAAATTGTACATACTTTAATTATACAAAATGTATCAGACTGAAGGTCAAGCTTTCTTTGTTAAGTGGAGACCCAGTTTGATGGATTATTTATTTGTAACAATGAAAATTGTACATACTTTAATTATACAAAATGTATCAGACTGAAGGTCAAGCTTTCTTTGTAAAGTGGAGACCCAGTTTGATGGATTATTTATTTGTAACAATGAAAATTGTACATACTTTAATTATACAAAATGTATCAGACTGAAGGTCAAGCTTTCTTTGTAAAGTGGAGACCCAGTTTGATGGATTATTTACTTGTAACAATGAAAATTGTACATACTTTAGTTATACAAAATGTATCAGACTGAAGGTCAAGCTTTCTTTGTAAAGTGGAGTCCCAGTTTGATGGATTATTTATTTGTAACCATGAAAATTGTACATACTTTAATTATACAAAATGTATCAGACTGAAGGTCAAGCTTTCTTTGTAAAGTGGAGACCCAGTTTGATGGATTATTTACTTGTAACAATGAAAATTGTACATACTTTAGTTATACAAAATGTATCAGACTGAAGGTCAAGCTTTCTTTGTAAAGTGGAGTCCCAGTTTGATGGATTATTTATTTGTAACCATGAAAATTGTACATACTTTAATTATACAAAATGTATCAGACTGAAGGTCAACCTTTCTTTGTAAAGTGGAGACCCAGTTTGATGGATTATTTATTTGTAACAATGAAAATTGTACATACTTTAATTATACAAAATGTATCAGACTGAAGGTCAAGCTTTCTTTGTAAAGTGGAGACCCAGTTTGATGGATTATTTACTTGTAACAATGAAAATTGTACATACTTTAGTTATACAAAATGTATCAGACTGAAGGTCAAGCTTTCTTTGTAAAGTGGAGTCCCAGTTTGATGGATTATTTATTTGTAACCATGAAAATTGTACATACTTTAATTATACAAAATGTATCAGACTGAAGGTCAAGCTTTCTTTGTAAAGTGGAGTCCCAGTTTGATGGATTATCTACTTGTAGCAATGAAAATTGTACATACTTTAATTATACAAAATGTAACAGACTGAAGGTCAAGCTTTCTTTGTAAAGTGGAGTCCCAGTTTGATGCAGTATTTACTTGTAACAATGAAAATTGTACATACTTTAATTATACAAAATGTATCAGACTGAAGGTCAAGCTTTCTTTGTAAAGTGGAGGCCCAGTTTGATGCAGTATTTACTTGTAACAATGAAAATTGTACATACTTTAATTATACAAAATGTAACAGACTGAAGGTCAACTTTTCTTTGTAAAGTGGAGACCCAGTTTGATGGATTATTTATTTGTAACCATGAAAATTATACATACTTTAATTATACAGAATGCAACAGACTGAAGGTCAAGCTTTCTTTGTAAAATGGAGACCCAGTTTGATGGATTATTTACTTGTAACAATGAAAATTGTACATACTTTAATTGTACAAAATGTATCAGACTGAAGGTCAAGCTTTCTTTGTAAAGTGGAGACCCAGTTTGATGGATTATTTACTTGTAACAATGAAAATTGTACATACTTTAATTATACAAAATGTATCAGACTGAAGGTCAAGCTTTCTTTGTAAAGTGGAGACCCAGTTTGATGCATTATTTACTTGTAACAATGAAAATTGTACATACTTTGATTATACAAAATGTATCAGACTGAAGGTCAAGCTTTCTTTGTAAAGTGGAGGCCCAGTTTGATGGATTATTTATTTGTAACAATGAAAATTGTATATGTTTAATTATACAAAATGTAACAGACTGAAGGTCAAGCTTTCTTTGTAAAGTGGAGGCCCAGTTTGATGCAGTATTTACTTGTAACAATGAAAATTGTACATACTTTAATTATACAAAATGTATCAGACTGAAGGTCAAGCTTTCTCTGTAAAGTGGAGACCCAGTTTGATGGATTATTTACTTGTAACAATGAAAATTGTACATACCTTAATTATACAAAATGTATCAGGCTGAAGGTCAAGCTTTCTTTGTAAAGTGGAGACCCAGTTTGGTGGATTATTTACTTGTAACAATGAAAATTGTACATACTTTAATTATACAAAATATATCAGACTGAAGGTAAAGCTTTCTTTGTAAAGTGGAGGCCCAGTTTGATGGATTATTTACTTGTAACAATGAAAATTGTACATACTTTAATTATACAAAATGTATCAGACTGAAGGTCAAGCTTTCTTTGTAAAGTGGAGACCCAGTTTGATGGATTATTTACTTGTAACAATGAAAATTGTACATACTTTGATTATACAAAATGTATCAGACTGAAGGTCAAGCTTTCTTTGTAAAGTGGAGGCCCAGTAAGATGCAGTATCTACTTGTAACAATGAAAATTGTACATATTTTGATTATACAAAATGTATCAGACTGAAGGTCAAGCTTTCTTTGTAAAGTGGAGACCCAGTTTGATGGATTATTTACTTGTAACAATGAAAATTGTACATACTTTAATCATACAAAATGTATCAGACTGAAGGTCAAGCTTTCTTTGTAAAGTGGAGACCCAGTTTGATAGATTATTTACTTGTAACAATGAAAATTGTACATACTTTAATTATACAAAATGTATCAGACTGAAGGTCAAGCTTTCTTTGTAAAGTGGAGACCCAGTTTGATGGATTATTTACTTGTAACAATGAAAATTGTACATACTTTAATTATACAAAATGTATCAGACTGAAGGTCAAGCTTTCTTTGTAAAGTGGAGACCCAGTTTGATGGATTATTTACTTGTAACAATGAAAATTGTACATACTTTAATTATACAAAATGTATCAGACTGAAGGTCAAGCTTTCTTTGTAAAGTGGAGGCCCAGTTTGATGGATTATTTACTTGTAACAATGAAAATTGTACATACTTTAATTATACAAAATGTATCAGACTGAAGGTCAAGCTTTCTTTGTAAAGTGGAGGCCCAGTTTGATGGATTATTTATTTGTAACAATGAAAATTGTACATACTTTAATTATACAAAATGTATCAGACTGAAGGTCAAGCTTTCTTTGTAAAGTGGAGACCCAGTTTGATGGATTATTTACTTGTAACAATGAAAATTGTACATACTTTAATCATACAAAATGTATCAGACTGAAGGTCAAGCTTTCTTTGTAAAGTGGAGACCCAGTTTGATGGATTATTTACTTGTAACAATGAAAATTGTACATACTTTAATTATACAAAATGTATCAGACTGAAGGTCAAGCTTTCTTTGTAAAGTGGAGACCCAGTTTGATGGATTATTTACTTGTAACAATGAAAATTGTACATACTTTAATTATACAAAATGTATCAGACTGAAGGTAAAGCTTTCTTTGTAAAGTGGAGGCCCAGTTTGATGGATTATTTACTTGTAACAATGAAAATTGTACATACTTTAATTATACAAAATGTATCAGACTGAAGGTCAAGCTTTCTTTGTAAAGTGGAGACCCAGTTGGATGGATTATTTACTTGTAACAATGAAAATTGTACATACTTTGATTATACAAAATGTATCAGAGTGAAGGTCAAGCTTTCTTTGTAAAGTGGAGACCCAGTTTGATGTATTATTTACTTGTAACAATGAAAATTGTACATACTTTAATTATACAAAATGTATCAGACTGAAGGTCAAGCTTTCTTTGTAAAGTGGAGACCCAGTTTGATGGATTATTTATTTGTAACAATGAAAATTGTACATACTTTATTTATACAAAATGTATCAGACTGAAGGTCAAGCTTTCTTTGTAAAGTGGAGACCCAGTTTGATGGATTATTTACTTGTAACAATGAAAATTGTACACACTTTGATTATACAAAATGTATCAGACTGAAGGTCAAGCTTTCTTTGTAAAGTGGAGACCCAGTTTGATGAATTATTTACTTGTAACAATGAAAATTGTACATACTTTAATTATACAAAATGTATCAGACTGAAGGTCAAGCTTTCTTTGTAAAGTGGAGACCCAGTTTGATGGATTATTTACTTGTAACAATGAAAATTGTACATACTTTAATTATACAAAATGTATCAGACTGAAGGTCAAGCTTTCTTTGTAAAGTGGAGACCCAGTTTGATGGATTATCTACTTGTAACAATGAAAATTGTACATACTTTAATCATACAAAATGTATCAGACTGAAGGTCAAGCTTTCTTTGTAAAGTGGAGACCCAGTTTGATGCATTATTTACTTGTAACAATGAAAGTTGTACATACTTTAATCATACAAAATGTATCAGACTGAAGGTCAAGCTTTCTTTGTAAAGTGGAGACCCAGTTTGATGGATTATTTACTTGTGACGATGAAAATTATACATACTTTAATTATACAAAATGTAGCAGACTGAAGGTCAAGCTTTCTTTGTAAAGTGGAGACCCAGTTTGATGGATTATTTACTTATAACAAAGAAAATTGTACATACTTTAATTATACAAAATGTATCAGACTGAAGGTCAAGCTTTCTTTGTAAAGTGGAGACCCAGTTTGATGGATTATTTACTTGTAACAATGAAAATTGTACATACTTTAATTATACAAAATGTATCAGACTGAAGGTCAAGCTTTCTTTGTAAAGTGGAGGCCCAGTTTGATGGATTATTTACTTGTAACAATGAAAATTGAACATACTTTAATTATACAAAATGTATCAGACTGAAGGTCAAGCTTTCTTTGTAAAGTGGAGACCCAGTTTGATGGATTATTTACTTGTAACAATGAAAATTGTACATACTTTAATTATACAAAATGTAGCAGACTGAAGGTCAAGCTTTCTTTGTAAAGTGGAGGCCCAGTTTGATGGATTATTTACTTGTAACAATGAAAATTGTACATACTTTAATTATACAAAATGTATCCTACTGAAGGTCAAGCTTTCTTTGTAAAGTGGAGGCCCAGTTTGATGCATTATTTACTTGTAACAATGAAAATTGTACATACTTTGATTATACAAAATGTATCAGACTGAAGGTCAAGCTTTCTTTGTAAAGTGGAGACCCAGTTTGATGGATTATTTATTTGTAACAATGAAAATTGTACATACTTTAATCATACAAAATGTAGCAGACTGAAGGTCAAGCTTTCTTTGTAAAGTGGAGACCCAGTTTGATGGATTATTTACTTGTAACAATGAAAATTGTACATACTTTAATTATACAAAATGTATCAGACTGAAGGTCAAGCTTTCTTTGTAAAGTGGAGGCCCAGTTTGATGGATTATTTACTTGTAACCATGAAAATTGTACACTTTAATTATACAAAATGTATCAGACTGAAGGTCAAGCTTTCTTTGTAAAGTGGAGGCCCAGTTTGATGGATTATTTACTTGTAACAATGAAAATTGTACATACTTTAATTATACAAAATGTATCAGGTTGAAGGTCAAGCTTTCTTTGTAAAGTAGAGATCCAGTTTGATCAATAATTTACTCACAATGAAAATTGTACATACTTTAATTATACAAAATGTATCAGGCTGAAGGTCAAGCTTTCTTTGTAAAGTGGACACCCAGTTTGATGGGTTATTTACTTGTGACAATAAACACTGGACATACTTTAATTATACAAAATGTATCAGGCTGAAGGTCAAGCTTTCTTTGTAAAGTGGGGACCCAGTTTGATGGATTATTTACTTGTAACGATGAAAATTATACATACTTTAATTATACAAAATGTATCAGACTGAAGGTCAGACTTTCTTTGTAAAGTGGAGACCCAGTTTGATGGATTATTTACTTGTAACAATGAAAATTGTACATACTTTAATTATACAAAATGTAACAGGCTGAAGGTCAAGCTTTCTTTGTAAAGTGGAGGCCCAGTTTGATGGATTATTTACTTGTAACAATGAAAATTGTACATACTTTAATTATACAAAATGTATCAGACTGAAGGTCAAGCTTTCTTTGTAAAGTGGAGTCCCAGTTTGATGGATTATTTATTTGTAACCATGAAAATTGTACATACTTTAATTATACAAAATGTATCAGACTGAAGGTCAAGCTTTCTTTGTAAAGTGGAGACCCAGTTTGATGGATTATTTACTTGTAACAATGAAAATTGTACATACTTTAATCATACAAAATGTATCAGGCTGAAGGTCAAGCTTTCTTTGTAAAGTGGAGACCCAGTTTGGTGGATTATTTACTTGTAACAATGAAAATTGTACATACTTTAATTGTACAAAATGTAGCAGACTGAAGGTCAAGCTTTCTTTGTAAAATGGAGGCCCAGTTTGATGGATTATTTACTTGTAACAATGAAAATTGTACATACTTTAATTGTACAAAATGTAGCAGACTGAAGGTCAAGCTTTCTTTGTAAAGTGGAGACCCAGTTTGATGGATTATTTACTTGTAACAATGAAAATTGTACATACTTTAATCATACAAAATGTATCAGACTGAAGGTCAAGCTTTCTTTGTAAAGTGGAGACCCAGTTTGATGGATTATTTACTTGTAACAATGAAAATTGTACATACTTTAATTATACAAAATGTATCAGGCTGAAGGTCAAGCTTTCTTTGTAAAGTGGAGACCCAGTTTGATGGATTATTTACTTGTAACAATGAAAATTGTACATACTTTAATTATACAAAATGTATCAGACTGAAGGTCAAGCTTTCTTTGTAAAGTGGAGACCCAGTTTGATGGATTATTTACTTGTAACGATGAAAATTGTACATACTTTAATTATACAAAATGCATCAGTTTGAAGGTCAAGCTTTCTTTGTAAAGTGGAGACCCAGTTTGGAGGATTATCTACTTGTAACAATGAAAATTGTACATACTTTGATTATACAAAATGTATCAGACTGAAGGTCAAGCTTTCTTTGTAAAGTGGAGACCCAGTTTAATGGATTATTTACTTGTAACAATGAAAATTGTACATACTTTAATTATACAAAATGTATCAGACTGAAGGTCAAGCTTTCTTTGTAAAGTGGAGGCCCAGTTTGATGGATTATTTACTTGTAACAATGAAAATTGTACATACTTTGATTACACAAAATGTATCAGACTGAAGGTCAAGCTTTCTTTGTAAAGTGGAGACCCAGTTTGATGGATTATTTACTTGTAACAATGAAAATTGTACATACTTTGATTATACAAAATGCATCAGAGTGAAGGTCAAGCTTTCTTTGTAAAGTGGAGGCCCAGTTTGATGGATTATTTACTTGTAACAATGAAAATTGTACATACTTTGATTATACAAAATGCATCAGAGTGAAGGTCAAGCTTTCTTTGTAAAGTGGAGGCCCAGTTTGATGGATTATTTACTTGTAACAATGAAAATTGTACATACTTTAATTATACAAAATGTATCAGACTGAAGGTCAAGCTTTCTTTGTAAAGTGGAGACCCAGTTTGATGGGTTATTTACTTGTAACAATGAAAATTGTACATACTTTAATTATACAAAATGTATCAGACTGAAGGTCAAGCTTTCTCTGTAAAGTGGAGACCCAGTTTGATGGGTTATTTACTTGTAACAATGAAAATTGTACATACTTTAATTATACAAAATGTATCAGGCTGAAGGTCAAGCTTTCTCTGTAAAGTGGAGTCCCAGTTTGATGGATTATTTACTAGTAACAATGAAAATTGTACATACTTTAATTATACAAAATGTATCAGGCTGAAGGTCAAGCTTTCTTTGTAAAGTGGAGGCCCAGTTTGATGGATTATTTACTTGTAACAATGAAAATTGTACATACTTTAATTATACAAAATGTAGCAGACTGAAGGTCAAGCTTTCTTTGTAAAGTGGAGACCCAGTTTGGTGGATTATTTACTTGTAACAATGAAAATTTTACATACTTTAATTATACAAAATGTATCAGACTGAAGGTCAAGCTTTCTTTGTAAAGTGGAGGCCCAGTTTGATGGATTATTTACTTGTAACAATGAAAATTGTACATACTTTAATTATACAAAATGTATCAGGCTGAAGGTCAAGCTTTCTTTGTAAAGTGGAGACCCAGTGAGTTTGATGGATTATTTATTTGTAACAATGAAAATTGTACATACTTTAATTATACAAAATGCATCAGACTGAAGGTCAAGCTTTCTTTGTAAAGTGGAGACCCAGTTTGATGGATTATTTACTTGTAACAATGAAAATTGAACATACTTTAATTATACAAAATGCATCAGTTTGAAGGTCAAGCTTTCTTTGTAAAGTGGAGACCCAGTTTGATGGATTATTTACTTGTAACGATGAAAATTGTACATACTTTAATTATACAAAATGTATCAGACTGAAGGTCAAGCTTTCTTTGTAAAGTGGAGACCCAGTTTGATGGATTATTTACTTGTAACGATGAAAATTGTACATACTTTAATCATACAAAATGTAGCAGACTGAAGGTCAAGCTTTCTTTGTAAAGTGGAGACCCAGTTTGATGGATTATTTACTTGTAACAATGAAATTTGTACATACTTTAATTATACAAAATGTATCAGACTGAAGGTCAAGTTTTCTTTGTAAAGCGGGGACCCAGTTTGATGGATTATTTACTTGTAACGATGAAAATTGTACATACTTTAATCAAACAAAATGTATCAGACTGAAGGTCAAGCTTTCTTTGTAAAGTGGAGACCCAGTTTGATGGATTATTTACTTGTAACAATGAAAATTGTACATACTTTAATTATACAAAATGTATCAGGCTGAAGGTCAAGTTTTCTTTGTAAAGTGGAGACCCAGTTTGATGGATTATTTACTTGTAACGATGAAAATTGTACATACTTTAATTATACAAAATGTATCAGGCTGAAGGTCAAGCTTTCTTTGTAAAGTGGAGGCCCAGTTTGATGGATTATTTACTTGTAACAATGAAAATTGTACATACTTTAATTATACAAAATGTATCAGGCTGAAGGTCAAGCTTTCTTTGTAAAGTGGAGACCCAGTTTGATGGGTTATTTACTTGTAACAATGAAAATTGTACATACTTTGATTACACAAAATGTATCAGGCTGAAGGTCAAGCTTTCTTTGTAAAGTGGAGACCCAGTTTGATGGATTATTTACTTGTAACAATGAAAATTGTACATACTTTAATCATACAAAATGCATCAGAGTGAAGGTCAAGCTTTCTTTGTAAAGTGGAGACCCAGTTTGATGGATTATTTACTTGTAACGATGAAAATTGTACATACTTTAATTATACAAAATGTATCAGACTGAAGGTCAAGCATTCTTTGTAAAGTGGAGACCCAGTTTGGTGGATTATTTACTTGTAACAATGAAAATTGTACATACTTTAATCATACAAAATGTATCAGACTGAAGGTCAAGCTTTCTTTGTAAAGTGGAGACCCAGTTTGGTGGATTATTTACTTGTAACGATGAAAATTGTACATACTTTAATTATACAAAATGTATCAGGCTGAAGGTCAAGCTTTCTTTGTAAAGTGGAGGCCCAGTTTGGTGGATTATTTACTTGTAACGATGAAAATTGTACATACTTTAATTATACGAAATGTATCAGACTGAAGGTCAAGCATTCTTTGTAAAGTGGGGACCCAGTTTGATGGATTATTTACTTGTAACGATGAAAATTATACATACTTTAATTATACAAAATGTATCAGACTGAAGGTCAGACTTTCTTTGTAAAGTGGAGACCTAGTTTGATGGATTATTTACTTGTAACAATGAAAATTTTACATACTTTAATTATACAAAATGTAACAGGCTGAAGGTCAAGCTTTCTTTGTAAAGTGGAGGCCCAGTTTGATGGATTATTTACTTGTAACAATGAAAATTGTACATACTTTAATCATACAAAATGTATCAGGCTGAAGGTCAAGCTTTCTTTGTAAAGTGGAGACCCAGTTTGATGGATTATTTACTTGTAACAATGAAAATTGTACATACTTTAATCATACAAAATGTATCAGACTGAAGGTCAAGCTTTCTTTGTAAAGTGGAGACCCAGTTTGATGGATTATTTACTTGTAACAATGAAAAGTGTACATACTTTAATTATACAAAATGTATCAGGCTGAAGGTCAAGCTTTCTTTGTAAAGTGGAGACCCAGTTTGATGGATTATTTACTTGTAACAAT
This sequence comes from Fragum sueziense, assembly GCA_963680895.1. NCBI lineage: Eukaryota > Metazoa > Mollusca > Bivalvia > Cardiida > Cardiidae > Fragum > Fragum sueziense. Next base: position 9,711,899 of record OY804603.1, read on the forward strand.
GAAAATTGTACATACTTTAATTATACAAAATGTATCAGACTGAAGGTCAAGCTTTCTTTGTAAAGTGGAGACCCAGTTTGATGGATTATTTACTTGTAACAATGAAAATTGTACATACTTTAATTATACAAAATGCATCAGTTTGAAGGTCAAGCTTTCTTTGTAAAGTGGAGACCCAGTTTGGAGGATTATCTACTTGTAACAATGAAAATTGTACATACTTTGATTATACAAAATGTATCAGACTGAAGGTCAAGCTTTCTTTGTAAAGTGGAGACCCAGTTTAATGGATTATTTACTTGTAACAATGAAAATTGTACATACTTTAATTATACAAAATGTATCAGACTGAAGGTCAAGCTTTCTTTGTAAAGTGGAGACCCAGTTTGATGGATTATTTACTTGTAACAATGAAAATTGTACATACTTTGATTACACAAAATGTATCAGACTGAAGGTCAAGCTTTCTTTGTAAAGTCGAGACCCAGTTTGATGGATTATTTACTTGTAACAATGAAAATTGTACATACTTTGATTATACAAAATGCATCAGAGTGAAGGTCAAGCTTTCTTTGTAAAGTGGAGGCCCAGTTTGATGGATTATTTACTTGTAACAATGAAAATTGTACATACTTTGATTATACAAAATGCATCAGAGTGAAGGTCAAGCTTTCTTTGTAAAGTGGAGGCCCAGTTTGATGGATTATTTACTTGTAACAATGAAAATTGTACATACTTTAATTATACAAAATGTATCAGACTGAAGGTCAAGCTTTCTTTGTAAAGTGGAGACCCAGTTTGATGGGTTATTTACTTGTAACAATGAAAATTGTACATACTTTAATTATACAAAATGTATCAGGCTGAAGGTCAAGCTTTCTCTGTAAAGTGGAGACCCAGTTTGATGGGTTATTTACTTGTAACAATGAAAATTGTACATACTTTAATTATACAAAATGTATCAGGCTGAAGGTCAAGCTTTCTCTGTAAAGTGGAGTCCCAGTTTGATGGATTATTTACTAGTAACAATGAAAATTGTACATACTTTAATTATACAAAATGTATCAGACTGAAGGTCAAGCTTTCTTTGTAAAGTGGAGACCCAGTTTAATGGATTATTTACTTGTAACAATGAAATTTGTACATACTTTAATTATACAAAATGTATCAGGCTGAAGGTCAAGCTTTCTTTGTAAAGTGGAGACCCAGTTTGATGGATTATTTACTTGTAACAATGAAAATTGTACATACTTTAATTATACAAAATGTATCAGACTGAAGGTCAAGCTTTCTTTGTAAAGTGGAGACCCAGTTTGATGGATTATTTACTTGTAACGATGAAAATTATACATACTTTAATTATACAAAATGTATCAGACTGAAGGTCAGACTTTCTTTGTAAAGTGGAGACCCAGTTTGATAGATTATTTACTTGTAATAATGAAAATTGTACCTACTTTGATTATACAAAATGTATCAGGCTGAAGGTCAAGCTTTCTTTGTAAAGTGGAGACCCAGTTTGATGGATTATTTACTTGTAACGATGAAAATTGTACATACTTTAATTATACAAAATGTATCAGAGTGAAGGTCAAGCTTTCTTTGTAAAGTGGAGACCCAGTTTGATGGATTATTTACTTGTAACGATGAAAATTGTACATACTTTGATTATACAAAATGCATCAAAGTGAAGGTCAAGCTTTCTTTGTAAAGTGGAGGCCCAGTTTGATGGATTATTTACTTGTAACGATGAAAATTGTACATACTTTAATTATACAAAATGTAGCAGACTGAAGGTCAAGCTTTCTTTGTAAAGTGGAGGCCCAGTTTGATGGATTATTTACTTGTAACAATGAAAATTGTACATACTTTAATTATACAAAATGTATCAGACTGAAGGTCAAGCTTTCTGTGTAAAGTGGAGACCCAGTTTGATGGATTATCTACTTGTAACAATGAAAATTGTACATACTTTAATCATACAAAATGTATCAGGCTGAAGGTCAAGCTTTCTTTGTAAAGTGGAGGCCCAGTTTGATGGATTATTTTCTTGTAACAATGAAAATTGAACATACTTTAATTATACAAAATGTAGCAGACTGAAGGTCAAGCTTTCTTTGTAAAGTGGAGACCCAGTTTGATGGATTATTTACTTGTAACAATGAAAATTGTACATACTTAAATTACACAAAATGTATCAGACTGAAGGTCAAGCTTTCTTTGTAAAGTGGAGACCCAGTTTGATGGATTATTTACTTGTAACAATGAAAATTGTACATACTTTGATTATACAAAATGTATCAGACTGAAGGTCAAGCTTTCTTTGTAGAGTGGAGACCCAGTTTGATGGATTATTTACTTGTAACGATGAAAATTGTACATACTTTAATTATACAAAATGTATCAGACTGAAGGTCAAGCTTTCTTTGTAAAGTGGAGGCCCAGTTTGATGGATTATTTACTTGTAACAATGAAAATTGTACATACTTTAATCATACAAAATGTATCAGGCTGAAGGTCAAGCTTTCTTTGTAAAGTGGAGACCCAGTTTGGTGGGTTATTTACTTGTAACAATGAAAATTGTACACACTTTAATTATACAAAATGCACAAGACTGAAGGTCAAGCTTTCTTTGTAAAGTGGAGACCCAGTTTGATGGATTATTTACTTGTAACAATGAAAATTGTACATACTTTAATTATACAAAATGTACCAGGCTGAAGGTCAAGCTTTCTTTGTAAAGTGGAGGCCCAGTTTGATGGATTATTTACTTGTAACAATGAAAATTGTACATACTTTAATTATACAAAATGTATCAGACTGAAGGTCAAGCTTTCTTTGTAAAGTGGAGACCCAGTTTGGTGGATTATTTACTTGTAACAATGAAAATTGTACATACTTTAATTATACAAAATGTATCAGACTGAAGGTCAAGCTTTCTTTGTAAAGTGGAGACCCAGTTTGGTGGATTATTTACTTGTAACAATGAAAATTGTACATACTTTAATTATACAAAATGTATCAGGCTGAAGGTCAAGCTTTCTTTGTAAAGTGGAGGCCCAGTTTGATGGATTATTTACTTGTAACAATGAAAATTGTACATACTTTAATTATACAAAATGTATCAGGCTGAAGGTCAAGCTTTCTTTGTAAAGTGGAAACCCAGTTTGATGCATTATTTACTTGTAACAATGAAAATTGTACATACTTTAATTATACAAAATGTATCAGGCTGAAGGTCAAGCTTTCTTTGTAAAGTGGAGGCCCAGTTTGATGGATTATTTACTTGTAACAATGAAAATTGTACATACTTTAATTATACAAAATGTATCAGACTGAAGGTCAAGCTTTCTTTGTAAAGTGGAGACCCAGTTTGGTGGATTATTTACTTGTAACAATGAAAATTGTACATACTTTAATTATACAAAATGTATCAGGCTGAAGGTCAAGCTTTCTTTGTAAAGTGGAGACCCAGTTTGGTGGATTATTTACTTGTAACAATGAAAATTGTACATACTTTGATTATACAAAATGCATCAGAGTGAAGGTCAAGCTTTCTTTGTAAAGTGGAGACCCAGTTTGATGGATTATTTACTTGTAACAATGAAAATTGTACATACTTTAATTATACAAAATGTATCAGACTGAAGGTCAAGCTTTCTTTGTAAAGTGGAGACCCAGTTTGATGGATTATTTACTTGTAATAATGAAAATTGTACATACTTTAATTATACAAAATGTATCAGACTGAAGGTCAAGCTTTCTTTGTAAAGTGGAGACCCAGTTTGATGGATTATTTACTTGTAACAATGAAAATTGTACATACTTTGTACTTTAATCATACAAAATGTAGCAGACTGAAGGTCAAGCTTTCTTTGTAAAGTGGAGACCCAGTTTGATGGATTATTTACTTGTAACAATGAAAATTGTACATACTTTGTACTTTAATCATACAAAATGTAGCAGACTGAAGGTCAAGCTTTCTATGTAAAGTGGAAACCCAGTTTGATGGATTATTTACTTGTAACATTGAAAATTGTACATACTTTAATTGTACAAAATGTATCAGACTGAAGGTCAAGCTTTCTTTGTAAAGTGGAGGCCCAGTTTGATGGATTATTTACTTGTAACAATGAAAATTGTACATACTTTAATTATACAAAATGCATCAGTTTGAAGGTCAAGCTTTCTTTGTAAAGTGGAGGCCCAGTTTGATGCATTATTTATTTGTAACAATGAAAATTGTACATACTTTAATTATACAAAATGTACCAGGCTGAAGGTCAAGCTTTCTTTGTAAAGTGGAGGCCCAGTTTGATGCATTATTTACTTGTAACAATGAAAATTGTACATACTTTAATTATACAAAATGTATCAGACTGAAGGTCAAGCTTTCTTTGTAAAGTGGAGGCCCAGTTTGATGGATTATTTACTTGTAACAATGAAAATTGTACATACTTTGTACTTTAATCATACAAAATGTAGCAGACTGAAGGTCAAGCTTTCTTTGTAAAGTGGAGACCCAGTTTGATGGATTATTTACTTGTAACAATGAAAATTGTACATACTTTGTACTTTAATCATACAAAATGTAGCAGACTGAAGGTCAAGCTTTCTATGTAAAGTGGAAACCCAGTTTGATGGATTATTTACTTGTAACATTGAAAATTGTACATACTTTAATTGTACAAAATGTATCAGACTGAAGGTCAAGCTTTCTTTGTAAAGTGGAGGCCCAGTTTGATGCATTATTTACTTGTAACAATGAAAATTGTACATACTTTAATTATACAAAATGTATCAGACTGAAGGTCAAGCTTTCTTTGTAAAGTGGAGGCCCAGTTTGATGGATTATTTACTTGTAACAATGAAAATTGTACATACTTTAATTATACAAAATGTATCAGACTGAAGGTCAAGCTTTCTTTGTAAAGTGGAGACCCAGTTTGATGGATTATTTACTTGTAACAATGAAAATTGAACATACTTTAATTATACAAAATGTATCAGACTGAAGGTCAAGCTTTCTTTGTAAAGTGGAGACCCAGTTTGATGGATTATTTACTTGTAACAATGAAAATTGTACATACTTTAATCATACAAAATGTAGCAGACTGAAGGTCAAGCTTTCTTTGTAAAGTGGAGACCCAGTTTGATAGATTATTTACTTGTAACAATGAAAATTGTACATACTTTAATTATACAAAATGTATCAGGCTGAAGGTCAAGCTTTCTTTGTAAAGTGGAGGCCCAGTTTGATGGATTATTTACTTGTAACAATGAAAATTGTACATACTTTAATTATACAAAATGTATCAGGCTGAAGGTCAAGCTTTCTTTGTAAAGTGGAGGCCCAGTTTGATGGATTATTTACTAGTAACAATAAAAATTGTACATACTTTAATTATACAAAATGTATCAGACTGAAGGTCAAGCTTTCTTTGTAAAGTGGAGACCCAGTTTGATGGATTATTTACTCACAATGAAAATTGTACATACTTTAATTATACAAAATGTATCAAATTGAAGGTCAAGCTTTCTTTGTAAAGTGGAGGCCCAGTTTGATGGATTATTTACTAGTAACAATAAAAATTGTACATACTTTAATCATACAAAATGTATCAGACTGAAGGTCAAGCTTTCTTTGTAAAGTGGAGACCCAGTTTGATGGATTATTTACTCACAATGAAAATTGTACATACTTTAATTATACAAAATGTATCAAATTGAAGGTCAAGCTTTCTTTGTAAAGTGGAGACCCAGTTTGATGGATTATTTACTCACAATGAAAATTGTACATACTTTAATCATACAAAACATATCAGACTGAAGGTCAAGCTTTCTTTGTAAAGTGGAGACCCAGTTTGGTGGATTATTTACTTGTAACAATGAAAGTTGTACACTTTAATCATACAAAATGTATCAGACTGAAGGTCAAGCTTTCTTTGTAAAGTGGAGGCCCAGTTTGATGGATTATTTACTCACAATGAAAATTGTACATACTTTAATTATACAAAATGTATCAAATTGAAGGTCAAGCTTTCTTTGTAAAGTGGAGACCCTGCTTGATGGATTATTTACTCACAGTAACAATGAAAATTGTACATACTTTAATTATACAAAATGTATCAGACTGAAGGTCAAGCTTTCTTTGTAAAGTGGAGTCCCAGTTTGATGGATTATTTACTTGTAACAATGAAAATTGTACATACTTTAATTATACAAAATGTATCAGACTGAAGGTCAAGCTTTCTTTGTAAAGTGGAGACCCAGTTTGATGGATTATTTACTTGTAACAATGAAAATTGTACAGACATAAATTACACAAAATGTATCAGACTGAAGGTCAAGCTTTCTTTGTAAAGTGGAGACCCAGTTTGATGGATTATTTACTTGTAACCATGAAAATTGTACATACTTTAATTATACAAAATGTATCAGACTGAAGGTCAAGCTTTCTTTGTAAAGTGGAGACCCAGTTTGATGGATTATTTACTTGTAACAATGAAAATTGTACATACTTTAATTATACAAAATGTATCAGATTGAGGGTCAAGCTTTCTTTGTAAAGTGGAGACCCAGTTTGATGGATTATTCACTTGTAACAATGAAAATTGTACATACTTTAATTATACAAAATGTATCAGACTGAAGGTCAAGCTTTCTTTGTAAAGTGGAGACCCAGTTTGATGGATTATTTACTTGTAACAATGAAAATTGTACATACTTTAATCATACAAAATGTATCAGACTGAAGGTCAAGCTTTCTTTGTAAAGTGGAGACCCAGTTTGATGGATTATTTACTTGTAACAATGAAAATTGTACACCTTAATTATACAAAATGTATCAGGTTGAAGGTCAAGCTTTTTTTGTAAAGTAGAGACCCAGTTTGATGGATTATTTACTTGTAACAATGAAAATTGTACACTTTAATTATACAAAATGTATCAGGTTGAAGGTCAAGCTTTCTTTGTAAAGTAGAGACCCAGTTTGATGGATTATTTACTTGTAACCATGAAAATTGTACACTTTAATTATACAAAATGTATCAGACTGAAGGTCAAGCTTTCTTTGTAAAGTGGAGGCCCAGTTTGATGGATTATTTACTTGTAACAATGAAAATTGTACATACTTTAATTATACAAAATGTATCAGGTTGAAGGTCAAGCTTTCTTTGTAAAGTAGAGATCCAGTTTGATCAATAATTTACTCACAATGAAAATTGTACATACTTTAATTATACAAAATGTATCAGGCTGAAGGTCAAGCTTTCTTTGTAAAGTGGAGACCCAGTTTGATGGGTTATTTACTTGTGACAATAAACACTGGACATACTTTAATTATACAAAATGTATCAGACTGAAGGTTAAGCTTTCTTTGTAAAGTGGAGGCCCAGTTTGATGGATTATTTACTTGTAACAATGAAAATTGTACATACTTTAATTATACAAAATGTATCAGGCTGAAGGTCAAGCTTTCTTTGTAAAGTGGAGACCCAGTTTGATGGATTATTTACTTGTAACAATGAAAATTGTACATACTTTAATTATACAAAATGTATCAGATTGAGGGTCAAGCTTTCTTTGTAAAGTGGAGACCCAGTTTGATGGGTTATTTACTTGTGACAATAAACACTGGACGTACTTTAATTATACAAAATGTATCAGACTGAAGGTCAAGCTTTCTTTGTAAAATGGAGACCCCGTTTGATGGCATATTTACGTGAACAATGAAAATTGTACATACTTTAATTATACAAAATGTATCAGACTGAAGGTCAAGCTTTCTTTGTAAAGTGGAGACCCAGTTTGATGGATTATTTACTTGTAACAATGAAAATTGTACATACTTTAATTATACAAAATGTATCAGACTGAAGGTCAAGCTTTCTTTGTAAAGTGGAGACCCAGTTTGATGGATTATTTACTTGTAACAATGAAAATTGTACATACTTTAATTATACAAAATGTATCAGACTGAAGGTCAAGCTTTCTTTGTAAAGTGGAGACCCAGTTTGATGGATTATTTACTTGTAACAATGAAAATTGTACATACTTTAATTATACAAAATGTATCAGATTGAGGGTCAAGCTTTCTTTGTAAAGTGGAGACCCAGTTTGATGGGTTATTTACTTGTGACAATAAACACTGGACGTACTTTAATTATACAAAATGTATCACACTGAAGGTCAAGCTTTCTTTGTAAAATGGAGACCCCGTTTGATGGCATATTTACGTGAACAATGAAAATTGTACATACTTTAATTATACAAAATGTACCAGGCTGAAGGTCAAGCTTTCTTTGTAAAATGGAGACCCCGTTTGATGGCATATTTACGTGAACAATGAAAATTGTACATACTTTAATTATACAAAATGTATCAGACTGAAGGTCAAGCTTTCTTTGTAAAGTGGAGACCCAGTTGGATGCATTATTTACTTGTAACAATGAAAATTGTACATACTTTAGTTATACAAAATGCATCAGTTTGAAGGTCAAGCTTTCTTTGTAAAGTGGAGACCCAGTTTGATGGATTGTTCACTTGTAACAATGAAAATTGTACAATCTTTAATTATACAAAATGTATCAGACAGAAGGTCAATATTTCTTTGTAAAGTGGAGACCCAGTTTGATGGGTTATTAACTTGTGACAATAAACACTGGACATACTTTAATTATACAAAATGTATCAGACTGAAGGTCAAGCTTTCTTTGTAAAATGGAGACCCCGTTTGATGGCATATTTACGTGAACAATGAAAATTGTACATACTTTAATTATACAAAATGTATCAGACTGAAGGTCAAGCTTTCTTTGTAAAGTGGAGACCCAGTTTGATGGATTATTTACTTGTAACAATGAAAATTGTACATACTTTAATCATACAAAATGTAGCAGACTGAAGGTCAAGCTTTCTTTGTAAAGTGGAGACCCAGTTTGATAGATTATTTACTTGTAACAATGAAAATTGTACATACTTTAATTATACAAAATGTATCAGGCTGAAGGTCAAGCTTTCTTTGTAAAGTGGAGGCCCAGTTTGATGGATTATTTACTTGTAACAATGAAAATTGTATATACTTTAATTATACAAAATGTATCAGGCTGAAGGTCAAGCTTTCTTTGTAAAGTGGAGGCCCAGTTTGATGGATTATTTACTAGTAACAATAAAAATTGTACATACTTTAATTATACAAAATGTATCAGACTGAAGGTCAAGCTTTCTTTGTAAAGTGGAGACCCAGTTTGATGGATTATTTACTCACAATGAAAATTGTACATACTTTAATTATACAAAATGTATCAAATTGAAGGTCAAGCTTTCTTTGTAAAGTGGAGGCCCAGTTTGATGGATTATTTACTAGTAACAATAAAAATTGTACATACTTTAATTATACAAAATGTATCAGACTGAAGGTCAAGCTTTCTTTGTAAAGTGGAGACCCAGTTTAATGGATTATTTACTCACAATGAAAATTGTACATACTTTAATTATACAAAATGTATCAAATTGAAGGTCAAGCTTTCTTTGTAAAGTGGAGACCCAGTTTGATGGATTATTTACTCACAATGAAAATTGTACATACTTTAATCATACAAAACATATCAGACTGAAGGTCAAGCTTTCTTTGTAAAGTGGAGACCCAGTTTGGTGGATTATTTACTTGTAACAATGAAAGTTGTACACTTTAATCATACAAAATGTATCAGACTGAAGGTCAAGCTTTCTTTGTAAAGTGGAGGCCCAGTTTGATGGATTATTTACTCACAATGAAAATTGTACATACTTTAATTATACAAAATGTATCAAATTGAAGGTCAAGCTTTCTTTGTAAAGTGGAGACCCTGCTTGATGGATTATTTACTCACAGTAACAATGAAAATTGTACATACTTTAATTATACAAAATGTATCAGACTGAAGGTCAAGCTTTCTTTGTAAAGTGGAGTCCCAGTTTGATGGATTATTTACTTGTAACAATGAAAATTGTACATACTTTAATTATACAAAATGTATCAGACTGAAGGTCAAGCTTTCTTTGTAAAGTGGAGACCCAGTTTGATGGATTATTTACTTGTAACAATGAAAATTGTACAGACTTAAATTACACAAAATGTATCAGACTAAAGGTCAAGCTTTCTTTGTAAAGTGGAGACCCAGTTTGATGGATTATTTACTTGTAACCATGAAAATTGTACATACTTTAATTATACAAAATGTATCAGACTGAAGGTCAAGCTTTCTTTGTAAAGTGGAGACCCAGTTTGATGGATTATTTACTTGTAACAATGAAAATTGTACATACTTTAATTATACAAAATGTATCAGATTGAGGGTCAAGCTTTCTTTGTAAAGTGGAGACCCAGTTTGATGGATTATTCACTTGTAACATTGAAAATTGTACATACTTTAATTATACAAAATGTATCAGACTGAAGGTCAAGCTTTCTTTGTAAAGTGGAGACCCAGATTGATGGATTATTTACTTGTAACAATGAAAATTGTACATACTTTAATCATACAAAATGTATCAGACTGAAGGTCAAGCTTTCTTTGTAAAGTGGAGACCCAGTTTGATGGATTATTTACTTGTAACAATGAAAATTGTACACCTTAATTATACAAAATGTATCAGGTTGAAGGTCAAGCTTTCTTTGTAAAGTAGAGACCCAGTTTGATGGATTATTTACTTGTAACAATGAAAATTGTACACTTTAATTATACAAAATGTATCAGGTTGAAGGTCAAGCTTTCTTTGTAAAGTAGAGACCCAGTTTGATGGATTATTTACTTGTAACCATGAAAATTGTACACTTTAATTATACAAAATGTATCAGACTGAAGGTCAAGCTTTCTTTGTAAAGTGGAGGCCCAGTTTGATGGATTATTTACTTGTAACAATGAAAATTGTACATACTTTAATTATACAAAATGTATCAGGTTGAAGGTCAAGCTTTCTTTGTAAAGTAGAGATCCAGTTTGATCAATAATTTACTCAAAAGGGAAATTGTACATACTTTAATTATACAAAATGTATCAGGCTGAAGGTCAAGCTTTCTTTGTAAAGTGGAGACCCAGTTTGATGGGTTATTTACTTGTGACAATAAACACTGGACATACTTTAATTATACAAAATGTATCAGACTGAAGGTTAAGCTTTCTTTGTAAAGTGGAGGCCCAGTTTGATGGATTATTTTCTTGTAACAATGAAAATTGTACATACTTTAATTATACAAAATGTATCAGGCTGAAGGTCAAGCTTTCTTTGTAAAGTGGAGACCCAGTTTGATGGATTATTTACTTGTAACAATGAAAATTGTACATACTTTAATTATACAAAATGTATCAGATTGAGGGTCAAGCTTTCTTTGTAAAGTGGAGACCCAGTTTGATGGGTTATTTACTTGTGACAATAAACACTGGACGTACTTTAATTATACAAAATGTATCAGACTGAAGGTCAAGCTTTCTTTGTAAAATGGAGACCCCGTTTGATGGCATATTTACGTGAACAATGAAAATTGTACATACTTTAATTATACAAAATGTATCAGACTGAAGGTCAAGCTTTCTTTGTAAAGTGGAGACCCAGTTTGATGGATTATTTACTTGTAACAATGAAAATTGTACATACTTTAATTATACAAAATGTATCAGACTGAAGGTCAAGCTTTCTTTGTAAAGTGGAGACCCAGTTTGATGGATTATTTACTTGTAACAATGAAAATTGTACATACTTTAATTATACAAAATGTATCAGACTGAAGGTCAAGCTTTCTTTGTAAAGTGGAGACCCAGTTTGATGGATTATTTACTTGTAACAATGAAAAATGTACATACTTTAATTATACAAAATGTATCAGATTGAGGGTCAAGCTTTCTTTGTAAAGTGGAGACCCAGTTTGATGGGTTATTTACTTGTGACAATAAACACTGGACGTACTTTAATTATACAAAATGTATCAGACTGAAGGTCAAGCTTTCTTTGTAAAATGGAGACCCCGTTTGATGGCATATTTACGTGAACAATGAAAATTGTACATACTTTAATTATACAAAATGTATCAGACTGAAGGTCAAGCTTTCTTTGTAAAGTGGAGACCCAGTTGGATGCATTATTTACTTGTAACAATGAAAATTGTATATGTTTAATTATACGAAATGTATCAGGCTGAAGGTCAAGCTTTCTTTGTAAAGTGGAGACCCAGTTTGGTGGATTATTTACTTGTAACAATGAAAATTGTACATACTTTAGTTATACAAAATGCATCAGTTTGAAGGTCAAGCTTTCTTTGTAAAGTGGAGACCCAGTTTGATGGATTGTTCACTTGTAACAATGAAAATTGTACAATCTTTAATTAAACAAAATGTATCAGACAGAAGGTCAATATTTCTTTGTAAAGTGGAGACCCAGTTTGATGGGTTATTAACTTGTGACAATAAACACTGGACATACTTTAATTATACAAAATGTATCAGACCGAAGGTCAAGCTTTCTTTGTAAAATGGAGACCCCGTTTGATGGCATATTTACGTGAACAATGAAAATTGTACATACTTTAATTATACAAAATGTATCAGACTGAAGGTCAAGCTTTCTTTGTAAAGTGGAGACCCAGTTTGATGGATTATTTACTTGTAACAATGAAAATTGTACATACTTTAATTATACAAAATGTATCAGACTGAAGGTCAAGCTTTCTTTGTAAAGTGGAGACCCAGTTTGATGGATTATTTACTTGTAACAATGAAAATTGTACATACTTTAATTAAACAAAATGTATCAGGCTGAAGGTCAAGCTTTCTTTGTAAAGTGGAGACCCAGTTTGATGGATTATTTACTTGTAACAATGAAAATTGTACATACTTTAATTATACAAAATGTATCAGACTGAAGGTCAAACTTTCTTTGTAAAGTGGAGACCCAGTTTGATGGATTATTTTTACTTGTAACAATGAAAATTGTACATACTTTAGTTATACAAAATGTATCAGACTGAAGGTCAAGCATTCTTTGTAAAGTGGAGACCCAGTTTGATGGATTATTTTTACTTGTAACAATGAAAATTGTACATACTTTAATTATACGAAATGTATCAGGCTGAAGGTCAAGCTTTCTTTGTAAAGTGGGGACCCAGTTTGGTGGATTATTTACTTGTAACAATGAAAATTGTACATACTTTAATTATACAAAATGTATCAGACTGAAGGTCAAGCATTCTTTGTAAAGTGGAGACCCAGTTTGATGGATTATTTTTACTTGTAACAATGAAAATTGTACATACTTTAATTATACGAAATGTATCAGGCTGAAGGTCAAGCTTTCTTTGTAAAGTGGAGACCCAGTTTGATGGATTGTTCACTTGTAACAATGAAAACTATACAAAATGTATCAGACTGAAGGTAAAGCTTTCTTTGTAAAGTCGAGACCAAGTTAAGTGGATTATTTACTCATAATGAAAATGTACATACTTTAAATACACATACCAGTAATAATTAATTCATCGGACTGAAGGTCAAGCTTTCTTTTTATAGTGGAGACCCAGTTTGCTGCATTACATACTCATAATGTTAATTGAATATACTAGTACTTCAATTATACAAAAAAAACTTGTTGTATACAGCTACCGTCCCAATTCTCAAACAAAATATTCTGAGAACTTTCATTTTACATTATTCCTCATTTTTCTACGGTTTGGTGTACACAAATCTTCACCATTACCTGTGGCGATTTCGTGAGTAGCATGGTCCTTGATCATATTGCATTCCATTATAGGTTGATCTGTGTCCATGGTGGTTTAACCCTTTCCCAAACGGCAAAAATTTATGGTGATCCACTTCAAAAACTGCCACAAATGACAAAATTGATGTTATTAAAGATAGGATTCGTGTAAAATATGGCATAGAAAATATTGAGACAAAAGGAGAAACTGCTGGTTATCAGCAGTTTCTTCTTTTGTTTCAATGTTTTCCCAAACCTTTTCAATTGGGGACGTCAAAACCAGTTCTAGTTTGGGAAAGTATTAAAAATGCTGGAAGGGACCTTTTCCAATATCGGGTTCAGTTAATGCAATTAAAACTCTCAAAGTTAACAGCTAAAACGAGTTAAGTGTATCAAATACGAACGAAAAATGTCCCACTATAGTTTCGGTCTTAGATTTTTCACATTGACATATTTCGGTTTTACTATCAATTGACTACTTGAATTTAATAAATATTTAAAACATGACTTAAGTGGTTCTAATTTTGCGACATTTAATGAATAAAATATTTTATGGAACGAAAAATGGCGTAACGTAATTCACAGACACGTAATTCACAATTTTGAACATACAATAAAATTCCACAGGTAATAATTCTGAAGAGAAATGTTCTTCTTGGTTTATGTAATCTACACATGTGTAGGTACATGCCAAACTATGTATTTAACTTAAGCGTTGATTGTGTGAAATTTTAAAAAGCATTAACGTAATTCACATTTACTGGTCCTTGAGCGGGGTAGCTTCCTTCATTGCAAAGTGTGACTTACTATAATCTACTGCTACTTTCAAGAGTAATACAATGTGTTTGCACATGCTGTTGACTATTTATAAATGATATTTAATATCATGTATTCAAAACATGGTTTCGTTTTAGGATGTGTGTAAAACTAAATAACGTAATTCACACCAGACCATGGGACATATGCATAATTGTTTGCAGAAAAATGCATTTATCTTAAATTTCTTTATTTCACAACTAAAACAATTTGGAAAAGCTACTGATTGGGATACTAGGTATACTGTATATGTATTATATATGTACTCTCCGTACACAAGTGATGAACTGGACCACCCCCGAGGTGGGACAGCTGTTTTTTACCCATTTTCCGACTTATCGAGACATTACTCTCACATATTTCATGAGATATATGGGGTTTTCTTATTATTTCTAATTGACCACCCCTATGACATTATGTTAAAGACGATTCATCAATATACAGTCAAAACTGTGTTAGCGGCCACCTGTGTATAGCAGCCAAACTGTCGTTTGCAGCCAGTCCAGGTCCTCCCATGCAATTTTACTCTTTAAAGTAACTGTGAATAGCAATATACTGTCTAATGTGGTCAGTGGCCACCTTTAATTGTCCCAATTGCTCTTTACCTATATCCCCTTAAGCAGCCATGTTCAACTAATTGGTGGCAGGTAATGTGTGAAATATTGATAATGCATCTAGCAATTTGCCTAATCATGTGTATAAACCATGAAAAGGTGTGATAAACAGTTAAATGTCATATAAAAGTGTACCCTTTTTACTTTAAAACACTTGCCTTTACTTCATATGAATAAGGCCAGTCATACAAGTAGACATACATTCAGCCTTCAGAATATTTATTTTGTGTTAAGCAGCCAACTGTCGTATGTGGCCAGTTTTGATGTGTCCCTTGGCTGGCTGCATATGACAGTTTCGACTGTAATTGTACAAACATAGCTTCTTAGGTCCATGGGACAGGTATTTCTCGTATTTGATACACTTAACTCGTTTTAGCTGTAAGCCTTGGATAATTTTCTCATGCAACTTCGGCTAGCTAGCAAAATGCCATAATTACATATTAATGAATAAGCTGTAGTTACATCATTTCATAGCTGACAATTTCAATTTCTTTTGAAAGGAACCTATTAAATACAAATAAGTCATGGATGAATTCATAACATTTTATTACAAACAATGTAGATCTAGAGAACATAAAACATGTCACAAATAATTTGAAGATAGTTGCAAATTGTACTAGAAAAAAACTTGGAATGTGAATATCAATATTTTTCTTCCGAAATCTCGAAACTACAACATAAGATATGCTGTAGTTGCGAGGTTTTTCGAAGAAAAGCGGTTATATGAAGTAACAAAATACTAAGAGTTCAACACTTATTTATCAATATGACTAAATAATCATAGAACAATTTTACCATAGATATGTTTAATAACGATGGAGATATTTTATCTTGATTTAGGAAATTGAACATTGTTTTACTTTATCTAACCAGAGACTTAAAAATTGACGACATTGTGCCTGTCATCTCACAAGAATCACAGGGACAGTGGCCTTCACAGATGAACACTGAAACATTCCAAGGAAAGACAGTGGCCTTTACAGATTGAGTAAATATTTTTCTATTAGAGCAAAAACAAAATTTGACCTGGTGACCTAGTTTTGACCTTGCATGACCTACTTTTAGCATGGCCCAGATTTCATCAAGATAAACATTCTGAACAATTTTCACAATGATTAAGTATATATTTCGGTTCTTGGAGCAAAACCAAGATTTGACCCAATGACCTAATTTTTTACCTTACATGACCCACACTTTGTACATAACCTAGATATCAATATAAGTATTTAGGATAGTTTTGACAAAGTTTGGGGCAAAATTGGCATCTCCAGCTTAAAAGGATGGATTCTGTAGTGTTTGACCTTGCATGATTCACCTTCGACTTTGACCAAGATATCATCAAGATAAACATTAAGGACAATTTTGACAAGGTTTAGACCGAAACTGGCACTTCCAGAGCTAAAGGGAGGATTTTTATAAGATATGGCTGCGTGACCTAGTTAATGACCTGGCATGATCCATTTCTTTACATGACCTAGATATCATCAAGATAAACATTCAGGACAATTTTGAGAAAGTTTGGGTCAAAACTGGCATCTCTAGAGCAAAATTCAAGATTTTAAAAGATTTGACATTGCGACCTAGTGTTTGACACCGCATGACCCACTTTAATTCATGACATAGATACACTCAAGATAAACATTTAGGACTATTTTGACAAAGGTTGGACAAAAATTGGCACTTCCAGGGCAAAAGGAAAGATTTCATAAGATTTTGCCCCTTGACATAGTTAACGACCTAGCATGACCCACTTCTTGATCATGAGCTAGATGTCCCCAAGATTAACATCCAGGACAATTTCTAAAAAGTTTGGACTAAAACTGGCACATAATATTTGACGTGGTGACCTAGTTTTTGACCTGGCATGACCTTCTCAACATGACCTAAATATCATCAAGACAAAGATTCTGATTAATTTTCACAATGATTGGGCAAAAATGTGAACCCTAGAGCAGAAAGAAGATTTGACCTAGTGACCTACTTTTTGACCCCCATTCTGGCCCGATTCAAATTCTTTGAAGTATTTTGAAAAAAGCATGACCCATAGATCATATGTTAAAATATGGTTGAATTCTACCAAGTACTTTAGGAGAAGATTTTTCAGTGAAAAGTTGAAGGAAGGATGGATGGACGGACGGACGGACGGTCGGACGAACTGACAGACACCGGACAACGATCAATCACAAAACCTCACCTCGAGCACTATGTGCTCAGGTGAGCTAAACACATGGAACAAAAAGACAAGTAGATTTCATTACGCTTTCGAAATCGGCAATTAAAAACACTTAAGAGTATGCAAAAGGTCTTATCTTGACACCCTAGGCATTGGTAAAAAGACCGTTGCGACAGCTATAGCAAACAATAGCTTCGCAAAGCGGCTCATATACGCCCGAGAGGGGCTTGTCAGTAAACTGGGCATTTTTTCTAAATTCAAGGGCAGATAATTCAAGAACGAAAATAGTTATCTGAATTCCGTAGGTGGTGTGCACAACTAGACACCATGGAGATTCATTGTTTCAAGTTTGATCAAGTTCCGATCAAAACTGTAGGAGTTGCGCACACAAGAAATTGCTAACGGACGGACAGACAGACGGACACGCCAATATTTCAGGTTTAAGTGCCACATAAAATGGCATGGTTTAAGTGGAATTGTTCTTATTTCATATAAATTATGGACGGATTGAACCACATAAATCCCCGGACGTTGACACAGACAGACGACCGGGACAATAATAACATAATACGACCCTTCGGGCGCATAAAAAGGTTGGATGCGTTCTTACTGGTTCTGATAACAGGGGGAAACACCCATCTGCGAACAAGACTTCGTCTGAAAATTTAGTAAGTGCATACCAATATTGAGTCATTTTCAACTATGGAGGCACATTATGTCTGGAAACAATCAAGAAGAAAGTGTTTATCACATGTCTTGAATATCACTAAAATGTGGCAAATCTATAAACATGATTGTGACTCAAAAAGTGTGAAGCCAATGAGTCAAGCCAAGTTGAAGTATAGAAAAATATTTTGTGAAGAAGATGATTTTTTTTTTTCGAACAAAAAAAAAAGATCAGTGCGCTCAGTGCACAAGATTTGACATTGGGATAGCAGAATCAATGTCCGATGCCACAATTCAGGAAAGACAGGATGCTCATATAAGACGCAAGGACAATGCCAGAGAACAGAAATATACGGACAAGTTGAAAGCAAAAAAAAACAAACAAGAGGCCCAAGAGGGCCTGAATCGCTCCACTGGCTAAAGTAAAAGAATTATCTCATGATTTCTTGTAAGCCTCGCACTGTCAAATCTTGAAAAGGGTCACCCATGGAACGTTTCTGCCAAGTTTAGTCTGAATTGGCCCATTGATTTATTTTTAATGAATTATTTCATGGTTTAACCAATTCTGATAAGCCCTGTCTGGCCACACCCACACCCAATCAAAATTTCACTGACAAAGTATTACCCAAGGAACATTTCTGACAAGTTTGTACTAAATTGACCCAATGGTTGTTTTTAAAGAATTATTTCGTGATTTCTCCCATTCTGATAAGCCCCATCCTGCTTTGCCCACATTTATGGACCAATCAAAATTTTACTACCAACTGAAGTAATTGGACACCCAAGGAACATTTCTACCGCGTTTGATCAAAATTGGCATTGTGGTTGATTTTTTAAAGATTTTTTCGTGATTTCTGCAATTCTGATAAGCCCCGCCTGCCATGCCCACATTTATGGACCAATCAAAATTTCACAGACAATTCAAGTATAGGGTCACTTAAGGTGCATTTCTGACAAGTTTAATTGAAATTGGACCTACGGTTGATTTTAAAAGAATTATTTTGTGATTTCTCTAAGTCAAATAAGCCCCGCCCTGCCACGCCCACATTTATAGACCAATCTATATTTCATGAACAAGTTAAGTAAAGAGTCAACCAAGGTACATTTCTGCCAAGTTTGGTAAACATTTGCCAAATGGTTGATTTTTAAAGAATTATTTTGTGATTTCTCAAAGTCGGATAAGCCCTGCCCTGCCACGCCCACATTTATGGACCAATCAAAATTTCACAGACAATTCAAGTAAACAGTCATCCAAGGTACATTTCTGCCAAGTTTGGTCAAAATTGGCCCCATGGTTGATTTTTTTAGAATTATTTTGTGATTTCGCTAAGTCTGATAAGCCTCGCCCTGCCACGCCCACATTTATAAACCAATCAAAATTCTTTGAACAATTTAAGTAAAGGGTCACCCAAGGAACATTCCTGTAAAATTTGGTCAAAATTGGCCCATTGGTTTGAGAGAAGAAGATTTTTAAAGAAATATTTTGTGATTTCTCTGATAAGTCTGATAAGCCCCGCCCTGCCACGCCCACATTTATGGACCAATCAAAATTTAATGGACAAAATAAGTAAAAAGTCACACAAGGTACATTTCTGCCAAGTTTGGTCAAAATCGACCAAACGATTGATTTTTAAAGAATCATTTTGTGATTTCTCTAAGTCTGATAAGCCCCGCCCTGTCCCGCCAACATTTATCAACCAATCAAAATTCTTTGAACAATTTAAGTAAAGGGTCACCCAAGGAACATTCCTGCAAAGTTTGGTCAAAATTGGCCCACTGGTTTGAGAGGGGAAGATTTTTAAAGAAAAAGTTAACGGACGCACGCACGGACGGACGGACGGACGCACGGACACAACGCCATGACAATAGCTCGCTGGCCTTCGGCCAGTGGAGCTAACAAAAACAAAAAACGACACCACATTCTACGCAGCCACTTTCGACCTGCAGGCAGTATTGAGTACTCCTTGAACTCTAGTTGGAGAGTTATGTTACAAAAGGAAGCTGTCATGCTACAATCTGTCATTTTACTCATTGGGGATGAAAATGATACTTGCTATCTCCGGGATGAAACTCAAGGAGGGAGAGGGTCATGAGAAATAAGTACCTGCTTACAAACACATATAAATTCAATCACAAGAAACACTTCTGAAGTAAAGGAAATAACACTTTATTCTGATACATGTGGAGGACAAAATCGTAACAAGTTTGTTGTTTCAGCATATCTCTATGTAATTAGCAAGGCAAAGTCACTTGATGTCATAAATCATAAATTCTTCGAGCCGGGTCATTCCCATATGGAATCAGACAATATGTATTCAGCCATTGAAAATGCAAAAAAACATATGTTTATGTTCCGTCCAAGTGGCACAAAAGGGACTGTGTCGCAGTGCCAGACCGAGGTGTTTCAGACACTGAATATGAAACGGAGTCTGATGAGGACAAATAAGGAGAACTAAATACGATAACAATACTGTCATAATGTAGGTAATGTGAAATAATATTGTGTTTCTTTTTTACTGTACTGTACAAACTTGGACAAAAATTTATTGTATTAGTCATTCAATTCTTGTTTACTATACAAATAATTGTTTGTCGGATTTAGTGAATAAAACAGCAAGGAAAGGACAAACAGGTAATTAGAACTTATCTTTTCATGAACTTGCAACTGGAAAAAATGATTTCCAAACTCGAAACAAGACTTAAAATGAACGAAACAAAGAGGATGCAAGGAGCCTGTCAATGCAAGGGCATATTTGAAAGTTTTGTAAATGTTGGTAAAGTTATTTTTGAGGGAGGAAATGTTTTTGTATGTGACGCTCCGGGGACATCTACCGTGCAAAATACTGTTGATCAGACTGCTTCATTCAAATCCGATTAAGTATTAGTGGCTTATCCTCTCTATCAATCGTCACCAGTGAATGAAAGTAAATCACTGCAGTCAGTGATTGTTCTGTATTATTAGACCCACTGACAGTTCCATCTGATATCTTTGATAAAGCTGGACATTGTGTTTCCACAGCAGACGGGTCAGTGTGTTCAATTTCAGATGTTCCTCAACATAATAGATCTAATCAAACGAGCACGCCTTCAATTACTTCGAGTAATAAGAATCCAAAAGTAACTCTGCCACGTATGTTTCAGCCAAAATCAACAAGAACTTCAACCATGTATGAAACACTAGAAGAAATGCCAGAAGATATGCAGAGTATGTTGCAAAGATACTACACGCCGAAGTCGCCGCTCGCCACAAACGAAAAATTGTCGGATCTCCAGAGATGCTGTGTAGAGTACTCCATAGCAACACATCCCAAAAAGTCCCCCGCCGTATTGACAAAGCTTATCATTTCACGAGGTGTTGAGGATAGAATTTGGACATCGGTGTTTAATCCCGGAACAGATTCTACGTTTGAAGAGTACTTACGTCAACGGTTGAAAAATGCTTTGACAAGGAGAAAGAAATCCAAGCTGGAGGAGTTTGCAAAATTACAGTCTGAAAGATTCGGTAATTCTGATTGAAATCCGTCAAGAGGACGAAGGAATCGTCAAGTGCAATTGTTTTGATTTATATCATAATTATGTCGGTGCAGAAAATATTGTGGTAAAAGAAAACATAGGTTGTTTATAAAAGTATTTTTATACAAACTTTTACTCTATCAGTTAATCAAGGAGTGGTGACAAAAGAGTGATTGATTAAGGGGCGTGATAATGTGCTTTGTGTTGTTGGCGGAGGAATAGAGATTGGATGACATACTAATTGTCACATCATCTTTCATATTCAGTACATTGAAAGTGACATATAAATTGATGGGTAAACTTAATCAACAAAAAGACTGTTCCAAAATTGGACGAATACGGTAGATAGTTTATCACAATTGAAAAAAAAACAACTGTAAATGGAGAAATTGCTCGCAGCGAGCAATTTCTCCTTTTCCCCATTTTTTTTTCCTTGTTTGGGACCGTCTAAACATGATTGTATATTTCACGATAATATAAAGCTTTCATTTATTAGTATTGCCAGTAAACACTATCTGGCGACAAGGGTCAATCGTAGCTGACAGTTAGCATTCCAAGATCTCACAACTACCAAATGTTCCACCATTCTTGGTGCACAACATTCGTGACGAACAATTCATTGGAATTCGATGACAAAAGTGGGTGGAGAAGTTCGAAAATCTGATCTTCGAGTTAGACATCTCCGACGACAAACGAAAGAAAAGAAAACTCTCCTCCTTCATTAAGTGGGTGAGGAAACCCATGATATATACAATAGCTTAAATGACGATCAAAAAGGCAACAGAGCCATGAATGACGAGGGTGACATGACACGTCAAATGAATTTAACACTCTAAATCAATCCTTTACAGATTACTTAACCCCACAAAAGAATACCACATATGAGATATTCAAATTTCGTCAAGGAAACCAGATTGATGACTAGACCATCGATGGCGACCTGTTTCATCTAAACTACAATACAATGACACCACTAGCAAACACAAAATGAAAACTTTTGCAGATAAAACTCGACATACGTCACCGTCTTCTAGTCCATAGATATAATGTACTCGTTAAGCAACCAAAAATAAACAAGCTTACAGAATTTGGTTTGAAATGATTGATAGGAAACAAAAATCTGAGTAAAAAATCAAGTACATTTCAGTATTATAAGGTACAATGGAAATTAAATTACTGTATTTATTAGTCATGTAATCAAGCTTTACTTAGTTTCCATCTAGTCATTTTGTTGTTTTTACAAAATGTTTCAGCGTAATTAATTCTAGTCAAGTGGACATTATAGACTGAGGAATTCTTTCAAAATGTGTTCATTACATCAAATATGTGTCTCCAAACTGTGACAATAGCAAAAGTACTGAAAAACCAAATTGACATTGTATGTCCTTAAAGATAATGGATATTTTTGTCATTCGTAGATAAATCATATTTTCATTAATGTTATGAAGAATGCAGTGTTCCTGTTTGGGACCGTCTTAAATAATGATATCATATTTCACGATAAAATGTAGTTGTTACGTAGTTGAAACTGCATGGCGATTCAAACGTCACAAAACGAGCTTTTGTTGATTATTATTGCCAATGAACTCTAAAGTCAACCCACAATGATATAGAAATCAGAGAGATAAATGGAACGCTACTGCTGATAGTTTAACTGATGAGGAACATGAGAAACTGGAAAAAGGAAAACGCATAAAAGTAACACGATCTCGGTGGACTGTGGAGCGAGAGCCCATATCATCACCAACAAAAGAAAGATCTTTCGTTTTGACAACTCGTTCATTGGAAAGAAACAATACTTGCTGCTTGCGGACGAAAATAAGGACAAAAACGTCACGGTAAATCGTGGGGATGCCAAAATCACCTTATGTGACAAGAAAGGAAAGCTAATGAACGTTACATTGAAAATGCGTTGCATGTCCCATCATATCCTCCAGACATTTTTTCGATACAAGCATCCAAATAAATTGTGGCAAACTTTCAAACTAAGTATACAGAGCTAACTTACGAGTGACAGTCTTAACTACATACGAGAGATGACGAATGGCACGAAATACAAGGTCATTGTAATTTTGACGATGTTTGTAACTTAGAGAGTGTTGCAGAGTGAATGAAAATTACCAAAAATATTAAAATAAGAGATTGCAGTATTTTTTTTATAGAGAAAATGACAAATGATAGGAAAGAAATCAATCTGAATGAATCCAGATAACATAATTTCATAATGTTACATCTGAAGATCGCGCATTAGGGGCCATCTTCTGTGACCTGGGAATTTCCACTTTTTCTATTTTTACACCAAGCAATCAAAACGCTCGTTGCAAACGCAGGTCTGTTGTCCCTGACAACAACACCAAAGTGGCTGCGGTCGATAGCCACGCGCTTGACACCGAGCAAAGAGCAAAGTCCGTTAGTTTTGAGAGAAAAGATATGGCATTTATTAATGAAGTGGGTAGGTTTCGGTATATTTTTGGCACTGTACTAAGTGGCAGTTTTGTGCGATCATTGTGCTAACCCGAAGTAGAGCGGCGTGTAATTTTGGGCATAAATAAACTATATATATTGACAATTGGTATTTCAGCAGTAGTTAGATTAGCTCAGTTGGTAGAGCTGCCGACTCGAAAACCGTAAATTAGAGGATCGAACCTACCGCCGACTTCATCTTTTTGTCCCCCTATTTCTTTTTATCATCTTTGTTACATTTTTCCATACCAAATTATTCTAGAAATTGCAAAAACGAAATAAAAATACAATTACCAATTATGTTTTTATATCCGTGATTTCTAGAAACTTTTAGTTTGAAAAATATAAAGTACATAGTAGGAAACAAAATATAAAGCCAAGGTGGGAGTCGATCTCTGGTCATCAGGTTCATGGGTCGGACGCTCTACCGATTGAGCTATTTGGGAATCTGATTTACGTCGATCCAAATTGCCAATATATAGTTTATCGTGGATGGGGAGTCAAAACCTCGTAACTACAGCTTGAAAAAGCTGGAGTTACGAGGTTTTGACTCCCCACCGACGTTATACGTTTATAAGTTAACATCGCTTTGTTTCGGGTTGGCGTGATGATCGTGTTGAACTGTTGCTGCCATGCAGAAGACTATCTGCTTCATAAATGCCATGTCTTTGCTCTCAAAATTTACGGACTTTGGTCTTTGTCTTTGTAGTGAAATCTCCACACTGGAGGCGTCCATGGCTAATAGTTATCGTTAGAAACGGAAGTGTAGTGTGCACGGTAGTGCGCATGCCCGTGCGCATGCGAAAAATCTTTCAGCTTTTCCAAAGTAAAATCTGATTGGTCCAAAGAAAGGTCACAGAAGATGACCCTCAACGGGTCGTCGTTAGATCCTACTGAAAGACTAGGATCTATATTTCAATTAGATTGGAAAGAAATACCCCCGTGATCGCTGAACTGCCCCGATACAACTACATGTAATGAAAATTGTCCTTTTTATCATTTTCCCTTCGTCATGACCGAGTCGTCACGTTCAACAGTCTTAAATATACGAATAAAATGTGACCAAAATAAATGTCGATATTTGCAGAAACTTTGAGCTGTTTTCATAGGGACGTTAAAGTGCAGTTGCAGAGCGAAAAGTACCGTCGAAGTGTCAAAGCACTTTGGAATACTACACAAATACACTAACACGCTTTCTTGGAAAATACCGATGTAAGGTCCTAGCTCTTGATACTCCTTTGTATCATTGCTAATTTCCTTCTGAGTTGGCAGAAGAGAAAAGTCAAAAACTGTAATTTTGTAGAATTCAAGGGCACATAACTCATAACTTTCATGTCCAAGTACTCTTGTGATTGGCCAATGTGGATGCTAGAATGTAAACAAAGCAAAAACAGTATTTTGAGGGCATTCAAGGGCAGATAACTCCAGATCTTCTTATCTGATCTGGCCTATACTCAAGCTCCCATACTCAAGCTCCCATGAAAACTTTTGACCATACTTGATTTGACAAAGTTTTGACAAGATTGGCTTATGGCCCGGTTCAATAAGTTATTATCTCCCATGGGAAAATTACCTCCCTTGAATTAGCTCTTCAATTAGTGAAACCAATTTTCGCACTTCCGGTGAGCAAAAAATAAAAATCGATAACCGAGAGAGTACCGAAGTCAACGGAGAAAAAGCGGCATTATTGCTCAGTTTGCTCGAATTTTAGAGGAAAGATCGTAGACGGGACACCAATCATCTTACACAAGTTCCCAGCCAATGATTATTTGAAGAAGACATGGGTACGACGAATCAAAACGGTCATGGTATCCTTCGTCCTAACCAAGAATTCTCGCCTATGCTCTGCCCACTTCGAAGGAGGGAAAATGTCCAACGAGAACAATCTTCGACTTAAAGACAAGGAGGAAACTATTTGGCACATCAAAAGTTAGTTTGATTTCATAATTTTTGGACTGTGCAGTAATTTTCAGGCTCCACCACTGATCAGTTTTATTCCACTGCAGTCTACAGCATCAAAATCTACCCACAACATTTCCTCCTAGTGCCTCCTAGCGTTGTGTATCCAAACAAAGACAAAATCTATATAGGCCAGTCACTTTAGCATTTAGGGTACCACTAATTCTAACAGAAATAATTTTGTAACTGAACGAAAGTATTTTATATCATGATCAACATATCAAAAGTCCTCAGAGCAAATCTGGGGGGAAATGATGTTAAATCACGCTAAAAGATGCCTTGATATGATCGTAAAACACTGGTCCATCCTAACCACCATACATTTTCTCGATTACCACGTGCTTCTCTTACGCTGTTCTTGTCACATATTATTTCTAATTTGATTGAATTTTGTATTAAAACTGAAAAATGTATTCGTTATATAAAAATATAAAAGGATAAATATAACGAATAAGTAAAAATAATTTAGCTTTAAATAGAATTATCTGCGATCGATTTTTAAAAGTACGGCAGCTCAATGTGACTCTAATATTATTACATCCGTCAGATATAGATCATTCAAATCGGAATTACACAATTTGCAAGAAAATCATCCTTTACTCGCCCCCAACCACTTGGATTTAAGTCCACACATGCTTTTTGTTATTATACGCCCGAAGGGTCGTATTATGTTATGGTCTGGTCGTCCGTCTGTCCGCCTGCCCTTCCGTCCGTCCATTATCAATTTCTTGTGTGCACAACTTCTCCTACAGTTTTGATCAGAATTTGATCAAACTTGCCATAATGAATTTCTATGGTATCTAGTTGTGCACACTGCTAACGGAATTCAGATAACTCTTTTCGTTCTTGAATTATATGGCCTTGAATAAAAAATGCCCATAAAAATGCCCATTTTATTGTGTGCGCAACTCCTCCTACAGTTTTGATGAGAATTTTATCAAACTAGCCATGATGAATTTCTACGGTGTCTAGTTGTACACAATGCTCATATAATTTAAATAACTGTTTTCGTTTCTGAATTATCTTCCCTTGAATTAAAGAAAAAATGCCCATTTTCTCAAAAATGCCCATTTTCTCGTGTGCGCAACTCCTACGGTTTCGACCCGAATTCAATCAAACTAGCCACAATGAATCTCCATGGTGTCAAGTTGTACACACCGCTCACGGGATTTAGATAACTGTTTTTGTTTCTGAATAATCTGCCCTTGAATTTAAGGAAACTAGAGACAACGAATCTCTATGGTGTCTGTGAAAAAGGACGGGGAAAGTATTGCATTTGCCATTTCGTAACGCGGAGATAAGCGAATTTCACTTCAATAGAGAGCATTCATCAACTTTTAGTCGACGAACTATTATACTTGCGACAACTAAAAAAATAGCCAATTTTTACCCTGTTTGTATGGCGTAGAACGCGAAATAGAAGGTGCATTAATGACGTCATCAATAATGGACGAAATAACGTCAAATGCATTTAGAATGACACTGATGAATTGTTGCTACAACATAACAACAAGCTGGGCTACTAAGCGGCGTATCGCGATTCAAAAAAAAAATCAGACTAAATCCGCGAAGATGAGCATCCGGTTTCTAAATAATATTCACAATGGCCGTGTAACGGGTTATGGAGTGATCTCCCTTGATAATTATCCTCCTTGAATTATTGGGTTGTTCCGCTTCCGGTAAGGGCTACAGATAAGAACGGGTATCGCTTTTTCAACATGAAAAATGTCTTGAATTGTTCTTCAAACCATATGCTGTAGGTACTCATTGTATCATCTCCCGAAGATGATTGAAATGCGTACCTATTATGTATGTTTAAGATTTGAAATAATAATTTTAGAATTAATTACCCTGCTATATCAGCTGCTATATAGTTATAAATCCAAAATCATTATCCAATATCATTCATTGCTGATGATAGGCCTAATAATTCAAACTTTCCCAAACAAGACCTGGTTTTGACGACCTTGAATTTGGATCGGAAAATTTCGAGAGAAAAGGAAAACTTGTTGACAATGTGCAATTTCTATCCCTCCTTTGATAGTTTTGCTACAATTTACACATTTTTTGCCTTATTTCGTCATCCGAATCAGCCTTCATTTTTGAGTAGCCTAAAACTTTTAAAGGCTGTGGTTTGGGAAAGGGTTA
Organism: Fragum sueziense; assembly: GCA_963680895.1. Lineage (NCBI taxonomy): Eukaryota > Metazoa > Mollusca > Bivalvia > Cardiida > Cardiidae > Fragum > Fragum sueziense. The sequence goes on from OY804603.1 coordinate 9,739,976, forward strand.
AACTTTCAACGTTTTTTTTTTTATTTTATCATATCTTTTTTTTTCAATTTTGTTTAGCACGGGTTTGCAATCTTATTTTAACATTCTTTTAGCAGTCTAAAGGGCGGTCGTTTGGGAAAGGGTTAAACTGTCAACAGGGTTTTATTTTTCTTTTGTTTGTTTGGCATGGGTTGGCAAACTCAGTTTAACATACTTAAGCAAAGGTGTTTAATAAGTCGTAAAATTATGTAATTAAGGGTGCAAGTTGGAATTTTGTCATGCCTATAAAGCTATCATTCGGGTCTGTCAATCTGTTGTCTATTATGATAAGTCCCTTTAATATACAGCAACTTGCAATTTATCTGCGGAGATCAATTAAAGGAATTTGGCTAATTGATTGGTGTGATATACACAAGGTCCGTGGTAATTGACATTCCAATTACCTTTTGTCGGTAGACGATTAATTGTTAATGCTTTTCCAAACAATAAAACTTAAGTTTGTCATACTAGGAGGTCAGTAACTATGCCAAAGGAGAGGAGAGGATTTAAAAGCTTTTTGAGAGAAAACTATACATTCTTTTTTCTCAAAATGTACGAAAATATTTTGTATTAATTCATATTTAATAATTAAAAAGCGTTTTAGATGTGTAGTTATTTGGATTTTGAATTTATCTCACAGTAAGGAGACTTTTTCTCATATTGACCGCTTGTAAAGAGTGACTTGGATCAACAAATTCCAAAATTAATGTTGAATATTACAACACTTTTCACGTTTTCAATGACACCCATGCAGAATCATCAATAAAGTGAAAATAATCCAACTAAAATAAAATATTGAAAATACATTGTTTCTACTATATGCAAAACTAAATAAAAACTTGTCGACCATTATATTCGAAAATTATGGAAATTTGCGGCGAGCTGGGCAGAGTTTTTTTTATGGCTTTCAACAGGCCGATGTTTAACCTGGATTAAACGTATCATTTGGATGAAATCAAAGCCGAAACTTATTCTGGTTTAATCAGTAGTAAATGAACAATCCGATGGTATACGACGATTCTGCTAAATATGCGTTTGTAAAGAAAAAAATCGTATTTTGCGTGCGAAGTGATGAATTTTACTCTTTAGTGTATCTACAAAAATAGACCGGAACTACCCAGTTGGTTTCAAGGGAGATAAATCCCGCTAAATCAAGGGCAATTTCAGGATAACTCTTGGATCTCGGTAGCGGTCCATTAGAGACATGTATGTTGGTGATCAGATGTCTTCAAACTTCTTCTTGAGGCTGTTCACCTGATTCTTACTGATTAGCTATTTACGTTTATAATTTAATGTGCATTCTTCATTTGAGTAATTACATAATTTTCTGATATTTTCCCTTGATAAAGCCAAGTTTGAAAAAAAATATACGATTAGAAGACGTCAACAATGACGTAGTAGGCCTAATGACGTGTTCCAGCATATTATACAATGTAAGTATGTTGCACAAAATTGCATTATCATATCTACGAATTGATTTTTAAATTCTGTATGAATGAAATACCACAGGCCTACATGTTCTTGTTTCATTTGAAAGCTTAACACGCCTTATGAAATACCCTTATAACAAAGCAGTTCTAGTATTTGGGTAATGTAGATCGTTAAACATTCATAAAGATCTACTATTTTTTCACACATAATCTTGAATTGTACTAAATAGAAAACATAAACATAACTTCATTTCTTTCATTATATAGTGATTTGTTTTATGGACTGGTGACCTTATCTAAGACAATGTCATGATTGGTTGATTGTATAACAAGAAAACAAAATTCAATCAGCAATGAATAGCAGTCGTTGATTTGACGTCTCTAAAGAGAACCGACTCTTAAAAAATGAAGAAAGTGCTGATAATCAGATTTTTCTCCTTTTGCATCAATACGTTTTTCTCTTGTTATTTTTCTATAATGTATACAAATCCATTTTTTTCAAAGAATTTTTGTCGTCTACAGCAGCTTTCGAACTAGAAGTCTAATATCTAGGTACAGCGAAGGGTTTAAAAGTATTTGGATAAGTTAACCTTAATACATGAGTGGGTGGGGAAATTTCGCTCGCAAATTCACTTTCCATGTTAAATTCAAATAAATAAAAATAGCAAAATCGATGTTTCTTTACTCTATAAACCTCTTTTATTAAATTATCCGTAAAATATTCCATCCACAATAGCATACTTGGTTTCAAAAGACTGTTTTCTATGCCTACACCCCAAAACATACTTTTGGCTTGCTTTGAAGGGGTCCCCTAGTAAGATCGATTTTTTTCATATTTCCCCTCGAGTAACATTTGAGGACTTTTTTTCTAGAATGGGTAAATGGTTATAGATTATAAAAATGTTGGTTTTGTTTCTGTTAGAATTAGTGGTGGGTTGGGCCTATTTTTCGGCTAAAGTGACTGGCCTAATAGAGCTATGTTTAATTTGTTACCTCGGTTCGGTCACATTAAAGGGACATTTCATTTTGATTTCAATTTTTTAAAGTATGTCTTGATACTAAAACTGATTATTCTTATGAACATAAATGCAATCAGTTTTTGGAAGTTCTTACTGATAAGCGAGAAACGCGCATTCAAAGTTGAGACATAATCGATAAATTGCATATAAATCCGAACTGTTGTTCACAACAATTTGTTCAATTTTAACACAAAAATATAAATTTCTCGTAAACGGCACAATATTTTGGCTTGAAATTTTCAGAATTTTCATAAGGAAATATGCTCTTTCAGATGAAAATAAAAGTAAAATTTATGACAAAAAATTCTGAAATGTCACTTTAACCCTTTCCCAAACATTGAAAATGGGTGATAAACTTGAAAGATAATTGCAATAATGTAACCGAAAGTTGGACCTTTTTTACCACAAATCCACAAACCCATCATCAAATTTGTGGCTAGTATATTGCAGCTACTTGGCAGTTAACTGTTGTTGCAGATGACAAAATGGCAGTAAATTAATATTTTTTTGCATATACTTACAAGTAGAAATTAGAAAAGTAAAATATACTGAGAGGCAAAAATAAGTATACACCCTTGTTCTTTCACGTTTTCTGAAAAAACGATTGATATATTATTACAATTTTTGAATGCCACCGAAAGCTGTCGTTTGTTTGATGTAAACTTCTTCGCCTACCCTTCTTTACGCCCTTCCTTTCGTTGCAAAGGTTTTTTCACAGCGCACAGCGTCATCGAAAAGGGGGATTTAATTAATTAATTAAAGCAAGAATTCCCATTGACTCAATTCCTACATTAATGAACAGATTTTGATATTTTTTTTACAGAAAGTGCCTAATCATCTTGAACCATGCGTATATTGTTAGTAATGTTCCATATTACGATACGTCATGGCAAAAGGGGACTTGATGCAAACAAGTTATCTGACATAACTCTTACAAATTTTATTGACGGATTTTGATAAAATTTGCACAGAATGTCCCTATGCTACATGACTAAGTGTATAATTTATCTATAGTGTCACGTTTCTTTCGTAAATATGCCGCGTCATAGAAAAAAGGTCTTAACGGCAAAAAGGGGCGTATTTATCGATTTCTACCAGCAACCGGGAATTTTGGTATAATGTTAGAGAAAAATTAACTTTGTGATTTGTTGTGACAAACAATGAAGAAATTAAATACGAATTTACAACAACATTTGATGCGCCATAATGGTGCACATGCAAAATTTGCAAAATCTGCCTGTAGCAAGAGTATGGGTAATCAAGCAATTTCGTGTGAATTTTAACAACATTGTATTATTTGCTAAGGTGTAGAAATAGTTAGAACAAAATTTTGAGTCGATATGATGAAAATTAAGAGAGATATCGAAAAACAAAAAGTGTATACTTTCTTTTGCCTCTCAGTATATTATGGTAAAATGAGAAAGTGCTAGTGATCAGCCGTACCGGTATCTTTTGTCTAAATGATTTCCCAAGCTTTTATATCAGGGCGAGGGACGTCAAAAAACGATCTGGGGGAAATTGAATCTCGTATATATTTCATTGGTATTCTTATCTTACTTTTAAATTTCAGGTGACCCCGATTGAATTTGTGCCCACTGTTGAGCCAGAGGATGATGGTCCTTTCTACGCGACACGGTTAGAAGACTACATAGCTGAAACATTATACCAAGAGAACAACGAAAACCAGCCGATAGAAATAGAAGAGTGTGTTCCCTACAAAACTAAATATGACATAGTCTAGGAGCCAGCTTTTACAAAGGGGGTTAAATTAGAAGTTCTTGCAACCGGTGACCTATAAAATTTTGAGTGGTATTTTTCAATACATTAGGGTCCCATGCTTTGGTTAAGGGTGGATGACATGTTTAAAAGTGGTAGGATTTTTTTTAAATCAAGGTCAAAGGTCATTCGGTGCACTTTTCATACATACCTCTTAAAATACCCCATAACTTACTCATTTATTAAGCTAAAACAATTATTTTAGTATCAAAATAAAGCTGATGATTTGCACTTTGACTTACATGAATAATATACAACTTTTTGATTTTCTACATTTTAGTATATTCATAAATATAGCAAAAATTGGCTAAAAATCACTAAAATAAGTTTTGTCTACAAGTGAAAAAAAAGTTTATAAAATATCAAAGGTGTGTTTTTGTGGTTGAAATCATACTTAAAAATTGCCCAAAAACCTGTTCTTGACTTATATGTATTTCTTCACAGAATTAGTCTTTGACTTAGGCTTGTGGTCATAGGTAAAAGTGGGTGGGGTAAATTTTCCCTAAAATTACAAAACGTGCAAACATTGATGTAACAATATATGTTATACATAAATGTGATATTTTATCAGAATTTATTGTTTTGAAATCATATTTGCAGGGATTTGTAAAGCTTTTAATGCATATTCCTGAGAATTAATTTGAATTTTAAGAGCCAAAATAACAATTCAATGAAACAGCATGTTAGATGGATACAGATTATATCAACACCACAATGTCAAAACTACGGTATGACTCTTAAAGCGAATATTTATCAAGTATCTATATAATAGTAATCGGTAGCTGAAAATATTCCCCAGGCCCGTGCCATATTTTATAGGAATCAGAACAACATGGGGACGGTCAGAGTTTGTATTGTTGGGTAGTGCATTGCTTTTATAGAGCCAAAGGGAAAGGAATTTGGCGCTGGAACCAAATAGCTCATACACAGGAAACATAATTTACAGTTTAAGTGAATAAAACAATATCTCTAGTATTACATACTTATTAGAGATACAGAAGTATCTTTTTTCAAAAATATCTTTCTCCTTTTGTTCAAAATGGCCAACAAAATTCAAGATGGCCCCTTTAAATGTTTATATAGCGAAAATTTAACATAGATAGAAATAAGACCACGAATTAGTCGTTTTTATGCCCCCGCATCGATAGATCGAAGGCGTATTCATAATTGTTTTACCATTGTTTGTCTGTCTGTCTGTCCGTCCATCCGCCCATCCATCCATCTGCCTGTCCGTCCATCAGTCCGAAACTTAACATGAAAACTTAACATTGGCCTTTTCTCCAAAAGTATTCCACATGCAAAGCTCAAATTTGGTATGTAACCTTCTTTCAATGATATCTATCTGTTCCATGCAATATGACTTTCCCCAAGGTCTTCCATTAATCCTTGTCAACCCTTACCATGAAAACTTAACATTTAAACTAATTAACGTGAAAACGTAACATTGGCCTTTTCGCCAAAGGGAGTTCACACACAAGCCTTATCAACCATTTATTTAAAAGCTTAACGTAAAAACGTATCATTGGCCTTTTCAGGGGCATTCGTGTTTCACAAAGACATCTTTTTTTTTAAAGATTAGGCTGAATTATATATGAATTCGTGAGAGATAGCCAGTGATGTGCATTTTCGAAAGTAAGACCATTTTATAGAGTTTTATTTGTCAAACGACGACCGAAATGTCTTATGCATGATAGTTGCGTAAAACAGAGGTAATGCATAAACTCATTGTTTTGTTCATTTTATGTATCTTGTATACTTTACTAAATATAAGTTATATCTGTGTCTTTATATACAACACTATCCTCATCCTCATCATCACCATCATCAACAACAACTACAATAACAACAAGACACATGATGCAATAACCAGACTTGTAAAGTCCACAGCTACCCTATACTAAACATTTCAATAAACTCAACTCATGCCATATATACTCATCCTTATCACTGTCTGATGCATCAAGATTCTCAAGTCTTTGCACAGTTCTGACTCACAAACACATGCATCAATGCATAAAAGATCTTCTCTTTGACACTTAGACCTTTGCATGTGGCAGTCAGTTTAACACGAGCATTGTGTGCTGTCAAACAAAGCTAGAGGTGAAGGATCTTTACGCATTCTTATAGGAACTAAATTGTTCTTGTCATCCTTGATGGTAGATTCAGATACTGCTCAGTTTAGTGCTTACAAATATAGGAATATACTGAATTAATGTTTATACAGAAAATATATATGGGTCCATATATTTATATGCCCCTGTATCGAGCGATCGGGGGCATATTGTTTTACTCTTGTCCGTCTGTCTGTTCAAAACTTAACATTGGCATTTTCACCAAAAGTATTAAACATACAAAGCTCATTTGGTATGTAGGAGGGCTGTCTATAAATTATCCGGAATTATGTCATTTTTTTTCATTTATGTACTAACTGTTATGATATTATAGGATACAAAACTAAGTTTATGCATTAAGGCGCATTCTATAGTTGTTATGGCAACATAGGGTCATATTGAGCAGCGCAACCTAGGTCTGAGATGGATAAGTCAGGAAAGTATGACTTACACATCTACTGTTTACATCTTTTCGATATATTTGCCACTGCATGATATACCACATTTCCAACATGTGCATTTATTTCTCAAAGAAGCGTCTGAACTGTGCTTAGGGAATTCTATAGATAGTTTCTGGGACACAATTGGCAAGTTATGAACGATTTCGCTGACGTCATGTTGGGACGTCCAGATATATTAAAGTCAGAAACATCATAGGTAAAATAATTTATAAATGCGTTATACCACTCACAAATGCTTGTTTTTTCTCATAGAAGTATTAGCTGTGCGTGTTCATAATCATAAAGATTGTCTCTGTAGATTTTGATTTTCCAAATTACACTCAAAACATTATTGAATACCATTGCCCTAACACCATATTTGCTATGTAAGCAAAGCGATGACTCCAAATGTCAGCCGATGATGTTACGTTTGCTGAGAAAAATGTCCGCTCAAAGGTAACAAGCATTTTGGGCAATTGTTGAAGGCAAAATACAAAATATGATTGCTTTAAAAGCGATTCATAAGTCACATCTTTGCAAATTGTCAAAAGTTTCCCCGCTCAACGTGACCCCACCCTGTCGAATGCGCCCTCATCCAAACAGCAGCGTTTTAGTTCCAGGATCAAATGTATAATTCTTCAAAGTATACCGGTATGTGTTTAAAATTTCATCTCAGTTGGTTTAATAGTTAAAACGACAAATGGGTGATTAGATTTGTGTACAATATAGCCTAGAAAATATTGAGGCAAAAGAAAATACTGATAATCAGAATTTTCTCCTTTTGCATCAATGCTTTCCCAAGCATTTTCTCCTAGGGACGTCAAAACGAGGTCTTGTTTGGGAAAGATTCAATGATTTCTTTGATATAGATACAAATGAAAGATGCACGATTTACTAGGAATAGTTTTAGCCATGTAATAAGTAAACATTGTCCAGATTTTTGTCAGGTATATTGTTGTGGAGTTAGAACAACCACAGGTCCAAAGATTTCCACTTTTTTAACCAAAAGTTTCTCTGTGTCTACTCAAATACGTATTACATTCGTGAATCAATAAATAAAGTTATGTTATCATGATGGGATTGTGAAGGATGGATCAACAATTGTGGTATCTTTATTTTCTACTATTTTCTCGTAACAAAATGTCACATGCAATAAATGATTTGCATAATAAGAGATATAGGGCCTATTGAGTTCAATTTCTTGTACAATTAAAACTTATTGGGTCACAAAATTAATTAAACTCAAAGACCAGATCCTCTGTTGTCCCTATTGAAGGTATGTACATAAACGAATATACGATACTAACATGTTCATGGTTACTCTTGGAGACCTTCATAACCACACATCAGAACATCCAGATTCTAGACTGATGATATTGATATGTATTCACAGAATGGAATATTCTGTTCCAAATTACATTTTATGTATACATATTCGAATGTTCTCGTAAGGCTATCAGGTGTAAGCATTGCAATGATGACAGTTTCGTAATTATCTTTAAAGAGACCCATGCTAGGTTGTAGGAAATACAAAACGATAGGAAACATGTTTATGAAATATTGTATGGAATTGTCAACCTGGATAGCTAGATCATTTCTGCACAAGGAAATTTCAAATGAAGTTCATTTAGTTCTTTTAAATCAAGTCTGTTCTTCTAAATCAAATGTATATAATTAACTAACCGCACTTAATATTTATAGTAACATTTATGTGACACTGAACCTTGATAGTGAAAAATTTAGTTCCAGCTCTAAAATTGCTTTCCTTTTGGGTCTATAAAAGCAATGCGCTACACAACAAAGCAAATTCTGACCACCCCCATGTTGTTCTGATTCCTGAAAATCTGGCATGGGTCTCTTTAATGTCCTTTGCCCGTAAAATAGAAAGAGGAATATTTTCAGCTGCTGACTATGCTAATCTGAGTCTTGTTTTATTTAATTGTACTAGAAACTTGATAATATTCATTAAGAGTCATTATTTTGACATTGTGGTGTTGATATGAACTGTATCCATCTCGTATGCTGTTTAATTGAATTGTTATTTTGGCTCTTAAAATTCTAATTAATTTTCAGGAATATGCATCAAAAGCTTTACAAATTCCTGCAGATATGATTTCAAAACAATAAATTCTAATAAAACATCACATTTATGTGTAAGATTTAATGTTACATCAATGTTTGAATGTTTTGTAATTTTAGGGAAAATTTACCCCACCCACTTTTACCTATGACTACAAGCCTAAGCTAAAGACTAATTCTGTGAAGAAATACATATAAGTCAAGAACAGGTTTTTGGGCAATTTTTAAGTATGATTTCAACCACAAAACACATACCTTTGGTATTTTTAAAACTTTTTTTCACTTGTAGACAAAACTTATTTTAGTGATTTTTAGCCAATTTTTGCTATATTTATGAATATTCAAAAATACTGAAAATCAAGAATTTGTTTATTATTCATGTAAGTCAAAGTGCAAATCATTAGCTTTATTTTGATACCAAAATAATTGTTTTAGCTTAATAAATGAGTAAGTTATGGGATATTTTAGGAGGTATGTGTGAGAAGTGCACCGAATGACCTTTGACCTTGATTTAATAAAAATCCTACCACTTTTAAGCATGTCATCCACCCTTAACCAAAGCATGGGACTCTAATAAATTGAAAAATACCACTCAAAATTTTATAGGTCACCGGTTGCAAGAAAAGTCTCATTCCAGGACCTGGCTCCTAGACTAACAGTCCAGACAGAACAAGAGCTGTCCGAAGACAGCGCGCTCAACTTTCTAAGTTGCTTAGTATAAAGGGAGCATAACTCCAAATATAGTGGAGCCAGGGTCATGGGCCCTGGTAGTACGGTAGAGGGTGTGATGGTGAATAAGTATTCCAAGTTTGGGTTGAATCCCTTTGATAGTATGGAAGTCATTGATGTTTGAAAAAACTTTAACCTTTGTTGCAACGCCGACGCCAACGCCCGGGTGACAGTATAAGCTCTCATTTTCTTCGAAAAGTCGAGCTAAAAAGGATCCTATGGAGACACATTGATAGTTAATCCAAAACAGACAAAGGAACAAAGTACACAGACCTTTGTACCAACCAGGTCTATACTGACGCAGACTGAAAGTGAATCGGAGGTAATAATGAAGTCATGCTCAGTAAGCACACAAGTTACTTTGCCCGACATAACATTTGGAGATATATCTAGTGATGATGAGGGGCGTCATTTTACACAGGTTTACCAAATGTTGGTACCTTCTACTCATTATTTGACATGTTGGACGATGCCATTATCCAGACGGAAAGAAGAGGGATTGCTTCTGGGAAAAGTGGACGTCCGAGACACCTTAGACTGATTGACGAATTTTTTATAATTCGTTTGCGCCTCAGACTTGGGCTTTTGATAGAGGACCTAGCCTACAGATTTCAAAAAATCTAAAGCGACATGTTCGTCAATTATTTCTCGATGGACAACCTACCTACATAAAAAACTAAGCCCTGTAATTGTGTGGCCCCCTAAAACTGTGATTCGAGACACAATGCCAATGAAATTCAGGAAAAAGTACCCCAACTGTAGAGTAATGATAGACTGCACTGAAATTTATACAGAGACACACAATCCTTGATAAACAAATCATTGATGTATTCCCAGTACAAGTCCCACATGACCTACAAGGCATTGCTGGGAATAAGTCCTTCAGGAATAATCACATTTGCGTCAGATTTGTGGGCCGGTAGCATTAGCGATAAACAGATTACAAAAAATACTGGTTTGCTGGGTATTTGTGAAAAGGGTGATGCTATCATGGGTGATAAAGGTTTCTTGATTGCGGACTTGACAACAGCAAAGGGTATACACCTCATTGTCCCTCCATTGAAGATGAAAAGGTTTACACGACAGCAAGTTGAGGAAACGCGCAGAATTGCAAATCTTCGTATTGACGTAGAAAGAGCTTTGGAACGTGTTAAGAACTTTAGAATTCTTCAGGGTGTCATACCAATCTCTTTAGCACCACTAGAAAATAAGTATTGGAAGATATGTGTTGCCCTTTCAAATTTGTATCCACCATTAGCAGATACTTTAGTGTAAACATCAAATTGTAAGCATAGAGACAGATGGATAGACGGATGGACAAAATGTGACCACAACAGCTCACCTTTCAGGTGATCGAATACCTTCACTACTATTGATCAAAGAAAAAGAGAAGATGAAAGAACTTAACGCCCAATCATGTCCAGAAGGTTCTTGTAGGAAGTGATGCCCCATGTATATGAAAACAAAGAAAAGAGAAGGCAGCATGGGGCTAATCGCTTTAAGTTATATTTGACTACTTATTTTGCTTTGTTTGTAGCATACACAAAAGACCCAGAGGATGTACGGAAGGTGGTTGTAGAATGTGATAGTACACCCGTTTATGAGAACAAAATTAACAAGTGGCAGCATAGGGCTAGTAGCTTTGATAATTTCTACTGCTTTACTTATTTTGTTTTGATCTCCATTTCAGCTAATACATGTACAAGAATATCCAGAAAGTTCTTGTTGAAAACAACCTCCAAGACTTTATCCGACATTTAAAGAGTATTGTGTACACAGACAAGGGAAATATTTTCCTACTGTTTTGGAGAAGAAAGTGTCTTTTTAAAATTACATGAAAAAATTGCTAATTTCGTGAATGGAAGATGGGCAGGAGTCTAGTCCGTGATGAAGCATGTTAAGTCATCCAACAAATACAAGATACATAAAGGAGACATGTTTTGCCGAGGAGTTTTAATCGAACGGACCTTTTGTTTGGTGTATATTGTATATAGAAAGTGGTGGTGGGTTATTCTATTCAGGCGATACCCAAGGTTCTTATTCATCAATTTTCTATCTAAATGTAAATAATTGGCGATTGTTTTGTATATGAGCCCATGTTAAGATGACACGAAATCCATTGGCTTGCTTATGATAAATACTGAAATATTTGGTATTTTATGTATTTTTTCAATTTTTTGTATATTTTCATCTCCCAACTTTGGGGAAATCATCAACACTTTTTATAAAGCGACATGTTGGAATAATATAATTAAGTCCCAGAGATTTTACAAAAGGATAAGCTCCCTGCGAACTTTGCCAATGTGAAAAATGACAAATACCTGGACATGGAAAGAAATGAGCTTGTAGAAGAGTGTAGGAACATGAAATTTGAAGTAACAGAAGAATAATGCAAAAATGCAGAATATCTTACTAAGCAGCAGAGGAAATGTAAGGAGTGGTATGCTTTGCGCCACGGAAGAGTGACTGCTTCGATTATGAAAGCTGTATGTGTGGAGTCAGTGGAAAAGCCTGCCGATTCAACTGTGAAACAAGTGTGCGGCTTAGGTAGCAAGTTTACAAATAAAGCTACACGGTGGTGATGTGCTCACGAGTCAACAACAACAGATGCCTATGTGAGGTACATGAAGTGCTCACGAAAACTTTCAGTAAGGAACAGCTGGATTGTTCAGCAGCCAGGAGCACCCCCACATCGGTGCAAGTCCAAATAGTTTAATCAAGTGCGAGTGTTGTGGTGAGGGATTTCTTGAGAATGGGTGTCCGTACTGTGCCAAGAACGAGAAAATCTGTCACGTGGAAGAGAAGGTAGACTTTTTAGAGAATGGTAGTCTAAAGCCCAAGCACAAGTACCACTCCTAAGTAGACAATCAAATGATTGCCACTAAAAGAGACTATTGTGACTTTGTTGTGTGGACAGAACAGGAAATGTCCATTGAGTGGGTGATGGGTGATGCTGACTTTCAAAGTGAAATAATAGAAAAATCAACAAAATATTATAGAATGGTAATTCTCCCAGAATATTGACTGGCAATCTGACATCCTATATTATACAGCAAACCAAAGGTCCGTTCGATTCAGACTTTTCGGAAAGAACACGTCCCCTTTATGTATCTATTTGTACTAAAAATATCATCGGAAAATTTAGGTCCCAGGAAAGCGGCCTTATGGACCCCCTCGTCCAGTCGTTTGGGAGAAGTTGCATTACGAGAAATGTGGACAGACAGACAGACAGGGGGATTCTCAAACATTGTTGTGGGGTATAATAAAAGATTAGACAAAATACCTCACACGTGTCCCAGATGTGGAGAAAAGCTATGTTAAACTAGGTTGACCTCGAGTCAAAAAGTTTTGTCAACATCTTGTCTGGGTTTTGCAAAAAGAAAATCATGAATTCAAGAAATGTATGAACATATCACAACTTTGATTCTACGATGCCAACTTAAGTACATGCATACCAAGGTTTTAGTGACAGTTAATATCTAATCCAGAGACTGAGAGCTGTTTAGCTGTTTTAATAGTAAAAACTTTTCTGTATTTGTTTCTTTTTCTAATACCGTATAGCACTTTATTTCTGCGGGGACTTTATTTCTGCTATTTCTGCGGTCGTGGACGGCACCGCAGAAATAAAATCCGCAGAATATTAATCCTGAATGTAGAGGTTGTTGTCTATAATTTTAGTCAGTACATGGACAAGTTTAACTGTTACCACCCGATGGAAAGAACAATATCATAACAATGGAGTGCTTTTCTATTCAAAAATGATGTAACTACGGCTTTAACTTAGGTGTAGATAAGACATTTTAGTTCATCAATAAACAAAGATTTAACAAGTTTGACTGATTGGTAACAGTTTGACACGTCTTTCTTTTCACACCTATCTGTATACGGCATTGTTTCCCATAACGCCTTTATAGATACTGGTAAATGAGTGGGATTATTCCTTTACCCTAACGGAGAAATTAGAATATTTGGTAGAGCGCTCTAAGCATCACCTTTCAAACTATGTCTGATACTGACTAAAACTGATATGATAGCCCAAATATAAAATATTTGATTTTGCAAAATGAGAGACCGCAGAAATATGTTCCGCAGAAATAAAACCCGCCTGATTTCTGGAAAAACCGCAGAATTTGGACCCCGCAGAAATAAAGTGCTATACGGTACCAGGGCAGCGCAAAGCAATCTGGAAGGCTAAATGAGATTCAGTCACTTCTTGATGATCCAGTCCTAACCATCAAAGAAATAGATCAGTGCTTTGAGTGCTCAATATACCTGATGCACCAAAGCTGTTCTAATGAGCACCCAAAACATAGGTGTTACAGAGATAAACATATGCAAAATTACCCATTGATTGTCTTTAATTATCAGAAGTTCTTCCATTATCTAAGGTGCGTTCTTCAGAGCGAGAATTCTTGAGATACCTTGAGATTTCTTAAGATGTTTTAGTACAAAGCGTTCTTTAGAGCAAGATTTTAAAGACGCTCAATGCGACACGGGGTATAACCTGATGTTCGTAACTGCAGTTACGTACATCCAATATGGCGTAGGGACAAACAGGTGAGTTTTACAAGCATCGATTTCAGGCACTATCTCAATGCGTTTGATATATTTTTGACGAACTTAATCAATAATAACCATGTAAACAATATCACACTCTCTTTATTGTGATATATTTGTTTAGTAGGCCAATATCGGAGCACGAAAAATACATGTTGTGAGTAACTGTGTCATTGCATTTCTTAAATGATGTGCGTAACTCATACTGATGCGAGGCGCCATTACCCTATACTTCGTGCGGAACCCCTTGGTTAATTCTGTAGAAACAACATTTATGAGAGATTTGACTGATTTGTTCTCAATGCTCCATGGTAAAGCCCTATACTTCATACAAATGACGTATGGTTTCAGATATCTTCCGAGACTTCAGACATTGCCCACCTCAAGGTGGATGCCATGGCTATAGTCACCCTAGTTTTCCAAATTTTCCAGTCAGAAAATTTCGATGTGGCTTAAGTCAAGGTAGTAATATAATATAAACAAGTGTAGTCATAGCTATAATGTCCTAGATATTTCTGGCAAACAGACTGTTAGTCACTCCACCTTGAAACAACTACAGTGAACACTCGTTAAGTCGAAATCGGATAAATCGAGATTCTGCTTAAGTCGAAGTGAAAATCTGGTCCCGTTCTCATCAGTGAATATCACAAATATCATTCAAACAAAAGCAACTTTGGTAATTGAAATGTAGTAGCAAACGTAGTTTCCTATTACATTTCAAAAATTCATGAAAAATATTTCAACGCCGCTTGTCATGGCCTATTTTAAAACTTCATAACCCCGGACCATGTCTGAAATGTCCAATGAAAATTCAAGTAGTTCTCTATAAAATTCATGCAAAGTGGCATATTTCTTGCTACATGCACTATCACCGAAATATCATTTTTGTAAATCAATAGATTATGACAAAAATAAATGCTACATAGCTCAATAAGTCAATCCTTGGGGGATTTGTGGAATGGTAAACATTTTAGTACTTATTAGCTTTTATATAGAACATATAGTAAAAGTGAGGTTTTTCAGTGGATCTTAAATTGTAAACCTCAAGCTGAAATCTTACTAAAGTCGTTATGAGTTGAAAGATAAAATTCTGGTGTTTTAGGTAATGTGTATACTTTTTGTGAAAATTTTTAATATTAGCGTAGTTCAATTATCAAGATGACGAAATTACAGTAATTTGAGCTTTCTAGTCTATATCCCAGTCTACTTTCAGTCCTATAGGGTAACCTTGTAACTAATGTCAACCCTTGATACTAATGTCAACAACAATGGCCCTCACCTTGTCAATTTTGATTTATTGAGACTATATTTTGGTGAACCGCGTGGGAAATCTGAGGAATTTCCCATCAGTTACCAATGATAGCTTTGACCTTATCTGCAGTGTGCACACTGCAGGTTGTGAAACAAGAGCTTCGCAGAGCGGCGCATATACGCCCGAGAGGGGCTTGTCAGTAAAAATTGGCCATTTTTTCAATTCAAGGGCAGATAATTCAAACATGAAAAGTTATCAAAATTTTGTTTGCACAACAAGACACCATGGAGATTCATTGTGGCTAGTTTGATTAAATTCTGGTTGAAACTGTAGAAGTAACACACAGGAGAAAATGGGCATTTTTGAGAAAATGGGCATTTTTCCTTAAATTCAAGGGCAGATAATTCAAGAACAAAAACAGATATCTAAATTCTGTAAGCGGTGTGCACAATTAGACACCATGGAGATTCATTGTGGCAAGTTTAATCAAATTCTGATCAAAACTGTAGGAGGAGTTGCGCACACAAGAAAATGGGCATTTTCTTAATTCAAGGGCAGATAATTCAAGAACGAAAAGAGTTATCCGAATTCCGTAAGCGCGGTGCACAACTAGACACCATGGAGATCAATTGTGGCAAGTTTGATCAAATTCCGATCAAAACTGTAGGAGGAGTTGCGCACACAAGAAATTGCTAACGGACGGACGGACAGACGGACAGACAGACGGACGGACAGACGGACAGACGGACGGACGAGCGGGGGCATAACATAATACGACCCTTCGGGCGTATAAAAAGGGCTTCAGCGTTCATAATAGAGTATTAACTAGAGTATTAACTATGCTGAGTCAAAAAAGAAAGTGTGCACAGAGAATAACTGGAATTTCTATCGTAATTTTGAATATTGATATTATAATACTGGTATCAAATTAAAGATAATTCAATTGCCTATAAAAGGGTGTCTTTTTAATATGTGTGAAATGGAATTTTACTAGTGTTTTCTTAAGATATTTGAGATAGGGGTCAATTTCGAAATTCACAGAACTTGCTGACGAACGTAAGAAGATTAAATAATGCAAGTTTCTTGGGATTTCTGCTTCAATTTCTATTGTGACATGTCTTAAATGAATGACGGTAAACATCTGCGGTCTCACTGATCGAATATAACGTTTCGTTTTATCGTTTGGAATTTCATTGCGTTCATATTGCAAGACGTGTTCCACGTCCTGCAAATTCTTTAACTGGACACTAAAGTTTGCAAAACTCAGGCTGTAGAGATGTTCGGCCCTACACCACACTTAGGACTAACTTTCACGTGTCCCTTGCCGATGACGATGTGCATAATGCAAGCGTAACGTGAGATTAAGGCATCATAAAAATGGAACAAATATGTGGTCTCAAATCTCTTATGAGCCGTCTATCTGCATTCGTCGATTTCAAATGTTGCTTACATATGCTTGCTTTACTGAATTGCCATAAATTGTGTAGTTTTGAAGCGTTGACGTCAGGGCGTCAACGTCATGTAACGATCTTGTCTAGTCATTGCTGCATTCAGGATATCAGACCGAAGCCTATCAAAAATGTATCCTTTGTTTTAGAAACATGATTGCAAACTCCTAATTTCAGAACGATGACATTTAAACGACAACGACACGTTTTACGTCGGTTCAAGACACTGGCAAAACTAACGTGTAAAATCTGCTGTGTTTACTATGACTTAGCATCTTTTGCTATTCAGAATTTTGAAATTTTATGTTTGATTTAGCTTTTGTACACTTTGAATACAGATTTTAGACAATAAAGTTTATTATGAAACGTTTGTTTTGATAACTACGTGCAAAAAGGTGCTAACAGCGTTTTGCGATATGCCAGACAATTTAATCATCCAAAGTTGCTTCTCATGTCAATAGACGTGAGAACGTTGATAGCTTAACTCTGTGTAGAAGTTTGGTGTAGTCAATTGCAGTGGTTACGTAGATATTTAAAGTAGAAGTATGCACACTTTCTTTTTTGACTCAGTATACATTTAAAAACAGGTTATACATTGGGAAACTGCAAAAGTTAATGCACATTATTATGAAGATAGAGGAAAAAGAGACTAGTTTGATTTTCATGCAGCACTCCATAATTGAAAGAATTCCAGGCATCCTTCATTGTGTGTATCTTAGTTATGTTGGTAAACATTTACACAACTAGATGGTTGTCCAGGCCGGGACATGTTCAGCCCCCTGTTATTCAGGACTGGTTTGCCTATATTAATCACACTCACAAATTAGAATATTTTTGTAAATTCAAAAGTGAATTCACGTTTGAAAACTATTTACAAATGTTGACCAGGACAAACATTGTATGGTTGAATTGTAAATTCAGTTGTTGTTTTTTACCTCACAGAAAACAGACAATGTGATATAAATAAGGATCATATGAGGTTAACCCACGAAATAAAATTACCCCACAAGTACTATTTGTACTGAAATAACCCCTTGATGTAGCTCTTATAAGATCGGACAAACAAACAGAAGGACACGCGTACTGTAAATTAATATGCCCCCAATCTGCATGGGGGCATAAAAAGTAAGAATAACGGAGTAACAGTTATTGCAAATGGAATTTCTTGACATAGACAGTGATCCAATAATCATATTATTTTGTGTTCAATTTAGCCCTGAAAATAATGAGGTAAAAGGTAAAACGGAAAAGGTTATCGGATATTTCTTCTTTTACAGCGGACGAGAATTGACCTGGCAGAGCATTCCATTCGATTAGCATGGGCTGCTCTGCCAGTTCATTTATCGTGAGGTATACTTAAATGTTTTTCAAAATCAGACCTTGTTTTGGAAAGGGATAATTGCCATATCAATCACTAGTAACGGTTCCAGGATGGTTGAAAAAAATCAAAAGAACGTTATTTCACCCTTTTGTATTCATTTTTTTTGCATTAGCCATATTATGTTGTTTAGCATTTTTGTACCCATTGAAAAAATTCTAGGTAAGCTCTGCTATCACTTACCAGAACCATTTTTACTGGTGAATTTTATGTGTTTGGGCAAATTGTTCGGAAATGCACATCTATAATCACTTATCAGTACCATTTTCTGATGAATTTTATGTGTTTGGGCAAATTGTTCGGAAATGCACATCTATAATCACTTATCAGTACCATTTTTCTGGTGGATTTTGATGTGTTTGGGAAGATTGTTCTGGAAGGCACATCTATAATCACAGTACGGACATTTATAAGGTTTTTCACCAGTATGGACCCTTGTATGTATGGACAGTAGATGCATGGTCATGAACCCTTTACCACACTCCCCACATTTATGTTTGTGTAACGCATCGGTGTGACGTTTACGGTGGGATGCCATGTAACGTTTACTTTTATACACTTTACCACAAACGTCACATGCATGAGGCTCTGTATCCTTGTAGTTCTCCATATGCAAACACTTTCTGTTCTGTCCATTAGATTCCTTTTTGCAGATTTCACAGTATTTTGGTGGATCCTTACCGTGAACATTGCGTAAATGCATAGCCAGGACGTCTTTATCAGCCATCGTTTTACCACAGATTGGACAATCGACGGGGAACCGAGTCTTATGCTTTGTCTCCCGTCCATGTTGTTCAAGCTTCAATGCTGTAAAACAAATTGGTAGTTTTAAACCTTTCCCAAACACATCCTGGGTTTAAATATCTTGGAAAAGTACAAATCAAAAAGGAGAAATAACCAGTATTTTCTCTTTTTGTTTTAACATTTTCTGTACTTTGTTGTACACAAATCTATCTTTCTTGATATCTATCTTGTTGTCTGCAGCTGCTTTCAATTTGTGCCTTCTACTTTCTTCTCTTTCCTTTTAAATGAACGATCTATGAGTCTTTGATGTAACTAAGAGACTTACTTATACCGGAACAGCTTTTTACAAGAGAGGAATTAGTAGCACTGCTTGTTCTGGATGACAAGTTTTAGGTGTCAAGAATATTAACCTTTTCCCAAACGACAAAATTTTGGGGTGCTCAAAATTCAAAGATATTGCAGACGACAATTAAAACTGAATGAAAATTTACATTTTTTGGTCTTTTTGTGTAGAAAATATTGTGGAAAATGAAGAAATTGCTTGTCACAAGCAATTTCTTCATTTTCCACAATGTTTTCCAAAACCTTTTCTTATGGGGGAGTCAAAAGGCGTCACTATGCAGTAATGCAGACGACAATTAAAACTGAATGAAAATTTACATTTTTTGGTCTTTTGTGTAGAAAATATTGTGGAAAATAAAGAAATTGCTTGTCACAAGCAATTTCTTCATTTTCCACAATGTTTTCCAAAACCTTTTCTTATGGGGGAGTCAAAAGGCGTCACTATGCAGTAACGGGTTTTAACCCTTTCCCAAACAAGACCTGGCTTTGACGTCCCTAATAGAAAGGGCTTGGGAAAATATTGAAACAAAAGAAGAAACTGCTGATAACCAGCAGTTTCTCCTTTTGTCTCAATATTTTCTATGCCATATTTTACTCAAATCCTATCTTTAATAACATCCATTTTGTTTTTTTTTTTGGCAGTTTTTGAAGTGGATCACCCTAAAATTTTCCCGTTTGGGAAAGGGATAAACAAAGCGACAGATACTTACAAGACCGGAACAACTCTTTACACGTGAAACATTGGTGACTGTGTGCCGCATGTTTTGGGTGAGCTCGGCTGACATGATATGCCATGAAGCCTCGTCTTATCTTCCTAGGACAGTGCTGGCATTGATCCTTCAATATATTGTCTTCATTAATATTCTCTGCCAGCTTCATTTGAGCATTAAAAGGAATACTTGTAAATGTCATGTCTGTGTAACTTATAAAATCAGTATTAGGCTCGTGAATATAATATTTGTTTAATAAACTATTAGCAACATCTTGATAGGTCAACTCCCTTTCTGTTGTGTTCTCAAAAGATAATTGTTTTGCAGTAACTAGGAAGTTTGATAAATAATCAACAAATCCAGGATTAACACTAGCTTCAACAATATGTTTTAGTCGATCTATGCAAACATCAAGTAATACTTGGTCAGATTTGAATGCTATTTCAAGTATACGAGATTTCCAATCAGGAACTTTATCAGTATCTATTTTCGATTTACACCAGTCCATAAAACTTTGATCTTTCTCAAGGAGGAACAAACAGCAACTACGAAGCATTAAACTTGTCACATATGGTCTTGTCAATTCACTGCTTTGTAAATAATTCATTAGCTGTTCGATAAACGGATCGTTATAAATATCCACTGGCATTTTTTCTTCAGCAGTTTTATGTTTTAGCTGTGTTTCCTTGGACTGATTTTCTTCCATTGCACAGTGCAAGTTTTCATTGGGAACAGTTGTTGTATTATTTCCATCATTACCAATAGCATGACAATGTTTCTCAATCATTTGTGCCATAATATCAGAAAACACCGGAGCATCATCATTACTTTCAAATTTATTTTTGTCTGTAGAATAGTCAACCTTATCCTTTAAAGTTGTATCACTGACATCTGCAGCATCATAATCATCGTTTATCACTTCAGTTTTAACAACAATATATCCATCATGTTCCATTTTATCTCCATGCCTTTCACTGGCATCAGTTTGCTTTTCTACAATTATCGTTTTTTCATTTTGTTCTGTTTTTACGAAGATGTGACTATAATTACTCTTTTCAACAGTGCAAGCTTGTTTAGACTCTTTCCCATCATACGGTTTTTCATCACAATAAGAATTTTGCCCTGGTATATTCATATCAATAACATCTATTCCTTTTTCACTTTTCTCTCCATTTTCTCGTCCAAATTCAAATTCAGTAAAATTATCCAACACATTTCTATCCACTGGAACTGTATAAAGAGTTGACTCAGTTGGACTATCTCCAAGTGTTTTGATAATATTGAGATGCCTCGATGTTAAAACTGCAAAAAAAACAAAACTCGTGATACATTGAACCAAATTGAAAGCAAACGCAGACTTCAATGTAAGGAGAAATTGTAAATTTAGTTAAACAAGAAGTGTTTGTGAAACACCGTTGATCGCGAAAAGTGGCCAATTACAAGTTTTCACGATAAGTTTTGGAATGACAGACAGACACACGGACAACAATAAAAGACTGTGCACCAGATCTTTTGATACAGGGGCATCATTAAAGGGGGAAATGTGGAAATTCTATGCTGCTACATGTAGATCTCATTAGAATTGTCTCTTTAGAAAGATTTAAATGCGTATGTGCAAACTATAAACAGATTATATAAGTAATTTTGTTACAATTACAACATGTATTTAATCCTTCGAGAAACTATTTTCTTATTCTGGAAAGTATAGCAAAGGTACACAGAGGCTTTAAGCATTAGATATTAAAGCAAGCTATACCTTTAAGTTGACAAGTCCATCCAGATTGTTGAAACAGTTGTCTGATCCGTATCTCCTGTTGATCAGTCACAAACATCAATATTGGGTGTAAACTGTGGTCTGAAGCAGCCATTCTACTGAAAATATACAACAATATATCACTAATGGACTGGTGATGAAATTACCCCTACAGTACCACTACATTTGTCTGGACAAGCATTGTTTGTCAAGTAAGGGGCCATAACTCTAAATTTATTGATGGAATTTTCACTCCACAGGCATGTTTCTTTTTAATGTTTAATCCAAGTTTTGAGTAGACTGTTCAATACTTCAATTACTTGTGATTCTTAGAGCAAAACAATATTGCTCACCTGACTTTTTTTGTTTTAAATCCGACATTTAATTATGTATTTTTATACCTCTCCATAGGTCCTGGTCATTGGAAAATATTGAAGCAAAAGGACAAAGTTCTGGCAATCAATAAAACAATATTTTCTTCTTTTGTCGAAGTATTATTCAGATTAGGGGATTTTTCCTAGGAACGTCAAAAGCAGGTTTTGTTTGGGAAAGGGTTAAAATTATCAGGAGTTACCACCTGGAATGACCAAAGAAGAATCCAATATTTCAGGTAAATCGCCGATCGTAAATTTGCAGTCGTGAATTGTCAATCAATTAGCACTGTATATCAAACAAGAGCTGTCCGAAGACAGCGCGCTAGACTTTCTAAGTTGCTTAGTATAAAGGGGGCATAACTCCAAATAAAGTGATCCCAGGGTCATGGGCCCTGATAGTAAGGTAGAGGGTGTGATGGTGAATAAGTATTCTAAGTTTGGGTTGAATCCCTTTGATAGTATGGAAGTTATTGATGTTTGAAAAAACTTTAACCTTGGTTGCAACGCCAACGCCGACGCCGACGCCCGGGTGACAGTATAAGCTCTCATTTTCTTCGAAAAGTCGAGCTAAAAAGGATTCTTCGGTAATTCAGTCAGATCTTATCTATTTGATGTTTTATTGTTTGACTGTTTAATCAAGGTGTACAACCCACGTGACTTGTGACGTCATGAATCGGTCAGGATTGGATGAGAAATGGATAAAAATTGCTCGCTTCGTGTAAGACTTTTGCCAATATTTTTCCTTATACTTGTCGTATCTCTACAAAACTTGGACGAGAGCCGTCCTCGTAGAATGCCTGACCAACGGCGAACAAGATTTTAACCACAAATTCTAAGAATTTTAAGTTTATTCGAACCGCGTGATTGGAAGTCAAAGTAATTTCTGTTATCTGGATCGGAGCGATTTCATAAAAAATATGAAAAATGTCTTTTAGACAATACTTCTATGACGCCGTGTGTCCTAATTAATAAAATGTGTAATGCAGTACTTAGATTTGGCGTTAAACCGCATCGTCATGTTAATCTGGTTATATTTTGAAAAGAAATGTGTAATGACATGGATGGGAAACTGGACAAAATAGACATGGATCGGAGCTAACAACTTGCCTGTGAGACGTAGAACTAAAATTGATCTATCTCTATGATTTATATAAAGTTGTGTGCTGTATGATAATTGCCCAATTATATAGTAGTTTTATGTACGCTTACATGGAAATTCCACAAGAAAATTAAATAACCGAAAATAGTTGTTGATTGCAGCAATTACACGTATATTGTATCTTAACTTTTCCATACTTAATACTTTGAGACAAGGCGCATTTGAATCGAATTACTCACTACTTAAAGTATGGTTTGGTACAAGAAGCCATCTAATAACGTCCTTCAAAAACTCAGATGACGTGCTATCCAGTTGAAATCCTCTGTTTTTAAGAAGTCCAATAAATGTTTCGAACACATCGGTATATACCATTGTCTTTCAAAACCCTCGACCTTGTTTCTAGGCCACTGGGCAATTCTACCTCGCTATAAAATTCTCACTCATTTTTTCAGGAGCTTTAGCGGGACCAAAGAGCACATTCTTGGAAAAGCTACGTGTCCTTTTTACAAGTGGTGATGTATCACATACTAACGCCTTTTTTCACAGAGCTGGGATTCCACCTTGTTCCTTTCGAAGGACTGAAGACAGGCAGAGGTCTTTTAATAGCGAATTTCACTTTTGCATGTGCTTAGATCGTCTTTTGAGCTGGATAAAATTTAACAAGTGTTTGCTTTGTAATACATACATTTGCAAATGAACCGTTGGATGTCACAAGGACTTCCTTCAAAGTACTTTGTCACAAATTTGGTTTAGACGCTGTTTATGTCGACAATGACAAATTTCTAACTCTAGCGTTTTGTCTGCTATTTGCATTCATCGTCAATTTAAGTTATTCGACATCATCGTTGAAGGTGCCTGAAATAGAAATATCAAGAGGAAATGTACATTGTC
This sequence comes from Fragum sueziense, assembly GCA_963680895.1. Taxonomy (NCBI): domain Eukaryota; kingdom Metazoa; phylum Mollusca; class Bivalvia; order Cardiida; family Cardiidae; genus Fragum; species Fragum sueziense. The sequence goes on from OY804603.1 coordinate 9,764,126, forward strand.
AATTACAAACAAAGATGACCTTGATGGTCTAAATCGGTCACCTGAGCTGCTATGACACATTGTCAATGTCCGATCAGGCTCAAAAGCAAAGTTAGCCTAGATCTTATATTCACCAAAATTTTGTCAAAGTTTTGTCTTGATTGGTCAATTTGTGTGTCTGTTAGAGAAATCAAAAATGGAAATTTTGTTAACTTCAAGGCCAGATAAGTAAGGTCTTTAAAGTATGAACATGCTGAAAGCCATGCCCTTTCAAAATTTAATAGTCACCAAGATTGTGTCCGAGTCTTGTCTTGACTAGATAATTTTTGTCACTGTTAGAGTGACAACAAAGTTTAAAATGGCAATTTTGTCAAATCCAGAGGCAGATAACTGAAAATTCAAAGTCATCTAGGATCTTATGGTCATCAACATTGTATTATTTGCATCCTTTAGTCAATATTGATACTTATGTAGATGCTAGAATGTAAACACAGTAAAAAACGGAAATTCCACATTCAGTGGCAGATAGGCCTAATACGTGAAGGTCTGGTTCGATAAGGCCCATAATGAAACTCACCATTGTGACTTTACTTGTTTTACAAACTTGGTCAAAAGTGACTAATAATTGTGGACGGATGATCGACATATGAAGGGCAGACGTACTAAAGGTCATCTAAATACGTCATCTTCAGCTCTTGATGCTCAGGTGAGCTAAACGTACTGATTAGCAGAATTTTCTTCTTTAGCCTAAAATTTTCCTTTCTTTTATGAAGATTTTATTAACCAACCATTAAGTAGCGAGCAATTCAATTCAAACGTGCATTGTTTCAAAGAGTGTGGTATGGGAAGGGTTAAGAAACAATTTGGTTCATTGTTACAATGAACAATTATTCCCAGTAACATGTATTTATATATCATGGAATTTCCATGTAAGCTTGTATAAAAATGCTAACAGAAAAACACGCCACAAACACGATTACATTTACAGTTTTTTTTCTTTAATTCATTTCCAACGTTTCGCTCTTATTGGCTTCTTCAGGGATTATGATTTTTTGTGTGTATAAAAATACTATACATTTGGGCAATTATCATACAGCGCACAATTTTATATAAATCATAGAGATAGATCAATTTTAGTTCTACGTCTCACAGACAAGTTGTTAGCTCGGATCCATGTCTATTTGGTTCAGCTTCCCATCCATGTCATTAAACATTTCTTTTCAAAATATAATCAGATTAACATGAGGACGCAGTTTACCACCAAATATTAATAGTGCAACACATGTGTCATTCATTAGGGGTAATAAAGTTATAGAAATGTTGTCTAAAAGGCATTTTTCTTAATTTTTATGAAATCGCTCCCATCCAGATAACAGGAATTGTATTGACCTCAAATTACGCGGTTCGAATAAACTCAAAATTCTTAGAACTTTGGGTCAATAACTTGTTTGCCGTTGGTCAAGTATTCTTCAAGGACGGCTCTCGTCCATGTTTTGTAAAGATTCGACAAGTATAAAGAAAGTTATTAGCAAAAGTCTTACCCAAAGCGAGCAATTTTTATCCATTTATCATCCAATCCTGACCGATTCGTGACGTCAAAAGTCATGTGGGTTGTACACCGTGTTAATGCTCTTGGGAAAAACAGAAACCGTAATAAACTAGACAGCCCTGGCGGTCTGGAAGCGCTCCACAGATTGTTTGACTTGTTGAATGCAATTTCAAAGGTTCAGGCTGCGAAAAACAAGCAAATGCATGACCAAGTTGACAATTACAAGCAAGTACGATCGTATAGTCAGTACGATTCTGTGGAAGTTCTGTATTAATTAGTTAATACTAATGGTTGTAAAAGTGAAAAAAAAAATCCGAAAATGGCAATTTTGTCAATTTCAAGGGCAGATCAAACTGAAAATTATACAAAGGAAAGATCTTATGGTCACCAACATTCTGAACAAGTTTTGTCTTGATTAATCACTACTATTTGTAGTTGCTAAAGTGAAAACAAAGTCAAAATAGAGCCGAAAATGGCAATTTTGAATTTCAAGGGCACATTATTCATGATGTAAAATTCAGATCAAGCTGAAAATCATACCAAGGCAAGTTCTTAAAGTCACCAACATTCTGTCATAGTTTTGTATTGATTTGTCTATACATGTATTTCATAATTTGTAGTTGATAGAGTGAAAACAAAGTCAAAATAGAGCCGAAAATGGCAATTTTGTAAATTTAAAGGGTACATTACTCATGATATAAAATTCAGATCCAGCTGAAAATTATACCACGGAGAGATTTTATGGTCACCATCATTCTGTACAAGTTTTGTCTTGATTAGCCAATATTTGTAGTTGCGAGAGTGAAAACAAAGTCAAAATAGAGCCGAAAATGGCAATTTTGTCAATTTCAAGGGCACATAACTCATGATATAAAATTCAGATCCAGCTGAAAATTACACCAAGGCAAGATCTTATGGTCATTATCATTCTGTCATAGTTTTGTATTGATTGTTCAATATTTGTACATTTTAGAGCAAAAATAAAGTCAAAACTGGCTATTTTTGACATTCAAGGGCAAACAACTCGGGTTATTCTGATTCAATCCAAATTCTTTGAAGGAATCTGAGAGAGGTCCACGGATAATTCCTGTGAAGTTTGATTGAAATCCATCCAGTAGTTTCTGAGAAGATTTTTAAAGAAAAAGTTTACAGACGGACGGACAGACGCACAGACAGACGCACGAACGACGGACACACCACTGGCCTGACGGCCAGTGGAGCTAAAAACTTCAAGGGTCAAGGTTTTTCGCGATGTAAACAAAGAATTGATAGGAGGAAAATTAAAGCTAGACATATAATCAAAGATCCTGACCTTATTTTTCGGCTAAATATCCTTAAAAATAATTCTAAATTTAAATAAAATCATTTATATAGTTTCACACTATCTTTCAAGAATTAGATGATGGGGGGTGGGGCTATTCTAGTTCTGCCGATCATTAGTTCTTTCAGTTTCATGAAATATTTAATGCTTTCCAAGACAATCAAATTTTACAGTGGTCCAATTCTAAAGCTAGTGCAGACAACAAAATAAGTGTATCTAGTCTAGATGGGCTTTTTTCAAAAAAAGTGCAAATTCTTGTCCCATGACTTTCTCAGCCTATTATTTTTAAATAAGTCACTCTATTTCTGTATTTATGGTTTAGGACAAAAATGTATCTTGATACAATTAAAATGAGGCATTAATCATTTAACTAGACAGATATTTGCAACTTTTGTGACATTTTTAATCCGACCAGTACCCCAAAAACCCTATGTCCCAGAGTCAATCAGCCTTCTACTTTTATTCACAGTTTTCATAAAACCTGTCCAATATAGTTGAAAATCATTATTTGTAATCTAGAATAGCATGACATTTCATAAATGATAAAATATTTGTCAATTTCAGTGAAAATATTGATTTTTTTCTTAGGTGAAGGTGTGTCCCAACTTTTTTGTCCCTCCTGTTACCGTGCCATGAAATGTCACAGAAAAAAATAACCGGTCCCATGTTTATACTTAAAAATGGTTTTGAAAAGTTCTCTCTCTTTGGTCAAACAATGGTGGCAATGAAAACAGGCATGCTTTAAAGAAAACTGCTTTTTTGAGGAAAAGACTTTTTTAATTTAAGGTGAGTATACCTTAAGCTGTCTATCCTGTTACTGGTCCTACAAAACCAAATTTTACAAAAAAAATGCTGAAAAAAGTAATACAATACAAGATGATGAAGGTCAATTTAAAAATATTCCAACTCTATTAACTTTCAATGGAGCAGTTAGTATTTATTGAGAATTTACAAAGAAAATTTCCCTCCTGTTACTTTCCCTCCTGTTACCATTCATATAAATTGTAACAGGAGGGACAGGAGAGTAACAGGAGAGACAATTTAAACAAAACCTTAAATATGCACATATTTGCAAACCTGTGATGTAAAACTAATTTGATATTGTGTCTAAATTACTAAAGTGGTAGAAAGGGAATGTAAAAAGAATATTGAGCTCATAAATTTGGTAAATTCTCAAAAAAAATGGAAATTTTCACTAAATATGACCTTATACAATGACCTTGACCTTGCTATGTGTCCTTGACATTGATATGATTGGAAAGGTTAAACCACAAAGTGAGCACATGATGAAAAATTAATACCAAAGTATGCAATATTCTTGATTTTTATTACAAAAATCAGATTTTTTGCAGGCGCACAGAGAAGAATGATCAAGAAAACATATGAAAAATGCAAAAATGATATAGTTTTAATTTGATGATATGTCCATGACATAAATCAGTTGAATTCAAGGAAATAAATAAAAAGAAATTGATGGAATGATAAATAAAAACAGTGAAACACCATGAAATGAAATGTTCAATTGGTTACTGATTAGTAGATTTTTGCATTATTTTGCAAGTACAGACAACTAGCATGTACATGATATATAATGAATAAATATGCCAAATTATGATTTCTACATACAATTCCGGGTAAAGTATATACTAAACTTTGCTTTCACATGTTTTCTTAAGATTATACTCTGCATGAAATAGTTGAATGTCTTTCCTGTTACCATATGTCCTTCCTGTTACCATATTGTCCTTCCTGTTACCACACTTTATGATAGAATTTCAGAGAGCCAATTAGTTGCTAGGCAAATGTAAATATTTCATGGTTTTTAAATGTAATACAACATTTGTATTAAAATTCATTTGATGAAAAAAGAATGTTAAGTTCCTTCGAAAAATGCATTGGAATGTTTGAAAATTTGTGACATTTTTCAAAAAGCAGCTTTAAAGCACTCGAAAAAGTTGTTTCTTGATATTTTTACGGGAAATATGTGTATTATCAATTTATTGAAGACTTTTCAATGAAAATGAATGAAAGATAATGCAAATTTATTCAATCCATGGAAAAATATCTTAAAATCATATTTGGTAACAGGAGGGACATTGGTAGTCACATGGCCATATTCCAATAATAATTACAAAAAGATAGTAGGTCTGGGAGGTCCCCCCTTTCGTTTATATGCTATGTGAGATATCAAAAAGTGATCTTTTCATGAAAAAATGAAGGAAACACACATTTCATTTTGTGAAAGAAATGGACCTGAAAATTGCACTTTTTTTGAAAAAAGCCCAGATGTAAAATTTGTGATATAGCTTAAAAACAAAAAGAAGAAAATGCTGGTTATTGATCAGCATTAAATTTGTATTCTTTTGTTTCAATGAAGTCTATTCTAATATGAGCACGTTTTTTTTGTCCAGCCGTTTTGGTTACATCACCAATAATTCTACAAATGTAAAAGTATCTTTTCTCTAGTGTGTCATACACAACAAAACTTAATTGGAATAGACAGAATAATACCTTTTCTAATAATATATCTTAAAAACTTGTGTTTAGTACATGCATTTAACAGGGAAAAAGGTCATAAAAGTGGTGATTTTTTGACATTTTAATGGACCGCTTAAGTAAGAGGGTTGAAATTTTTGCTGGCGCAAACTGAATATGAAGCCTTAGGAAATGCATCCAGCTTTTATAGTTTTTTCAAAAGCTCACTCTTTCAAACTGCAACTTATAAAATAGCCATTTATTAATGGCATTAGAAATAAAATCAAATTCCAAAATTAAATTGGTGACATAATTTTTCGCATCCAAGAAGTTACGTCGTGGTTTTGAGTACCAAACCCCAATAATATTGAGAACATTAAGTATTTAACCATTTCCAATAGAGATAAACGTGTACGAAACGTGCCGGTGGCGAATCGATATGCTTACAACGTTGAACAAAACAAATAAAGAGCAAATCACAATCGATTGGGTATAATTGTTGTCCAGTATGTTACGTCGCAAATTTTTGAAAAAATCGATTTTGTAACCTTACAGTGCGAATTATCGCCGAAAAGATCGCGTGATTTTGTTCATTGGCGCCAAACTACTGTTTTATGCGTTGTAAGCGGCTAGAAACAACGAGCATGGCGGACGAACAAGCTGGGGAGAAGAAGCAGTTGTAAGTTTTTCAAATGTTGCATCGTGGATGAAGAAAAAATGTCCGGTTGTTTAATTCAGTGCAGCAAAAGCATGCGAATGTACCGATGAATTACACATTGCACCTCTGTGCTTGTAATTGATGCGGAGAAAGATGCCATTTCGCGGCGAGTTCTGGCCACAATACGACGTTGAATACCCCACACTCGAGCCACACTGTGTATGAAATATTCTTGATCAATAAATCGTGTACGAATGGGCTATGGTAATAGCACTGAAATGGAAGCAGTTTCAAATTAGCCAAACCCTCCCTTTTTAATGCTTTTCTTCGAAATTGTGACCAGCATTCAGGATAAATTTATAATAAGATGCAAAGATGTAACTGGACAACAAAATTTTAATGTTGTTTTCTCGTCCTGTTACATCTTTGCTTAAAATGGATGATAACTGAATTGAAGATGCTTTACACATGATGAAGTTATGTTAAAATGTCCTTAAATGAAGTTAGTTAACTAACCCTGCAAATAAACAAGAATTGTCCGCGGACAATAAAGCTCGCCCTAACGAGAGCTTGTCACAAAGAAAAGTCATTTCCTAAGTCAAGGTAAAAAGGTCATGGCCCAAAATGAAATTTTTTAAAAGTAGGTCAAACTCCAAGGTCAAGGCCACAAGGTCATGGTCAAATGTGAACGGTGTTGGAAGGAGGTGTCCATATGTGAAATATCAAGACTGTAGGTGTAAAAAGACATGAGATATAGGCCAGATTCAAAAAAAATAAAAGTAGGTCAAACTCCAAGGTCACAAGGTCCATGGTCATGGTCAAATGTGAATGGTGTTAGCAGGAGGTGTCCATATGTGAAATATCAAGGCTGTAGGTGTAAAAGGACATGAGATATAGGCCAGGTTAAAGTTTTTCAAAAGTAGGTCAAACTCCAAGGTCAAGGTCAAAAGGTCCAAGGTCATGGTCAAATGTGAACGGTGTTGGAAGGAGGTGTCCATATGTGGAATATCAAGACTGTAGGTATAAAAAGACATGAGATATAGGCCAGGTTAAAGTTTTTTAAAAGTAGGTCAAAATCCAAGGTCAAGGTCACAAGGTCCAAGGTCATGGTCAAATGTGAATGGTGTTGGTAGGTGTCCATATGTGAAATATCAAGGCTGTAGGTGTAAAAGGACATGAGATATAGGCCAGGTTAAAGTTTTTTAAAAGTAGGTCAAACTCCAAGGTCAAGGTCACAAGGTCCAAGGTCATGGTCAAATGTGAATGGTGTTGGAAGGAGGTGTCCATATTTGAAATATTAAGACTGTAGGTGTAAAAAGACACGAGATATAGGCCAGGTTAAAGTTTTTTTTAAAAGTAGGTCAAACTGCAAGGTCAAGGTCACAAGGTCCAAGGTCATGGTCAAATGTGAATAGTGTTGGAAGGAGGTGTCCATATGTGAAATATCAAGACTGTAGGTGTAAAAAGACATGAGATATAGGCCAGGTTAATGTTTTTTAAATGTAGGTCAAACTCCAAGGTCAAGGTCACGAGGTTCAAGGTCATGGTCAAATGTGAATGGTGTTGGTAGGGGGTGTCCATATGTGAAATATTGAGGCTGTATGTGCAATAGGACATAAGATATAGACCAGGTTAAAGTTTTTTTTATGCCAGGTTAAAGTTTTTTAAAAGTAGGTCAAACTCCAAGGTCAAGGTCACAAGGTCAAAGGTCATGGTCTCAAATGAAAGGTCTTGGTGAGAGGTATCCACATGTGAAATATGAAGGCTGTAGGTGTAATATGGCATGAGATATAGGCCAGGTTAAAGTTTTTTTAAAACGGTCAAAAAGTGGGTCAAACTCCAAGGTCAAGGTCACAAGGTCAAAGGTCATGGCCTCAAATCAAAGGTCTTAGTTAGAGGTACCCACAGGTGAAATATGAAGGCTGTATCTCTAACAGGGCATGAGATATGGGCCAGGTTAAAGTTTTTGCGGACGCCGACGCCGACATCCGGGGGTATGACAATAGCTCTTCCGAGACTATCGTCCCGGGCGAGCTAAAAATGTCTACATTTTAAACTTTTTATGCAAAAGAAGTCCGGGTACTAAGACTAACAAAGACACAACTGAAAAAAACACTGTGTCCCAGTTACATCTAAGCAAGAAAGTTTGCAATAAATTTGGTAAAATCATTTTCAAAAGGTTATCCAGCAGTACTATATCTTGATATTTTTTTTTCTTTTGAAGCCTCTACAAGAGGTCTAATTTTATTTGGAACACTGTTACAGGATATATTTGGTTTACGAAAGATGATGTAACCATGACCCAAAATTTTCCAGTTACCTCCCAAATGCTTTCGGTACAGTCCATCCCTTAGTTTTGTGTTAACTAGCACAAATTATGCAGATTTCAAGTTCAATAACAAAATGATTTCAATAAACATTGAAAACTAAAGCAGAAAGAGGCAATTCATTTGTCTACACACCTGATTTTATTGTGTCGTCCAGTGCGTCGTCCATTGTTACATCACTAATTATTGTGAATTTTAAGTCGCAAATAAATTCAAAACTACTGGAAAGTTTTGCTTCTTCTGTGGAAAAGTGTTTGTATATGACTTTGCCTCGACACTACAGTAAATACTAATCGCAGCAAAACATGTTATTTTTGTGGAAAAAGTTGGACACAAAAAGATTTATGATGTAACCAAAAAGGGCTTGACAAAAAAACGTGCCCATATGGATATCAAAACTAAGTCTTATTTAGGATAGAATTAGGCAAAATTAAAATAAAAGCAGGATTTCAACATGATTTTGTCTTGTTGGTGAGTTTTGATTCTGGTATCAGGGTTCTCCCCTAGAATAATTTGAAGCTGTAGTGGCAAATTATAAGTATTGGTAAACCTTGAAATGCATTGTGTTCATGCAAATAATTGTGAATAAAACCATAATGGGAAAAGAAGAAATTGCTCAATTTGAGCAATTTCTTCTTTTCCCATTATGTATTATGCAGAATTATTACATTTTGTATTATAATAATACGTTAATTATCACTTTTTGACATGAAATGCTCAGAAATCCCTCTATTTGTTGACCTTTTTGAAGGAATTAAGCTGCAGGGGTACTTTTGAAGCTGTAGTGGCAATACATTAATTTACATGAAGCTGTAGTGGGGCCGATACAGCTTATTGGGCTGGGGAGAACACTGGGTATATATCGTCGTTGTAAATGCAAAACCTCGTATCTGGTTTTTGGAAAATTTTAAGGGGAGGGAAAAAAGTGTAACAACTTTTCCCAAACTGAAATGTTTTACTTGAAATTTAGACATATTGTTCACAAATGATTTGTCATTAATACTGATCAGTAAAAATATCTCAAAACCTGCAAGAATTGTCTTAAACTGGGCACACAAGTTTGTACTTTGGAAATCGCAAGAATCGACAAACGAGGTTTTGCATTTACACCAACGATAAGTAGTTATTTTAAGTAATTAAAGTCTTACTGGTTATATATACAAGTTCTATTTTTTTCCCAAATTTGGCATTTTGTCGATAAAATTTTCCCAATTTTGAGCTAGGGGCCCTTTCCAAAAATACCTCAGGGGGTTTTCCCCTTCAGAAAGTGACAGTGGTTTCCAGCGTCTTCCCCTCCAGAAATAACACTTTTCCCCCCTAAAAACAAATTTTCCCCACAGACATATTTTCAAAAATTACTCTAAAAAACAAATAAAATAACTTGGAAACCTTTTCCACAATTGCAGTAGCTTTATAACTAGCATTGCTGGTTCTATTAAAGTCTACAGTAGTGGGTATAAAAGAGTTTTAGTCTTAGTCAAGTGAATTTTTTCTAACTTTCCCCAAAACTAGGATACCGCATGTAATTTTTCCCCTTTTTACCAGCGTCCTGTGTCTTTCTCCCAATCCTAAAAAAAGCCCTGTACCTGGAAAAAGCCCTGCCTTTGATATCGCTACCAACTATGACTTTACTGGTACGAAGTGGTTATGGTACGAAATGATCATAATTCACAATGTAAACCGACGGCGTTAGTGACCGCCTAATACGCTACAAATAATTTACCCTAAATGTATGTTGTCAGAAATCTAAGGCAGTTTTTCTTTTCTGTTGGATTTTTGTACTTTACTATTCGTTGATTTTCGACTTAGTTTACATTGTGTTTCCGGTCTGGTTGGTTCGAAACATGGTGAGTGTTCTTATTCTTTTCAATAATAATGTTCTCTTTGTTCGATTTTCGTCCTACAGCTGGACCCTTCAGTGTCACTCCACAAAGATAAGAACATTGACTAGATCTAGTTTACTCACTACCAGACGACAACATTTGAAACTTTTCTAATTCAAAGATGTTGCATACAGCAATTTTGAATGAATGAGCTACAACTATGTACAACGCACAACTCATCTCAACAAGAGTGCCATCGTCACAATATACGCCGCCACTTATAAAACTTGAGACAAAAATATGACATTGACAAGGATTTATAAATTTTCACTGAAAACGTGTAAAAAATTGTGTTCACAAAAAGGTTTTTATAAATATCCAGTGAAAAACCTGGAAGTAAATTTTGCGTTCACGAGGCTAAAATATCATTAAGCCCGAGAGACTAAGATTGAAGGGGGCATAATTCAGGCAAAAATCAATGAACCATAAAATCATGCACATCTACCAATTAAGGTAATAACATCCACCAAGTTTCAGCCCCAGAGACTAAGTTTTAAGAGGGCATAACTCTGGAAAAAATCAATGAACCATAAAATCCTTCCTACATGCACATCTACTTATTGAGGTGATAACATTGAACAAGTGACAAGATCCAGCCAGAAACTTAGGAGGAGTTGCGTTGACAAGGCTGCAATTTCAATAAGCCCCAGAGACTAAGATTGAAGGGGGCATAACTCTGGCAAAAATCAATGAACCATAAAATCCTTCCTTCATGCACATCTACCAATTAAGGTTATAACATTGACCAAGTTTCATTAAGATCCAGCCAGAAACTTAGGAGGAGTTGTGTTGACAAGCCTGCAATTTCAATAAGCCCCAGAGACTAAGTTTTTAAGGGGCATAACTCAGGCAAAAATTGACGAACCATAAAATCCTTCCTTCATGCACATCTACCAATTGAGGTGATAACATTGACTAAGTGTCATTAAGATCCAGCCAGAAACTTAGGAGGAGTTGCGTTGACAAGGCTGCAATTTCAATAAGCCCCAGAGACTAAGTTTTTAAGGGGCATAACTCAGGCAAAAATCGACGAACCATAAAATCCTTCCTTCATGCACATCTACCAATTGAGGTGATAACATTGACCAAGTTTCAAGAAGATCCAGCCAGAAACTTAGGAGGAGTTGCGTTGACAAGAAAAGTGGACGGACGTACGGACGGACGGATGGACGGACAGACGGATGGACGGACGGACGGACGGATGGACGGACGGACAGACGGAGAAGATGACGCCAATATACGTCCGCCTCCGGCGGCGTATAAAAATTTCATTGAACTACAACACTGAATCAATGTTGGAGAACGTTCTAAGTCCTTTATTTTCTAACAAAGAGCAAGTGCCAATCAGATTTCAGTAACACCTGAGACGCACCCGTTAATGGATCATCTGTGACATTTCATCGCACCAATCAAACTTTAGCGGTTAGGGAGCACGAGCTTGTCATGGACAATCATAGGCTAGCTAGGCCTACAGCCTAATAGATCTAGATCTATATCAAGAGATTTAATTGGTTAGAGAAAATATAATTCTTTCCATAACAATACCTTGTTTTGACGTTCCTATTCGAAACTGATTGATAAAATATTGAGACAAAAGCAAAAAAAATGCCGATAATCAGAATTTTCTACTTTTGCCTCAATATGGTACATTTTACACAAATTCAATGCTTTTAGATTCATTTCGTCACCAGGGGCCTGTTTCATCAAAACATTAAGACGTATTTTTGACTTACCGACGACTTACGATAAGTTTAGGGCAAGAAACGCCTATCGCCAATCTATCAAGACCTGCGTTATGCGGTTGTTGTTTTGGGAGAGGGACAACCGATTTTTTTTCAGGGGTCACAGGAGATGACTCATAACAGGTAGGCCAACTTGTCAGATGTTAGGCCTACTGTACAAGTTAACGCGGATTTTAATCAATTTGACTTGGAGGGGGCATCATGTGAAATCTTCGCAAATAATTTCAAGCATACTCAACAAGAATTCTCCCTAAATTATTTCATGGTCAAACTCCAAGGTCAAATGTCATGGTTTCAAATGAAAGGTCTTGGCAGGAGGTACCCATGTGTGAAATCATTAATAGTACATGAGATATATACCAGGTTAAAGTAAGACGCGACGCCGACACTAGGGCTATGACATTAGCTCCCCGGACTTGAAGTCCCGGCTCGCTAAAAATCAGCCGATACAAAATTTATTTAAGACAAACGAAACTTAAATTATCAGCTGATTCTTAGGAAATCCACTACCACGTTCATCTAATGCGAGACGACTGTCTTCAAATCGAATTCAAATCAGTTCCGTATTGACACAATTATTGGAGATTTTCTGAAGTTGATGTATCACGTGATTATCCTCCGTGTCTTTGGTCTTTCCACAAACGGCGAGATTTTAGACCAGACTGATTAACCCTTTCCCAAACAAGGCCTGGTTTTGACGTCCCTAATTGAAAAGCATTGAGAAAACATTGAGGCAAAAGAAGAAACTGCTGATAACCGGCAGTTTCTCCTTTTGTCTCAATATTTTCCTGACTATATCACAACCGAATCCTATCTTTATCATCATCATATTTGTCGTCTGCAACAGCTTTCAATTTGGATGACCCTAAAAATTTTCGTTTTGGAAAGGGTTAAAAAGCTCTTGCAGACTACAAAACGTGAGTGTGTTAACCCATTAGGGGAGACCGGGGCTAGTTCGCCCCCCTAATTTCGATTGCTCATATTTTGAATTATATGAAAGCTATTTGGACGTGATTTATATATTTAAGTTCGACAATCGAAAGCCTTTCAAACTGCGTCTGTCCTTTTTATATTTTTCTTTTCAATAAAGGGAATTTCAAATTTTAGAGTTTTGATCGTGGTGGCCGAAGTTGCCCCATACATGGGGCAAGTTCGGCCCACCCTTGGGGCAAGGTATGCACAGACCTATAAATCCTTATATTTGATTTTTAGACTGTTTGAATTTAAAGGAATCTGTATACGACTTCCAAATGAAGGTATAAATTGAAAAAGCATTGTTATAACAGTCAAATTATCGTGAGTAAGGGGACATTCGGGATAACAAGTAGAGGCTGGGGCAAGTTCGGCCTGTGATTTTGAATTTGTCAATTTTTTACATTTCTGTTAGAGCTAGGTCTGAACAATTGATACATTCAGAGTCGTCAAGAAATGGCAATTCGAACAGCGATTATTCTTTTTATTCATGGGCAAGTTTGGTGGTGGCCGAACTTGCCCCAACCCCAAAAGCTGAACTAGCCCCAGATAGACCTGGTGTCAACATCACGTTATATCTTCTTTTAGATAACATGAAGGCTTCATCTTTAGTTTTGATATGAAAGAGGACTTCATTGTCTTCATAAATAAACAAAAAAGAAATCTGAATCCTTGCGCATATTACTATAAATTAAAACTTACATAAATGTGGAAAAAATACTGAAAGTGTCTAAAAATCAGAATCGCGTTCTAAATTCTATGCTTTTGTATTCAATTCGACCAAAAACATTCTGCAAAAAGCTTTAGTCATGAGTGACATTAAAGTCTGGGTCAGAGCTCTCTATCTCTGTCGACAGGCTCAAAAGAGCCACTAGCCGAACTTGCCCCGGGGCCGAAATAGCCCCGGTCTCCCCTACCAGACGGCAAAATTTCGGGCTGGTTAGGCGGCAATTCAAAGTTAACGAAATTTTACTTTTCTGTCTTCTGGGTTAGAAAACACTTTGGAAAATTAAGAAATTGCTTGTCGGAAGCAAATACTTTATTTTCCAAAATGTTTTCAAAGCCACTATCTTAAGGATCGTCAAAAGACAACTTTGTGTGGGAATGGGTTAAAAAAGATTGGGCTTGTGCGCATGGTTGCCAAGAAAATATTGAGGCAAAATGAGAAAATGTTGATCATCATCATTTTTTTCTTTTTGTCTCTATGTTTTCTCAAACCTTTTCAGTTAGGGACGTCAAAACAGTCTTAGTTCAGAAAGGGTAATGTTCTAATCCGTTTTCAACCATATTTCTTTGAGTCATGATTGAAAATTGGTCGCATATCGTTGGTTCGGGCTAAATATCGTGTTAATATTTTTCAAAGATGTTCCCTTCATTCTTTTCTCCGCCTTGTATATGCTACAGCCAATCTGTGAAATAAGCCATTTCATCAAATAGCTTTGATTCTTTTGCCATTGCATTAAAAGGCTAATTCACTCAGCCGCTTCATGAAATGGCTAAAATATAAAATCCAATCGATAAGAACATCCATTTTGTCATCTGCAGTAGCTTCCAAATTGAATACGTATAAAGAGAAATTGCTGCCAAAAGCATGTTCTCCTTTCCTCTCAACGTTTTCTAAAAACCTTTTTATTATGGACAAGTGAACAGACTATGTGACCACTGCGGGGAATAGGATAATCATAAAACAAGAAACGATCATGAAAAATAAAATATTCATTTTGTTCCATGATTAAGCATATTACAGTTGTTTTGATTTGAAAATCATATTGACAAAATAACCTGAAGAAATCAACAATTTGATTAAAATCAGGTGTTAACTTAGTTACATCTGACCGGGACCAGTAGAGGGTCATCATCTCTGACCTTTTCTTCTGGCCAATCAAACAAACGCTTCACGATTTTTGAAAGCGGTTAAACCGTAAACTAGGCCACGAGGACATCACATTTCACTGAAATGATTTCAGTGCAGAACCTTGTTATTGCTTGATATGGAAAATTATATAAAACAAGAAGTGGTTAGTTTAAATATAACGGATTTGAGTTTTCCCGGGGTCAAAGAAGATAACCCCTTACTGGTGCCTGTCAGGTGTTACTGTAAGTGAACATTGGATTTTAATCAGATTGAAGAAATAAAAGAACTAGCATTTATTACAATATTAAGTTGGCTACCAAAATATTTTAATAACGGCATACCGTTTTCCAAACAACAAAATCCTAAACTGGAACCCATTCGAATCGCATGGTGGCGCTTCCTCTTGGAGAGATGATGATCTATCTACCCATGACGTTTCGCGAGCATACATATTACACTTTTAGATATATACATGTATACTCCCGATAAATTTTAAGCCTGGAAAACAAAAAAATGCAATAACTCAAGGGGAGGTATAGAGTGACAATGTTATGCTCTGGACTAAGAAGTGGAAGGAAGCCTCCCACCCTAAAGACACATGTATAATATGTCCCGTATGATAAGTAAGAGTAGCCGAGTTACAGTTTTTACAAATAGCACTTATTACACAAGTATTATCTTAATGTGGATGTGTGTTCAATTTAAGGTAGTCTGCCCCTAATGAGATTCGCGCAAGGTTGGAATTATTCAGGCGACGTCAAATACATCCGGCGAATGTTTACGACCGCGCCCGGATAAGTTCGGATCCGTAACGACGACGCTCGAAAAAATCCGATGTTTTATGGATCTCAAAATGGCCACATTTCAAGTATTCTACCTTAATGTTGAAAATTTCGAGTAAGAAGGAGATAATGGTGATTATCAACAATTATTTTCTGAAAAAAAAATAGTTTCGCGATATTTTGTACGATGGACGTCAAAACCATGATTTATTTTGGAGCTGGAAAGATTATATAATGGCAATGAATTTTGTGCTAAAATTAGACTGGGTTACCTGTTATGTTTTGATAAACCGTCGGTGTTCTCATAAAAAAATCGTAACTACGGCTAGACTTAAGCCGTAGTTACAAGATTTTATAACAACACTGACGAAATACAATTGTTTGTCCGAAGTTACGTCACGGGTATCTGAACAAAATCGTTCCCTATTGTCATATCACACGTTCACTCTCCTCGTGATTTTTATCCGTGTTAGGAAGATTGTTCAAAACGCAAATCTATAATTGCTGTATAAATTACTTATCAGTACCATTTTTCTCTTGAATTAGATCTGTTAAAGAAGAGTATTTATGAAGACAAACAATAATGGCTACATCAATTACTTATCAGTATCATTTTTCTCATAAATTTTAATATGTTTCAGAAGATAAGTCATAAAGACAACTCAAAAATTGCCATACCTATCACTTATCAGCACCATCTTTTTCATGCTTTTTTATGTGTATAGGAAGATTGTTCGGAAAGGCACATCTATAATCACAGTGTGGACATTTAAATGGTCTCTCACCACTATGCACTCTTTTATGCATAGCCAAATAATGCCTACTAATGAACCCCTTACCGCACTTCTCACATTTAAATTTGTGTCGCGCACCTGTATGACGTATACGGTGATTTCTCATGTGAAGTTCACTTTTAAAAACTTTGCCACATACGTCACATACATGAGGCTCTGTGTCCTTGCCATGACAGTAGCGTAAATGCGCATTTACGACACTTTTATTAGCAAGCTTTTTACTACATATTGGACATTCAACTGGGAACTGAGTCCTGTGTTTTGTCTCCCGTCCATGTTGCTCAAGCTCCCTACCTGTAAAATAATTGAATTTAATGGGATAACGCATTCATCAATTTTCCAGAAAATGTTACCTGTCACGCTAAAAGGGACCTTATAGGAAGTGTGAAAAATATCGACCCTAGTCAGTCTGCGCAGTCCGCGCAGCCAGACTATGGCCGACACTTTTCACTTTTATATAATTTTCTAAATTTGGAATGTTTTTCCTATTTTACTATATGCTCATTTCTCGCTTAAAGGATCTGGTTGACAAGCTTGCCAAAATTTGCATTATTGGAGATCGGATAAGGTCCTTTTTAGCGTGATGGGTCACAGTTATATTAACTGCTGCTCCTTCCTATGTGGTTTTGCTATTTCCCATACCAGTACAAACACAAGATCTAATCCAAGCCATCAGCCTCTCATTCCACATAGATGACTCATTAATAATTCATACATCTGTGGGTATTAACGGTAGAACCAAATTACTTTCGTGTCAAATGTCAGGATGAATATTGCCCGAGCCGAGATTCGGTCCAATGTTGACTGAAACGTAACCGACTGATCTATCTGATCATATCACAATGTCGATGTTTTAAAGTCATTAACAAGCTGATCCCAAACTCCTATATCTAGAGGAGAAATGCTAATGACCCTTGCCATACAGAACATGGGATATAACGGTCACTTCTTTGGCAACCGATATAGAAAAGGTGTTAGTCAGCACATAGCTAAGTGCCATCTTAAATTACTTTATTTCGTGTGCTTGTTTCAATTCAGTAAGACCTAAATTGTAACAAAAACACCAGACAAGACCAGACCGACATTTTACAAGCTAAATCAGACCAACATTTTACAAGTGAAATCAGACCAACATTGTACAAGTGAAATCGGACCAACAATTTACAAGTGGTTACTGGTTACCGCATGCTCTGCTCTACATTGTAACAAGCACACTTATAGTTCGCAAATATTGACCTGAACCCGACGAATATGCAATTAGTAATTGTGACACGGAATAATCAATACTCGCCAGCACTCCTCACTGTCGATCAGAGTCGATAGTTTCCATATTATAAGCATTGGGACTTTGTATTCTGCATGTGCTCCTCGTGTCAATATACGTCGGAAAGTGATTATTTTGCATCACAGTTACTCATTACAAATTCAACAGGTTCAAGTCAATATTTATGGACTATACTAGACGTAGAAGCATTTTACAAGTGAAACGTTGGTGTCTGGTTATTACTTACATTTTCTACTTTTAATTGTAACAAAGATACTTACGAGACGAGAACAGAGCTTTACAAGTGAAGCACTGGTTAGTGGTGTGTTCTGGATGGAGTCGATTTACATGGTATTTCATACTGTGACTTGGTATCATCCTCGTGCAGTACTGGCATTGCTCCTTCCCCATATCTACTTCATCAACAGTCCCTCCTAACTTCAAGTTGTATGGAATACTTGTACATGTTATGTCCATGTTACTTAGGAAATCGGTACTAGGTTCACCAATAAGATGTTTATTGAATAAAGTTTTTGCAACATCTTGATAGGTCAACTCCCTTTCTGTTGTGTTCTCAAACGATAATTGTTTTGCAGTAACTAGGAAATTTGATAAATAATCAACAAATCCAGGATTAACACTAGCTTCAACAATATGTTTTAGTCGATCTATGCAAACATCAAGTAATACTTGGTCAGATTTTAAGGCTATTTCAAGTATACGAGATTTCCAATCAGTAGATTTATCAGTGTCTATTTTCGATTTACACCAGTCCACAAAACTTTGGTCTTTCTCAAGCAGGAACATACAACAACTACGAAGCATTAAACTTGTTACAACTGGTCTTGCCATTTCACTGCTTTTTAAATACTTCATTAACTGTTCAACAAATGGATCATGGTAAATATCCACTGGCTTTTTTTCTTCAGCAATTTGTGTTAGCCTCTCTCCCACAGCTTTTGGTATAATTATTGCAAAAGTTTTTGGTACATTTACTGCCACACTTTTTGGCATAATTGCTGCCACCGTTTTTGGTATACTTTCTTCTACATGTTTTGGTATCATTACTTCCACGATTTTTGGAATCTTTTCTCCCATAGTTTTTCGTATCCTTTCTTTATCATTCTCTTGCTTCTGCTGCGTTACCTTGGATTGATCTTCTTCCATTTTACTGTGCGAGTTTTCATGTGGATCAGTTGTTGTATTATTTCCATCATTACCATTAGCCTGGCCATGCCCATCGATCCTACGCTTCATCATGTCAGATAATATTGGAGTATCAGCATTATTTGTGAGTTTTTTCTCATCTGCGGGAGATTCAACCTTATGCTGTAAAGTTTTATCACTGACATCTACATCTCCATAACCATCATCAATCGCTTCATTTTTAACAACTATATAGTCATCATGTTCCATTACAACTTCATGTCTTTCACTGCTGTCATTTCCCATTTCAGCAATAGTATTTTCATTTTGTTCTGTTTTTACGAAGATATGACTATAATCACCATTTTCAGCAGAGCAAGATTGTTTAGACACTTTCCCATCATAGTGTTTTTCATCACTAGTGTGCCTATGTGTATCCATATTAAGAACATTGATTCCTGTTTCACGCTTCCCTCCATTTTCTCGTCCAAATTCAAATTCGTTACAATTATCCAACACATTTCTATCTACTGGGACTGTATAAAGGGTTGACTCAGTTGGGCTTTCTCCGGGTGTTTTAATAATATTGAGATGCCTGGATGTTAAAACTGCAAGAAATCAAAATTCTTATTGGTACCATAGATATGATAGCAAAACTATGGCTTATACAACTTCTTCACATACATGTAGTTATTACTTTCGAATATAAATTGAAAGTACAGTGCACATGTATTAGACAACACCATAAAGACAAATTAGAAATTTCAAGTTAACCTGGTTGGGTAAAAAGAGCTGCCAGAGGACAGCAAAGCATGACTATCAAGTGCTGGATAGTGAAACAATTTTAAGTCTGAATGGGATAAAAGATTCACAAAATTATATGTCAGAGTATTGAAGCTTTAACTTTAGGCTGATTATGGTGATATTATGGCAATAGAAGTATGTGCAACGTTTAAAAGCAATATTTCAAGCAGAAACAGTTGTCGCAGATATACAAATTGCATGTAAAAAAATAACCAAGAATTTGTAAGTCTGAAAAAGGTTAAAATTTCACCAAATTAATTGTCAGACTGACGAATCTTTGTCTAGAGGCTGATAATATGGTCACAGAAGGATGGGCAAATTTTGGAAGCATGAGCTCAAGCAGAAATAGTTATCACAGATATGACAGTTGCACTTAAAAACTTTACAAAGAATTTGTAAGTTCGAATAGGGTAAAATCCACTAAACTAATTGGCAGGGCAACTTAATTTCTTCATATTAGCTACTAAAACAGTTATTTTGAGTTATTTTCATGTCAAAAACTAATAGCTTATTCAGTTTTATAATTTTACCATCATGTTTTATTCACAATTATGTGATGTATTAAACTTTTCTATCGCTGCTGTATAAAATGCCAGTACATGTATTTCAAGTTCAAAAAGCTGCCACTGATGACAAAATCCTTCTCTCGGATTGGTCAATAACAGGTATTTTGACAAAACTGAAAAGGCCAAGCATTAGATATTATAGTAAGCTACACCTTTAATTTGACAAGTCCATCCAGACTGTTGAAAGAGTTGTCTGATCTTGATCTCCTGCTGATCTGTCACAAACATCAATATAGGGTGTAAACTGTGTTCTGAAGCAGCCATTATACTGAAAATATACAACAATAAATCTATCACTAATAGTTATGAAAATATCCCTTCCACTACATTTCGTCTGGACAAGCATTTTCCGTCAAATAAGGGGCCATAACTCAAAACTTTAACTCCACAGGCCTGTACTTTTAATATCTAATCCAAGTTTTGAGTAGACTGTTCGATACTTGTGCTTCTTAGAGAAAAAAGACATTTAAACTAAGGGTTTGCCATTTTGGAAAAAGTTAACTTCCATTCACCTGAAATTGTCATCTGCAAAGTCTTTGAATCACAATTTCTTACTATTCAAAAAATAATTTTAAACAACACAATAATTGCCTTCACTATGAACCACTATCAATTTTAGTTAACACACTTTGGGAACATTCTCTCTGCACTTACTCACCCTTAACTGACCAGTCCTCTAAAAGATGAATGCTTCAACCAATAACCCTTCCATCTATTTGAAACTTAAACTTCACATTACAGTGATTATTTTACAATTTTAAGACTGTGAGTCCTGAGGACTTGCTGGATTCCATATCAGTGAGTCCAGCTACTAGCTTAGTGAGTCCAGTACACTATTTTTAATAGGAAATTTGTAAAAATTGGTGCATCCTGGGACTCGCTAGAATTAAAACTTTGCATCCCAGAGACCAAATTATGAGTAAAAGTAGCAGGATGCGCAGGTAAAAAAATCACTGACATTAGCTTGATAATTTGATCCTATATAAATGAGCACATAATCCAGGATGCGAGTTTCTCATCAAGTTGAAAATTACATGTAAGTAAAAACTTATGATCACTAATATTCTGATTAAATTTTGTCTTCATTGGTCCATATTTGTGGCCCGCAGACTGAAATCAAAATGAAAACTTAGTCGAAAAGTGAATTTTTGTCAAATTCAGTGGTACGTAACTAATGATGTGGTATTCTGATCAGGCTGAAAATTATACACATGCAAGATCTTTTAGTAAACATGATTCTGTCCGTTTTTTGTCTTAAATTTTTAATATTGGGAAAGGGTTAAGTTACCTTCCTTGTACAGGGTCTGGGATGTGTGCCTGTTGTTTCTGTCTTGATCTCTCTTCATTGTCGGCTTTCATCTGCCTGTTAAAGGTAAACAGAACAAATACGAGGTATCTTTTTTAAAATTTGGACCAATTTAAAATTTTGCCGTCTGGCAATAGGTTATATGATGTTATACAAGATATGTTTGAACAACATGTAAGCCCCTCAAGGGCCTACATTTGGTGTAGATCTATTTAACAATTGAAGAAGTCTGACCAGAATGGTAGTATAATACTATTTCATCTAGTATGGAAAGCAACAAAGGGTATGATAGGCAGAGTTAGGGTTATTGTGCACAATAATGAGTTCTATCCACCTATGACGATAAAAAGGGAAATAATTCCATAAGTATGATTAGCAGTGTTACGATTCTTGTGCACTGCACTTTTCCTCAATGAGATCAATCAACCTATGAAGCTTCATGATTCTACTTTTCACACTTTTCGAGTTATGCTGCCGACAAGGTTGACACTTACAAAACAATATACCCCCATTTTCTTAGAAAGGGGACATAAAAATCAACAATGTGGAAAAAAGGTAGAATATTTGGGTCTGTTGGTGAAAACAAAGTCAAAAGCAGCATTTTGACGATTTGGTCACAAAATTCAGCATGTGATCAAGCTGAAAATTGTACTCACGCAAGATCTTGCAATCACTAACATTCTGTCTAAATACTTGCATCCAAGATCTTATGGTCTTAAAATTCTGTCTAAATTTGCCTTGATTGCTTAATATACATGTATATGGTTGTTACTGTGAGACTGAAAACAAAGTTAACAAGAGCTGTCACTGTAAGATGACAATGCCCCCGACACCGCTTTGATTTTAAATTATGGCCAATCTATGTTCAAGGTCATCCAGGGGTCAAGGTCACCAAAGTATGTGCCTACAGAAAGGTAATGTTCCAAGGAATGTTGTGGTAAAGTATGAAGCGAATATGTTAAGTAATAAGGAAGTTATGGCCAATGTTAAAGTTTTTGGACGGAATGACGGACAGACGGACGGACAGACAGACAGACAGACGGACAGAAAGACGGACGGACAGACGGACGGACAAGTCAAATTTATGATGCCTCCCTATCGGGGGCATAAAAATAGCAATTTCATCAAATTCAAGGGCACATAACTCATGAAGAAGCTGAAAGTTACACTCGGGTACTCAGCCTCTTATCTCCTAATTCTCAACATTCGGTTACAAATATATTGAGGGTGAGTGAAAGGTGAGTGACGTCATTAAATAGAGATTTCTTTGTTTTTAACTCAAAAATCAAGAAGAAATCTTAAAATCACCAACATTCTGTCCAAGTTTTGTCTTGACTGGTAAAGAGTTGTTGTTTAACAACAAAGTCAAAACCAGATGTTTTTTGACATTCAAGACTATGTAACTCTGAAATTTCTAGTTCAAGCACAATTCTTGGAAGGAATCTGAGTGTCAGACAAGTATCATTCCTCAATCCTGTGAATTTTATTTGAAAGACAACTAGTAAAGCTTACGGATTTAACCCTTTCCCAAACAAGACCTGGTTTTCACATACCTAACAGAAAATGCTTGAGAAAACATTGAGACAGAAGAAGAAATTGCTGATGATCAGCATTTTCTCCTTTTGCCTCAATATTTTCTGTACTATCTTGTATACAAATAATATCCTTATTACCACCAATTCTGTTGCCTGCAGCGGCTTTCAAATTAGAGAAGCAGTGTTTATTTTTAATTTTGATGGAAGGGGGTCAGGGCCCATAGGCGGGGGAAAATTTGCGCGTTAACACCCAAAAAGGGGAAATTAAAATATATGCTTATAATCTCAAATACAGTGTTATAAATGCATCTAACTTGCTTGTATATCATAATGGGACATTCAAACAACCATTTGAACTGTAAGATATGCCTAGAATCTAAATATGTTTTGAATTTTTCTTTGCAACAGATAAATCTAGTTCCAGGAGGGAAAAATTTATCTGAAATGGGGGGAAAAAGTATATTCCACAGAGAGGGGGAAGGGGCCCAATAACAACAGTTTTTTTAGGGAAAAAAATCACTGAAAAGTCCATTACCACCAATACTGTCGTCTGCAGCCGCTTTCCATATAGAAAAGTCCAAAATTTGGCTGTTTGGGAAAGGGTTAGAAAGTGTGTAAGGGTTACCTCTTCGCCGCTGGCCGCTCTTTCCCAGCTGACCGTGCCGAAGCTCTGTTGTACCTGTCCATGGTTGCCTTTGTAGGAGTTTTTGACGTTTTATAGCCTAAGTTGACAGACGGAACATAATCTGGACTGTTAGGGTCATCACTTTTACCTGCAAACAACAAATTGTCAGAACATTGTATGAGGAAAGAGCTAAGTATGGCGTGGTACATACACCAACGAAAAAACCCTGAAATTGGCACAAAGATAATGCTAAATTGCACAATTTCTTACCTGAAGCTGGGCTAATTTGGCCGTAGTAGTTACCCATCCCATGATGCACAATCCCCACCGTGGATCTTGTGCAGCTGCAGTTTACAGGACATAACTAGGAAAGCATTTCTCACTTTTTCCTCAATATTTCCGTCATACATTAACCCATTACCAAACAGCAAAATTTTAGACTAGTCCAAATTCAAAGATGTTGAAGACAACAATTTCAAGTGGATAAATTTTTTGCATTTATGGGTCTTTTTAAGTAGAAAACATTGTGGGAAATGAAGAATTCTAACAATGTTTTGCAAAGCCTTTATTTTGTTGGGCGACTAAAGGCGTCACTGTGTGGTAATGGATCAATTCGTATTGCCCTAGAAAACATATCATCCTCGTGTCATTTGCAGAATCTTAAAGTGACATTTCACATTTATTTCATTTTTTAAAAGTATATCTTGATGCAAAGATTGTTTATTCTAATGCGTAGAAATGCTATCAGTTTTTTGAAGTTGTTATTCATAAGCAGAAAATACGCCTTCAAAGTTGAGACAGAAATTACAAATTCTATATAAATCTGAACTGTTGTCCACAACAATTTGTTTAATTTTAGCACAAAAATATATATTTCTCGTAAACGGTTCAATATTTTGGCTTGAAATTTTCAGAATTTTCATGAGAAAACGCACTCTTTCAGATAGAATTAAAGTAAAATTTATGTAAAAATAATTCTGAAATGTCACTTTAAGTACATATTGCTACATGTGTAAAAGGATAAGTTTTAAGCCAAACTGTATGAGTAGGCTTTAAATAATAAAAGGAAAATAATATTAATTTAGTGATCCAAAGCTACAAATATGTGAGGGTAAACATATCACCAAACAGACAGCAAAAAATAGACCCCGGTCGTCTGTCTAGATGTTGCAGATGAACATTTCAAGTGAATAAAATTTATATTTTTGGGTCTTTTGGGGTAGAAACAGTGTGGGAAATGAAGAAATTGCTTGTCACAAGCAATTTCTTCATTTTCCACAATGTTTTCCAAAGTCTTTACCTTTTAGGGAGTCAAAAAGAGTCAATGTAGGGTAATGGGTTAAAATCTAATCCCTATGTTGTGGAAACTAATTTGAATTGTCTCTACAAAACGATTCCAATAAGTATGGTGACAGAGTACCCACAACAAAGTTTTTAATCAACAAACAAGGTGTCAAACTGTCACAAGATACGCCCGTAACACTGCTTTATATCAACAGGGGGAGCAGGTTGGTAAAAGTTCCAGGGTCCTAGCTATTATACTTTTCGAGATATGCCCTGGACAAAAATGAAGTATGAAAAATAACAAAGGGCAATAACTCAAAAAATAGGCCAGGTAGAGTTATGGTTCTTGTGCACTGCACTCCCCTTTGATGAGATCTATTATACTTTTAGAGATATACTCCGGACAAGATTCTAGTATGAAAACAACAAAGGGAAATAACTAAAAAAATAAGCCAGGTAGAGTTATGGTTCTTGTGCACTGCACCCCCCCTTGGTAAGATCTATACACCCATGAAGTTTCATGATCCTAGCTATTATACTTTTAGAGATATACTCCGGACAAGATTCTAGTATGAAAAACAACAAAGGGCAATAACTCAAAAAATAAGCCAGGTAGAGTTATGGTTCTTGTGCTCTGCACTCCCCCTTGGTAAGATCTATACACCCATGAAGTTTCATGATCCTAGCTATTATACTTTTAGAGATATACTCCGGACAAGATTCAAGTATGAAAAACAACAAAGGGCAATAACTATAAAAAAAGCCAGGCAAAGTTATGATTCTTGTGCACTGCACTCCGTAATGATGAGAAGAATATAACTGCCAAGTTTAAAGTCAATCGGACTTAAGGTGACAGAGTTATGCTCCGGACAAAGAAGTGGATGCCGCCGGACGCCAGGACGCCGGACATCACGGGTGATCCCATAATACGTCCCGTCTTCGACAGGCCTATAAAAAGTGAAATACTGCATTTTGAAAGACCTTAACCCCTTCTTATCTGGATTTGATTTAATTTATTGGGGTTTTATGTCGTTTTCAACTGCTATGGTCATATTGCGGCAGCTGGAGCACCTAACCGTGGATTCCAGGTATTTCACTCACCAGTACCACCACAATATCTAGACCGAGCCTCCAGCTGCTCTCTCATATAGATGATTCACACCCATTGGTGAGAGACAAATGACTTTTTGTCAAATGTCAGAATGGATACTGGCCGAGCCAGGGTTCGAACTCGCAACCCCTGGATTGAGAGACTCCGACGTCATCGACTGAGCTATGATCAGCTATCAGGGCTTGGTCCCTCTTATCTAGAGCTCTAGTGATTGGAACAAACCTTCGATGAAGTGTTGGCTACATATTCTTGCCGTTTTATCTCCGGGAGACCAGTGTTTCCCTGTGTTACAATCTTTCCTGTTGATAGCCTTGATCCACATACTGCGTCTCGGTTCAGTGCTTGGAATACGGTGGAATTTAACTCCTTTAAGCCTTTTAGTGTCTCTGTTTGTACACCCATGTATGACACATTCTTTCCCCATTGTTTTCTTCCACAGAAATCACAGCAACTACACGAAAATTAAATAGAGTTTATTTTACTGTTGTGTCATGTATTATCTCTAATAAATATAATGACACTTTTTGATGCACCACAATATTAAAGCTTTGGAAAACATTGTGGA
Organism: Fragum sueziense; assembly: GCA_963680895.1. Classification (NCBI taxonomy): domain Eukaryota; kingdom Metazoa; phylum Mollusca; class Bivalvia; order Cardiida; family Cardiidae; genus Fragum; species Fragum sueziense. The sequence goes on from OY804603.1 coordinate 9,790,669, forward strand.
AAATAAAGAAATTGCTTGCAACAAACAATATCTTCCTTTGCCACCATGTTTTCTACAGAAAAAGACAAAAAAAGTAAAATTAAAATTGGAATTTTCGTCTCTTACAACTTTGAATTTGGATTAGTTTAAATGTTTGGCGTCTGGTAACAATATAAAAGAGTGGCAAACTGTTGACACTCACAGCCAAAAATTGATTGTATAAACTTTGGTTGGCATTAATCAAATGGTTAAATGCCTGTTTTGGGAAGATTTTCCTATGGTATACATAGGAGATTTAAGCAGTTTTACAGTTATTTACCCATTTGGTAAAACACTAACAAATTAATGTTGAAATAATTGGGCCCTCGGAAGGTGTTTCCAAGTCTATCTACAGCAGTGATTTTTTTTCTTAAAAAAACAGTCGTTATTGGGCCCCTTCCCCCTCTCTGGGGAATATACTTTTTTTCCCCATTTTAGAGAAATTTTCCCCTCCTGGAACTAGGTCTTTTTGTTGCAAAGAAAAATCCAAATCATATTTAGATTGTAAGCATCTCTAACAGTTCTAATGGTTGTTTGAATGTCCCATTATGATGAACAAGCAAGTTAAATGCATTTATAACACTGTATTTGAGAGAATAAGCATGTATTGAAATTTCCCCTTTTTGGGCGTTCACGCGCAAATTTTCCCCCACCAATGGGCCCTGACCCCCTTCCCCCAAAATTAAAAATAAACACTGTACAGTAAATACCTGACTCTTAAATTAATTATATCTTGACACTTTTTAAGTGTTGCAACATTGATTTAAAGAATAAACAATGTTTTCTGTGTCCTTAAAAAACACCGAGTTTGAACATAGGACCTGTAAGGCTGTAAGTCTGGAGGACGACCTGTAAAAATTGAAATAAACTGGTCTTGCAGGCCTGTGCAAAATTTGAGTTAGTCTCAAACCCTGAGTAGTATGCAAGCAACATTTTTGTACATTATATATTTAACCCATTACCTGACAGCAAAATTTGGACTGTTCAAATTTGAAAGATGTTGCACACAGCAGACGACAATTTCAAGTTGATTTTGAAAATATTTCCATAATGGGTTAGAAATCAATGTAGCAAATGAAAAATTGCTTTGTCTCAAGCAATTTCTTCATTTTCCACACCGTTTTCCAAGGTCTTTTCTAGTTAGGAAGTCAAAAGGCGTCATTCACACAAAGTGTGAATGTATTTTGACATTGTATGATTCTCGTAATGAGTTAAAATGTGATCATTTATATTTATAGATATGATCAATGTGTGGCCAGCCTTTTTTCTCGTAGTTTTGGGAATGGGTCCGAAACCAGGCAAATTGGGGAAAATGCGTTGTTTTGTCAAAAATTGGGAAAATTTTTTCATCACAGACTGCGACAAAAATTGAGTCCTGTGCATAGTTAACTATTTGAAATCAACTGATTCTGAAGGGACTTCCAGTTTGTTTCTGGATATTTTTTTCTCAACATATGAAAGGGAATGATTGAAATTTCATTCAAAAAGAAGGAATAACTTTTGCATTGGGAATTTTCTTTCCAGATTTTGGGAAAAAATTACCTTATTTGGCATTGGGAACGGGTCCTTTTTACAGACCCGTCCAAAGAAGGAGAAAAAACACTGGTGGCCAGTGGTGGATCCAGAGGGTGACAGGGATTCAAACTAACACCCTCTGTAGCCTAAATAATTCATTTTCATGCAGAAATTCAGTCAAAATTGAGCAATTCTAGGAAAACAAAGCATCTACCCTATTTGTACATATTCAAATCCCCTAACAGAAATCCTAGATCAGCCACTGCTGGCAATGGTTTAATCCCATTTGGTCTACTCCCAATTCGTCTACTCCCAATTTGTCTACTATTTTTCACAGAAGTCCCATTTCGTCTGCTTTTCTAAACTTTGTAAATCAAGATGATATTTTATGATTTAAATTAAATTGTTTGCATTTTTATTGCATTTGTGAATACATGGACTTAATTTCTTATCTTAAAGTGACATTTCACAATTATTTTTACATAAATTTTACTTTTATTCTATCTAAAAGAGCATCTTTTCTTATGAAAATTCTGAAAATTTCAAGTCAAAATATTGAACCGTTTACGAGAAATATATATTTTTGTGCTAAAATTAGACAAATTGTTGTGGACAACAGTTCAGATTTATATAGAATTGGTCATTTCTGTCTCAACTTTAAAGGCGCATTTTTCACTTATAAATAACAACTTCAAACAAGAGGACCATGATGGTCCTATATCGCTCACCTGAACCAAAATGATATAAGCAACACTTTTCTTCAATTCAAAAAATATTTATGACTTTAAGACTGAAAACAAACTTATGGTCAATAACATCGTGAAAATTGAACTCATCCAAGATTTCATCGTGCCCAACATTGTGTCCAAGATTTGTCTTGTTTGATAAATAATTGTAGATTCTAGAGTATAAACAAGGTCAAAACAGCCGAAAACAGCAATTTTGTCAAATTCAAGGGCACACAACTCTCCACTTTCTAGTCAGATCAGGCTGAAAATCAAACTCATCCAAGATCTTATGATATCCAACATTGTGTCCAAGATTTGTCTTCATTGGTCAATAATTGTAGATTCTAGAGTGTAAACAAGGTCTAAAGCAGCCGAAAACAGCAATTTGATCAAGTTCAAGGGCACATAACTCTCCACTTTTTTATCAGATCGGACTGAAAATCAACCTTATCCAAGATCTTATGGTCTCAAACATTGTGTTCAAGTTTTGTCTTAATTGATAAATAATAGTAGATTATAGAGTGTAAACAATGTCAAAAACAGCCGAAATCGGCAATTCTATCAAATTCAAGGGCACATAACTCTCATCTTTCTGGTCAGATCAGACTGAAAATTAAACTCATCTGAGATCTTATGGCCTCCAACCTTGTGTCCAAGATTTGTCTTGATTGGTCAAAAATTGTAGATTCTAGAGTGTAAATAAGGTCTAAAACAGTCAAAAACAGCAATTTTGTCAAATTCAAGGGCTCATAACTCTCAACTTTCTAATCAGATAAGACTGAAAATCAAACTCATCCCAGATCTTATGATCCCCAATATTGTGTCCAAGTTTTGGATTGATTGATCAATAATTGTAGATTCTAGAGTGTAAACATCGTCGAAAACAGCTAAAAATGACAATTTTGTCAAATTCAAGGGCAAGTAACTCTCGACTTTCTGATCAGATGAGACTGAAAATAATACTCATCTGAGATCTCATGGTCCCAAACATTGTGTCAAAGTTTTGTCTTGATTGATGAATAATTGTAGATTCTAGAGTGTAAACAAGGTCAAAAACAGCCGAAAATGGCAATTTTGTCAAATTCAAGGGCACTAACTCTCATCTTTCTGGTCAGATCAGACTGAAAATCGAACTCATCCGAGATCTTATGGTCTGCAATGTTATGTCCAAGATTTGTCTTGATTGATCAATAATTGTAGATGCTAGAGTGTAAACAATGTCAAAACTAAGTATTTTTCGCATTCAAGGGCAGATAACTCCTGCATTTCTAGTTCGATCTGACCCATAATCGAACTCATCCGAGATCTTATGGCCATACATGTTTTGACCAACTTTGGTCAAGATTGGCTTATATTTGTAGATGCTAGAGTGTAAACACAAAATTGTGAACGGACGGACAGACAGACGGACAGACAGACGGACAACGGACAAAAAGTGACCACAATAGCTCACCTTGAGCACTTCGTGCTCAGGTGAGCTAAAAACTGATAGAATTTCTAAGCATTAGAATAAACAATCTCTGCGTCAAGACATACTTTTAAAAAATGAAATAAATGTGAAATGTCACTTTAAAACAAAAACATTTAGATATTTTTACAATTTCAAGTCCTGGGGACTCGTTGGATTCCATATCAATGAGTTTAGCTACTAGCTTAGTGAGTCCAAAACACTATTTTAAATAGGAAATCTGTAAAAATTGTTGCATCCTGAGACTCGCTTGAATTAAACTTTGCATCCCGGAGACCAAATTCTGAGTAAAAGTCGCAGGATGCCGGTGTAACAGTTTATCTTGGCCCCCCTGGGCAGCTCGGCCCCCGGGGGCTAAGCTACCCGCGGGTAGCTTGGCCCCCACCCTGGGTAGCTTGGCCCCCACCTGAAATCTTTTTCCAGAGTCCCCCAAAATACAAAACAATGTCTGTAAATGTTACGCCTACTGTTAAATGAAAAGAAAAACCAAAGTTTAATGTGTTTTGGTCAAATTAATTTTTCGCCTTTTTAGGTGTAGAATAGGGGCGGGGGCCAAGCTACCCAGGCCTGGGTAGCTTGGCCCCCACCTAAAATCTTTTTCCAGAGTCCCCCAAAATACAAAACAATGTCTGTAAATGTTACGCCTACTGTTCAATGAAAAGAAAAACCAAAGTTTAATGTGTTTTGGTCAAATTAATTTTTTGCCTTTTTTGGCGTAGAATAGGGGCGGGGGCCAAGCTACCCAGGCCTGGGTAGCTTGGCCCCCACCTGAAATCTTTTTCCAGAGTCCACCAAATTACAAAACAATGTCTGTAAATGTTACTCCTACTGTTAAATGAAAAGAAAAACCAAAGTTTAATGTGTTTTGGTCAAATTAATTTTTCGCCTTTTTTGGCGTAGAATAAGGGCGGGGGCCAAGCTACCCAGGCCTGGGTAGCTTGGCCCCCACCTAAAATCTTTTTCCAGAGTCCACCAAATTACAAAACAATGTCTGTAAATGTTACTCCTACTGTTAAATGAAAAGAAAAACCAAAGTTTAATGTGTTTTGGTCAAATTAATTTTTCGCCTTTTTAGGTGTAGAATAGGGGCGGGGGCCAAGCTACCCAGGCCTGGGTAGCTTGGCCCCCACCTAAAATCTTTTTCCAGAGTCCACCAAATTACAAAACAATGTCTGTAAATGTTACGCCTACTGTTAAATGAAAAGAAAAACCGATGTTTAATGTGTTTTGGTCAAATTAATTTTTCGCCTTTTTAGGTGTAGAATAGGGGCGGGGGCCAAGCTACCCAGGCCTGGGTAGCTTGGCCCCCACGTAAAATCTTTTTCCAGAGTCCACCAAATTACAAAACAATGTCTGTAAATGTTACGCCTACTGTTAAATGAAAAGAAAAACCAAAGTTTAATGTGTTTTGGTCAAATTGATTTTTCGCCTTTTTTGGTGTAGAATAGGGGCGGGGCCAAGCTACCCAGGCCTGGGTAGCTTGGCCCCCACCTAAAATCTTTTTCCAGAGTCCACCAAATTACAAAACAATGTCTGTAAATGTTACGCTTACTGTTAAATGAAAAGAAAAACCAAAGTTTAATGTGTTTGGTCAAATTAATTTTTCGCCTGTTTTGGCGTAGAATAGGGGCGGGGGCCAAGCTACCCAGGCCTGGATAGCTTGGCCCCCACCTAAAATCTTTTTCCAGAGTCCACCAAATTTACAAAACAATGTCTGTAAATGTTACGTCTACTGTTAAATGAAAAGAAAAACCAAAGTTTAATGTGTTTTGGTCAAATTAATTTTTCGCCTGTTTTGGCGTAGAATAGGGGCGGGGGCCAAGCTACCCAGGCCTGGGTAGCTTGGCCCCCACCTAAAATCTTTTTCCAGAGTCCACCAAATTACAAAACAATATCTGTAAATGTTACGCCTACTGTTAAATGAAAAGAAAAACCAAAGTTTAATGTGTTTTGGTCAAATTAATTTTTCGCCTTTTTTGGCGAAGAAAAGGGGCGGGGGCCAAGCTACCCAGGCCTGGGTAGCTTGGCCCCCACCTAAAATCTTTTTCCAGAGTCCACCAAATTACAAAACAATGTCTGTAAATGTTACGCCTACTGTTAAATGAAAAGAAAAACCAAAGTTTAATGTGTTTTGGTCAAATTAATTTTTCGCCTTTTTAGCTCACCTGAGCACAAAGTGCTCAAGGTGAGGTATTGTGATCGGTCATTGTCCGTCGTCCGTCCGTCCGTCCGGCCGTCCGTCCGGCCGTCCGTCCACAATTTCTTTAAAGATCTTCTCCTCCCAAACCAGTGGACCAATCTTCTTGAAACTTGGCAGGAATGATCCTTGGGTGAAGGGCTTTCAAAGTTGTTAAAAGAATTTGATTCCATCAAAGACTCTGGCTGCCGCGGCATGAGAAAAGGGGAAAATAGCCAACTCTTTTAAAAATCTTCTTCTGCCTAACCAGTTGGCCAATTTTCTTGAAACTTCACATGAATGATCTTTGAGTGAAGGGCTTTCAAAGTTGTTTAAAGAATTTAATTCCATCAAAGACTTTGGCTGCCGCGGCATGAGAAAAGCGGAAAATAGCCAAATCTTTTAAAAATCTTCTTCTGCCTAACCAGTTGGCCAATATTCTTGAAACTTCACAGGAATGATACTTGAGTGAAGGGCTTGCAAAGTTGTTAAAAGATTTTGATTCCATTAAAGATTTGGGCTGCCGCGGCATGAGAAAAGGAGAAAATAGCCAAATCTTTTAAAAATCTTCTTCTGCCTAATTCGCAAGCCAATATTCTTGAAACTTCACATGAACGATCCTTGGGTGAAGGGCTTTCAAAGATGTTAAAAGAATTTGATTCCATCAAAGACTCTGGCTGCCGCGGCATAAGAAAAGGGGAAAATAGCCAAATCTTTTAAAAATCTTCTTCTGCCCAACTAGTAGGCCAATATTCTTGTAACTTAACATGAATGATCCTTGGCTGAAGGGATTTCAAAGTTGTTAAAAGAATTTGATTCCATCAAAGGCTTTGGCTGCCGTGGCATGAGAAAAGGGGCAAATAGCCAAATCTTGTAAAAATCTTCTGCCTTCAACTAGTTGGCCAATATTCTTGAAACTTCCCATGAATGATCCTTGGGTGAAGGGCTTTCAAACTTTTTGAGAGACTTTGATTCCATCAAAGCCTTTGACTGCCGCGTCATGAGAAAAGGGAAAATAGCCAAATCTTTTAAAAATCTTCTGGCTTACTACATATAGTTGGCCAATATTCTTAAAACTTCACATGAATGATCTTTGGGTGAAGGGCTTTCAAAGTTGTTATAAGAATTTGATTAATATCAAAGCTCTTAGTGCAGGGGCATCAGAAAAAGGGCAAAAGAGCAAACACTTTTGAAAAGGCTGAATTTTGTTTCATTCTTTTGAAAAACTAAGGAAAAGGGGCTTTATTGCAAAATTCTTAATTTGCTGCTATACAGGTCAAAATGTTTATTTCAACAAGGCAAAAAATTTCAGGTGAGCGATCTAGGGCCATCATGGGCCTCTTGTTTGGCTTAGAATAGGAGCGGGGGCCAAGCTACCCAGGCCTGTGTGCTTGGCCCCCGCCCCTATTCTAAGCCAAAAAAGGCAAAAAATTAATTTGACCAAAACACATTAAACTTTGGTTCTTCTTTTCATTTAACAGTAGGCGTAACATTTACAGACATTGTTTTGTAATTTGGTGGACTCTGGAAAAAATTTTTAGGTGGGGGCCAAGCTACCCAGGCCTTGGTAGCTTGGCCCCCGCCCCTATTCTACACCAAAAAAGGCGAAAAATTAATTTGACCAAAACAAAATAAACATTGGTTTTTCTTTTCATTTAGCAGTAAGCGTAACATTTACAGACATTGTTTTGTATTTTGGGGGACTGTGGAAAAAGATTTAAGGTGGGGGCCAAGCTACCCAGGCCTGGGTAGCTTGACCCCCGCCCCTATTCTACACCAAAAAAGGCGAAAAATTAATTTGACCAAAACACATTAAACTTTGGTTTTTCTTTTCATTTAACAGTAGGCATAACATTTACAGACATTGTTTTGTAATTTGGGGGACTCTGGAAAAAGATTTTAGGTGGGGGCCAAGCTACCCAGGCCTGGGTAGCTTGGCCCCCGCCCCTATTCTACGCCAGAAAAGGCGAAAAAATAATTTGACCAAAACACATTAAACTTTGGTTTTTCTTTTCATTTAACAGTAGGCGTAACATTTACAGGCATTGTTTTGTAATTTGATGGACTCTGGAAAAAGATTTTAGGTGGGGGCCAAGCTACCCAGGCCTGGGTAGCTTGGCCCCCGCCCCTATTCTACACCAAAAAAGGCGAAAAATAAATTTGACCAAAACACATTAAACTTTGTTTTATCTTTTCATTTAACAGTAGGCCTAACATTTACAGACATTGTTTTGTAATTTGGTGGACTCTGGAAAAAGATTTTAGGTGGGGGCCAAGCTACCCAGGCCTGGGTAGCTTGGCCCCCACCCCTATTCTACGCCAAAAAAGGCGAAAAATTAATTTGACTAAAACACATTAAACTTTGGTTTTTCTTTTCATTTAACAGTAGACGTAACATTTACAGACATTGTTTTTTAATTTGAGGGACTCTGGAAAAAGATTTTAGGTGGGGGCCAAGCTACCCAGGCCTGGGTAGCTTAGCCCCCGCCCCTATTCTACGCCAAAAAGGCGAAAAATTAATTTGACCAAAACACATTAAACTTTGATTTTTCGTTTCATTTAACAGTAGGCGTAACATTTACAAACATTGTTTTGTAATTTGAGGGACTCTGGAAAAAGATTTCAGGTGGGGGCCAAGCTACCCAGGCCTGGGTAGCTTGGCCCCCGCCCCTATTCTAAGCCAAAAAAGGCGAAAAATTAATTTGACCAAAACACATTAAACTTTGGTTTTTCTTTTCATTTAACAGTAGGCGTAATTTTTACAGACATTGTTTTGTATTTTTGGGGACTCTGGAAAAAGATTTTAGGTGGGGGCCAAGCTACCCAGGGTGGGGGCTAAGATACCCCGGGGTAGCTTGGCCCCCGGGGGCCAAGCTGCCCGCGGGTAGCTTAGCCCCCGGGGGCCAAGCTGCCCAGGGGCCAAGATAAACTGATACACCGGGTAAAAAAATCACTGCAAAAATAATGTTGTTTATTGATGATTTGACATGGAAGTAGACAAGTTGGGACAGTAGACGAATCGGTACTCAAGGCACTAAAAAATCAGTAGACGAAATGGGAATCTAGACCAACTGGGATGTTACCCTGGCAATCTGGGGTTTATTTTATTGTTGTTGTTTTGAATATCATCAGTTGTTAACAATAATCCAATGAGAAAATCGTGTTAACCCTTTCCCAAACAGCAAATTTTTAGGGCGATCCACTTCTAAAACTGCCACAAATGACAAAATCAGCTAGGACAGATTCACCAATAGGGAGATAATCTCCATATCGAGGGAATGTCTCCCGATCAGGTGTCACATTCTTTAAAATGAGTACTTACATGTAATATTTACAAATGTGTATCCAGATCGGGAGACTATCTCCTTTCAGGGTGACAGTCACCACATTAGGAGACAAATAATGAAAAGTCTCCTGATCAGGAGACAACTGTATTTGTTTACATTTGAAAATATTTTTCTTTGGATCTGACACTAGAAAGTGTGTGCTCCACTGAGACACTCGGACCAGGGATGGGGTGAATGTGTAATTAACATTCTTCTCTTTCTTCCCAATAACTGTAGGGCTCCTCTAGAGGATAAATGATCTGTGACTGTACAAGGATAGTGTGAGGCTGAAACAAAAAGAAGCTAAAACAAGATAGAAACATTATCTATATGATTAACATTCTTCTCTTTCTTCCCAATAACTGCATGTAGGGCTCCTCTAGAGGATAAAAGATCTGTGACTGTACAAGGATAGTGTGAGGCTGAAACAAAAAGAAGCTAAAACAAGATAGAAACATTATCTATACAATATAATTATATAGTGAGTTATTTTCAGGAGAGTCTTTGAACATGCCCCAGGGTCCTGGATGACAGCTGTGATTGTCTGGGTGGGGAATTTGTTCCATAGTTGAATGGCTAAAAGTGTTTCTATACAGGTCTTTACGGCAGAATGGTTTCAGATAGCTCATGTTTCTACCTGGCTGATGGTAGACACAGGCTTGTGTATGCATCTGTATTAGTCTGGCGTTAGAACATCGCTATTGAAAAGAAGGCCAGCCTAGAGTGGCAATCATCTGACCAGTACTTATCATTGCACTGAGCCATTAGGCCTTTACATCCTGGGGACAGCTAGTGATTTTCCTCTTCAGGAAAATGAGAGAGTTGTTGGCCTTCTTGATCACATTGTCTACATCCTTATTCCAGAGCAGCTTCTTGTGAATAGTGTTAACCCCGAGGTACCTTCCATCTGTGACATTTTTCAGCTGATGGCCATGCAACAAAAATGTTTGTTCGATTGGATTCACCGTTGTTCTTTCTGGAGATTGTGGATGGTAGTGAGAGTGGATGACTGTGAATCATATGAAGAAAAGGGTTGTTTTGATTGTGGAGCTCAAATGAGTATACAAATAGAAAATGTACAAGTTGTGGAAGGCAGTGTGTATATAAAACAAGAGCCGTCACAGACGGATTATGCTCCCCGAATAAGTGTTTGTCACAAAATAATAACTATCATACATTAAGCCCCCTTTTCCCATGACAGCTTTTTTGTACACACATTATTTATAGAATATGGTCTAGAACATCCTATTTATTATATGAGCACAAAATTTCATTAAATTCTGCCCATTAGATGAAGAGAAATAAGAGAAAAACTAAATTTTTACACTAAGGCCCCTTTTTCCATGACGCAGCCTTAAATTTACAAACGGAGAAAAAGGTCTCTAGGTATTGACCCAGGGAGTTCACATGTGAAGTTTCATTGAATTTGGTCCAAGGGTTGCTGAGATATGGCTGTGGACGGACGGACGGATGGACGGACGGACACACGGACGGACGGACGGACGGACAGCATGGCGACTATATGCTCCCCCGAAATTTTTTCGGGGAGCATAAAAATTGACATGGGTAAAATATCAATGTAGGAGAAGAAAATGCTGATTTATAACAAGTACTTTCTCCTCTTGCTGTATCAGTTTCTGTGTTGTATTGTGCACAAGTCCTACCTCTATCACTATCCATTTTGTTGTCAGCAACAGCTTTTGAATTGAATAAGGCTTAAAAAGAAATGTAACAAATCTCAATTTGATCTATTACAGCTACAGATGAATATCTTACAAATGGCAACGTAATTATGATGAAAATTGGAAGTTGGACTTTAACCCTTTCCCAAACGGCAAAAAAATTGGAGTGTTTTGAATTGAATACGCTGCAAGCGGAAATATTCATGTTGGTATTGATAGGATTTGCTTAAAATAAAGCACAGAAAATATTGAGGCAAATAGCCTCAATAGTTCCCAAGCCATTTCTATTATGGATGTCAAAAACATGTCTTGTTTGGGAAAGGGTTAATGCGATGAAATGATACCAGTTAGAGTATCTTCTGCATCTAATGGATGAAAAGGAGCATGGAAGTGAAAACTGGATGGCCACTTTAACAGATGAATTAGCAAATATACCAGTAGCGGATAAATATACGCCTAACTGCAATTCTGAGAGATCACTTTCCACAGTCGTTTTCTTATTTGCTTCAGTATATTATATTTGCTAATCTGCAATGATTTGAAAGCAGTTAAAGTCAAAAATGTTATCATCAATCTTGTTAAATCCTATTTTGTGATTTCGTTGTTGGTGCTTGTTTAATTGACACATATCTTGACATTGAATGTTTCTAACCTTTTTGAAAAAGATGTCTGTCTAGATCTCATATCAATTATATACTTCTAAGGTATTGGTGTCAAGGGCTAGGAATACCTAAAATGATGTATTTATCAATGGCTTTAGAATTGATCAAATATTAAAAGATACAATTTGAAAGTGACGACAAGCAAAATACTTGACAAGCAAAATAATTGACATCAAAAGTAGAATCATTTATGTTATAGGACGAAAAAAAATATATATGGAAGGGAAGGAGGAGTTGCTTAATGTTTTCCTGAATTATTTCTTCCAGGGATGTATAAACTTGCAGGGACATTTTTGGGCCAAGCCATTGAGCCGCTGGCCATTTGTTCTCAAAGATGGCCCTTTAATTTCAACCTATGAGCCAAAGTGTCCCACATAATATATTCTTGGATGTAGAAATGACACATAAACATACACTGATGCAATTATAGTCTTTTGTCATGATTGGCATCCAATTTTCACTGGATGACCTTTGAAATAAAAATCTAACAGTAACTAATAAGCTAGAATACATAATATATCCTGGCTTTTTGCCCAGACTTTTCTACTAGTGGACCTTTGGCAGGTCTATGAGCCGAAGTTCCAAATAAATTACTGAAGTGAACAAGGTTTTGTCTAAGGAAAGGATTATTTTAGTGAATCATTTCAATATTTGTGTTATTCCAATCCTTTCAATTGTTAACAAATGTAAACAGTAGAACCAGCTTATCATTTTAGTAACCAAGAGAACCGGTGGACGGACATTTTGGCCACAGACGTTTTGGCCACAATATTAAACAAGGTAGGACCTTTTGGCCAAATTTTCTTTAAGAAAATGGAATTGAACCAATTAAATTTATTTCGTAGTTGTACTTTTAGACATTTTGATGCTAAAATTGATATACCATATTTATTTTTTTTTTTTTAAATTTGATGCTCTTGTAATGTTTACTCAATTTATACAGAAAATACTCTCCCTTTTGGTCAACAAAATATAAATATAAGTTTATATGAAAAATAGGATAATATATAAACTTTTTAACCATAAAATAAAACAGAATCTTCAGTCTTTAAGGATGTAAAGGAAATGCAGGCCACATTTGATGACATATAATTTTAAAAACTCTTTCTTTTTTTGAAGAAAGCATTGTTGACAATTGATGAAGAAATTCTTGAAAAATGCAATTTCTTGATTTTCTGCAATGCTTTCTTTTTTCATTGTGGAGCTTGGAAAGTTTATTTTTGTATGAAGGGCACACTTTTAGATTGGTTAGATTTCAAAGTACTTGCTGATGACATTTTCTCAAAAGAGAACCACCCTACTTTTTTTGTATTTCTATCAAAGTAGGCAGAAAGAACTATAGAATATAATAAAAAATAAAGATATTTGTCTTTTTTATTCATGAATAACAAGACTTTTGGAGTTTTTGAAAAGATCTTGTACATCTTCATTTGAAATTCAATGCCTCGATTTGACTTGAGCATCGGTGAAAATAATGGGGTACGACGAGTCTGTGGGCCGTTAAGGCCCTCAAAGATGGCCGACGTGCATGAATTGATGGACATTATTTGCTAAGAAACTTGAAAATATGGTACGATTTCTTAACATTTCTAAGGATTTTTACAAGATTTATCATTAAAGAGACATTTAGCTCGAGATCGCATCGGTGAAAGTATTTAAAACATCGGATAACCCCCCTCGAAATTTCCCGCTTGACAAACTCGTTTTTATGCGAAAATGCGCAAAGAAAGCACTTTTTGCGCGTGAGCTGATCTTCAGGGGTACCCCCATTGAAGCAATTTTGTTGTCCCCAAATCTGGAGAATGTATCCCGATCGGGGTACAAATGAAGAAGTATTTTCGGCTCAAATGTCACTCGATCGGGTGACGTCCCCCGATCGGGAGATTGTCTCCGTATTGGTGAATCTGCCCTAGCTGAAAATGGAAGTTATCAAAGATGTTTCAATGTTTTCCCAAGCCTTTTCTATTAGGGACGTCAAAACAAGGTCTTGTTTGGGAAAGGGTTAAGAGATATACAATATATACAAAAATCAAATGGCCAACGTTATGGGGCAAAATGACCAAAAATTATGGTACGAAAAGACTGGTATACTCGCTTCATGTGTACTCGCGGTACATGGGATCTCGCGGTAAACGGTATTTTGCAAGAAAACAAACGGCCACGCCTACTATCGGGTGTTTTCGCGGGATAACCTCTGACGTACAAGTCCACGCTTCACTGATCGCGACTATTTTCAAAAATTTGTCCGTCTGAAAGTGAGTTATCAGTGAAAAAGTGTCCATGTGGATATGCAAATCAATAGAAGTTGCACCTGCCTATTCAATAGGCTATTGTACCCTGGTCAATTAAAACACATTTTCCATGGCATAATCAATAAAAATACTTCTTACTTCTTCTTCAGACGTTCCTTTGAACGTATTTATTTTACATCGATTGGGAAGCAAGTTTTTTCAACTTATTTTAATCCCTCTCGATCCATGCGATTTTGACAGATCTAGGCTCGTCTGGCATAGACAAAAAAACATGAGCTCGCGCTTCCCGCCACGAAAAAATAAACAAATAACGCGAGATCCCATAACACAAATCCAAGATGGCGGCGATGCGCCTTGCATGAATGAATCCGTTGCTGTCAAATCAGAAATAAACGGAGCATCTTAGTTGTTTTACAGGATGATGCGTGACATTTAGAGTTAAAAAAATATGAAAAGATTTTTTTGTGATTTTGTTGATGGCTTTCCGGTTTACATATTTTTGCGATAAGTACCGCGAGTATGCATGTTCCCAGGCTACCAGTGGTAGGATACGAAATGGCAAGGGTACGAATTGACCATAATTCGTTCGGCACAACAGATTGAAGATATATCCTGGGGTACTGTCGGTCTCAACCACTATAGTACAGCATATCTTTTATGTTTAATTTGAGACAGTTTATCTTTGTAAGATGATTTTGTTTCAAATTTCCATTTTTATTTTGAACGTTGTTTACATATATTGAAGTTCCGGTTTGGTGGTTTGTTTGACCAAACCGTGCAGTGTCATTATACGTTTCAATAATAATGTTCTCTTTGTTCGATTTTCGTTGTAACAAGAGGTCCATGATGGTCCTAAATCGCTCGCCTGACCCAAGCCTGAGTCACAGTCATGTTCAAGTCATTTAATATTTGTGACTTTAAGAGTGAAAACAAAATTATGGTAACCGATATCATATCCAAGTTTCATCTATTTGTGGTTGTTACGGTAAAAAAAATTCAAAACGGCAATTTCATCAAATTCAGGGACAGAGAACTCGACAACTTCTTGTCCAATTACACAGACATTCAAAATCATATGTTGACCAACAAGTTGTGTTTTGATTGGTCAATATCTGGGTTTGTTAGACTAAAAACAAGTTGAAAACGGCAATTTGTCAAATTCAGGGGCACATAACTCTTGACTTTCTGATCTGATCAGACCGAAATTCGATCTCATCTTTAAGATTTCATGGTCACCAACATTTCATCTTCATTAATCAATAATTGTAGATGCTAGAGTGTACACAAAGCATAAAAACAGTCAAAAACGGCCATTTTGTTAAATTCAAGGACACACAACTTCTGACTTGCTGGTTTGGTCAGACTGAAAATCTAAGTCATTCAAGATCTTACGGTTCCCAACGATGTGTGCAAGCTTTGATTGGTAAATAATTTGTAATTGCTCGAGTGTGCACAAAATCGAAAGTAGTCGAACACAGCAAATTCAAATTCAAGGACAAATAACTCACAACTTCCATGTCCGATTTTACTGTAAATCATACTTATCTGAGCTCTTACAGTCTCCGACATTGTTGTCAAGATTTATTTTGATTGAACAATAATGGTAGATGCTAAATTGTAAACAAAGTGGGAAATAGTCGAAAATGGGGCAATTTTGTCAATTTCAAGGGCAAATAATTCATGACGTCCTCACACTCGATTTTACTGAAAATCATACTAGTTAGTCCAAGATCTGATGATCCACAACATTGTGTACAAGTTTTGTATTGATTGGTCGATATTTGTAGATGCTAGAGTGTAAACAAAGCCAAAGTCAAAGTAAAAAATAGTCGAAAATGGCAATTTTGTCAAATTCAAGGGCACATAACTCATGATTTCCAAGCCGGATCAGAATGAAAATCGAACTCATCCAAGACCTTATGCATACCAACATTGTTACCAAGATTTATTTTGAAGTCTCTTTGCCACCTATTACTTAGTCTGTATGATAGATCATTCCTTGGTCCTTAATTTACCACCGATAAAATGGTATCAATCAGCTTCAATCACGCTCCGATGAACACAACCACCCTTGCAATTTGTCATCTCTTTCGGGACCTGCACGTGACCCCCCCCCCATGAAAGGTCACGACCGCGCAAGAAACTGGTTCCTGAGAAATTCACTAAAACACACCCTAGGCTAGCAGTACGCTGATGGTCTGACAGTATGTATATACCACATTTCATACACCTGTCTATTCTACAGAAACAGAATCAATTCAACAAAAGAGCGGATCCATTTTTGACGGAACTATGTATACTACGACCCGGAAGCATTCCACGTTGTGGAGTGTCTCCAGATAGTTCCAGTCAGAGTAGTAGATCAAGAGGGGGTTCGAGAGTTCAAACGAATACCCTCTGTAGCCCGATTATTTCATTTTCATGTAGAAATTCGGTCAAAAATACGTAATTCTAGGAAAACGAACCCCTTTTTGTAAATTCGATACTCCCTTGCAGAAATCCTGGATCTGTCGCAGACGTTTTTAGCGCGATGGGTCACATAATACAGACGCATAGAATTTAGTGATCCTTTTCAAAACATGACCATGTTTTGACCTCCTTACTAGACGTGATTGAGAAAGAAATAGGCAATGTGGGGAATGCTGATAACTAGCATAACGTAATCGCTCGCCATCATCATCATCATCATCATCATCATCATCATCATCATCATCATCATCATCATCATCATCATCATCATCATCATGTTTTGATTATCCGGGCCTTCGATTAGTCCTCTGCTGGGGTGGGGCCTGGCTGCCCAGTCTAGATAGCAGTCTTCCTCTCTACGTCTGGCGATCGCTAGGGTTGGTGTTTGTTAGTCCAACGATCTCAGGGTATCTACATACGATTTCGTCCCATGTCAGCTTTGGTCTGCATGAAGTTCTGTTTTCCTGTACATTTATGGATCACACACTGGACAAACAGCCTGCGTTACGTTCTACGTGGCCAAGCCATCACAGTCTGTTGGCCATTAGCATTTGGGACATGTTGAGTGGTCAGACACTCGAGGGTCTCGCTAACATCAGGCTTGGTGCGGCATGTCCACCTGATCATGACTTTCTCATTTCGGATCAGCTTCTTCTGCATACAACACGTCATTGCCAATGTCTCTGACCCATATAGCATAACAGGACGTACATAGCTGGAATACAGTCTTCCTCTTGTCCTGAGAGGTAGGTTTCTTCTTTTATGTATCGGGAGGAGCTTCCAAAACTTTTTCCGTGCTGATTTGCATCTAGTTGTTGCGGCTAACTCGCTGGGCACCACCACCAGCTGAAAGAGTATCACCAAGGTAACAAAAGCTCGGGACGACTTCAAGTGTATCCTAAGTCCATTGTGTTAGAAACATTGTCTTGACGTAGGTGAGGGGTCAGAATAAAAACTTACAATAGAATTCGGTATCGATTATGAGGCAATTTTCGAGCAATAACAGCAGTGAAACGATTTCTGATCCACTTAAATTGTTTGTACACAGTATCAACAATCTTTACTCTACCAAGAGATTGAACGTCATTCGCGTCAATACGATCACGCACACGTCTTCCTTAAATGCACCGTATGTGCTCTATGGGTGACAAATCAGAAAGAAATGGATGATAATGGGAGTACATCGATGTTGTATACGCTTAATTTGACTTAAAACATTTAGGACTCTATGCCAGTCAAGTCTGGTGCGTTCATGATGTAGCGTCCGGGAAATTACAACGTATGGTCAACGTCTAGTAACCGTTCATCTGTGGAATGTGGAGACGATCACGGATGGTAAGTGTGGATACTTTATGTTGAAATTCCTGTGGAAGCCACTCGGAAGTTTTGAAGTTGATATGGAACATCTTTGCCGTGACGTTACGAAATTATGACGGTCATCTTCTCTTGGCCTTTTTCTACGACGTCCTTGACCGTCCCTCAAACCACAAAAATTGGCTCAGATAGCATCCTCAAACTGTTACTTATGCTTTGAGAGGCGCAAAATTCAAAAAGACATCTTTATCGCCGGTTCTGCCACGTAGGAATACATTAGCGATATAACGTCCTTCTAACGTAAGTCCATGGCGTAGTCCCACAGCGTTGCAGAAAACTCTTTTTAGTGGCCTTTTTCATGCTGGACAAAGACGATTATGTTCATACCTAAATGTTTTCTAGAATTATGCTCCATACACATGAATACCATGGCAGACGTGAAAACCGGAAATGCGCACCAGGGGCCTGTTTCATCAAAAGATTTAAGTCGTATTTTTGACTTACCAATGTCTTAAAATTCGCTTAAAACAACAATCGCATAACCCAGCTTTTGATAGAATGGCAATACGCGTTTCTTACCATAAACTTGTCGTAAGTCGTCGGTAAGTCAAAAATACGTCTTAAATGTTTTGATGAAACAGGCCCCTGGAGTGCGAACCGCACGCGATGGTGGTATAAAATTCATCTGTGTTTTCTAGCTATAATCGATCGTGTAAACGTTTGATTTTATGTTAAAACAAAAATATTTTTGTTAAGTACAAATATTTAAATTTTGTTGCTAAACTTTCTTTATTATGTATAAATGTTGTCTGTGATTTATGTTTTTTACAAGACGTTTTTTTATGAAAGAATTTTGTATTTCCTTTCTTATGATGCCTTGACACGACAACCAGGTGTTTGGAAAAATGATTTTAACAGCTTTACATCCCTTTCACTCAAGGATAAATCCTACTATAAATCCAAGAAGATTTATCCACTCCTTTGGAGAGAAGCGCCTTTTTAATGATTCAGCTATTCCCCCGTCCTTTCATGGTGCCGCAACAGCCGGAGTTTATAAAAAAATATAATTCTTTTGGCAACTTTGAAAGCCATTGGTTCAAGGTTCATTATTTTTTCCGTCAATTTTCAAGAAGATTATTCCACTGTTTTTATACGCCGCCGGAGGCGGTCGAATATTGACGTCATCCTCTCTGTCTTTCCGTCTGCCCGTCCATCTGTCCGTCCGTCCACTTTTCTTTTCAACGCAACTCCTCCTAAGTTTCTGGCTGGATCTTTTTTAAACTTGGCCCCAATGTTACCACCTCAATTGGTAGATGTGCATGAAGGAAGGATTTTATGGTTCGTTGATTTTTGTCTGAGTTATGCCCCCTTAAAACTTAGTCTCTGGAGCGGCGTATATTGTGAGCATGGCACTCTTTTTTTTTTCTTCTTTTTTTTTCGGGGTGAGCAGACACTTTTTTGTGTTCTTAATGCTTTTTAATGCTCCTCTTCTTAATGCCGCGACAGCAAGTATTTTAGAAAGGCTCCCTGTTTTATTGGGGAAAAATCAAACATAAAACATCAACAAATTTCAAAGCCATACTCCGAGGGGTCTTTTATTTCTAGGTCTATCAAGTTTCAAGAAAATTTGGCGGTTTGGAACTGTTTAGACTGTTAACCCATTACTGCACAATGACGCCTTTTGACTCCCTTACAAAAATGGCTTGGGAAATTTCTTTAAGCAATCTCTTCATTTTCCACAGTGTTTTCTCATCCAAAATAGAAATATATTATTAAAATTTCATTACTTCGATATTGTCGTCTGCAACACCTTTCAAATTAGAACAGTCCAAAATTTTGCCGTATGGTAATGAGTTAATCTATTTTATGATTTTTCACCAGTATCAAACATATTTTTGTATGTACATATATGGTCTAAAAGCATTCAGCACGAGGACTGAAAAATACCCAAAATGTATTTGGTGGTTGCTTTCAAGAGTCAGATTTACAGTGCTTACATCACTTTCATTGGACAACAACATGATGTATAATCACGTGACTCAAAATTTCCGATAATCTTCAATATCTTTTTTAATACTTGACCAATTTGAATTCGGTTTCAAGCAAAGAATGCGGGAAAATGCCAGGAATAAGCTGATAAAACTGATAAACAAGAGCTTCGCAGAGCGGCGCATATACGCCCGAGAGGGGCTTGTCTGTAAAATTGGCCATTTTTTCTATTCAAGGGCAGATAATTCAAACAAGAAAAGTCATCAAAATTTTGTTTGCACTATAAGACGCCAAAGAGATTCATTGTGGCCAGTTTGATTAAATTCCGGTTGAAACTGTAGGAGTTGTATTGCGCACAGGAGAAAATGGACATTTTTGAGAAAATGGGCATTTTTTTCTTAAATTCAAGGGCAGATAATTCAAGAACGAAAATAGTTATCTAAATTCCGTAAGCGGTGTGCACAACTAGACACCATGGAGATTCATTGTGGCAAGTTTGATCAAATTCTGATCAAAACTGTAGGAGGAGTTGCGCACACAAGAAAACGAGCATTTTTTATGCAAGGGCTGATAATTCAAGAACGAAAAGCGTTTCATTGAATTCCGTAAGCGGTGTGCACAACTAGACACCATGGAGATTCATTGTGGCAAGTTTGATCGAATTCCGATCAAAACTGTAGGAGTTGCGCACACAAGAAATTGCTAACGGACGGACGGACAGACGGACGGACAGACGGACAGACAGACGAGCGGGGCCATAACATAATACGACCCTTCGGGCGTATAAAAAGTTATTGAAGATAAACCAAAATTTTGCTTTATCTTTAATAACTTTTTTATCAGTTAATTTTTCAAAAATCAACCACGTCCATCTAATGCGTGACGTCTGTCCACATTCTCTGCTTCAAACCGAATTCAAATCGGTCCTGTATGAATATTGCATCACGTGATTATCCACCGTGAACAAGCCGTTTATCGAGGACGAGACAGATGGCCATAAGTCGCTCGAGCGTTTAGGCCATAGGTGGGGCGACGACGCACCACTAAATTATTGAAAGGCCCGAAATGGTTGGGATAAAGCTATTGCGTCGATAACGGTCTAAAACAGTTTAACTAGATCTTAATCTAGATGCAGTTACAATTTTTTAAACATTACTGACGGTAGCATATTTTAAACGAGGAAAATGGACATATTTTTATGGAAAGGATTTTACGACTGATATCAAAACTGGCCTACCGGAACCAATTTTATCTCTTTCGCAAACAAGACCTGTTTTTAGAATCTTCCAAAATGAATATTGATTGATTGATTGATTGATTGATTGATTGATTGATTGATTGATTGATTGATTGATTGATTGATATATTGATTGATTGATTGATTGATTGATTGATTGATTGATTGATTGATTGATTGATTGATTGATTGATTGATTGAAAAACATTCAAGCAAAAGGAGAAAATACTGGTTATCAGCATTTTTGTCTTCTTTTGTCCCAATGTTTTCCCAAACTTTTTGTATTGGGGATCTAAAATCCATGTCATGCTAGATCTATATGCTTACCCCAAAAAATTCGGGGGAGCATATCAATTGTCGCTATGCTGTCCGTCCATCCTTCCGTCCGTCCACAGACACCCTAGACATTTTTGCCGTTTCTTGATTTGAGGCTGCGGCACGGAAAAAGGGGCTTTGGTGTAGCAAATAGCTTTTCACAATTTCTCATCATCTAATAGGCAGAATTTAATAAAATTTTGTACTTAAGTGACAAATGAGATGTTCTAGACCAAATTCTATAAATAAATTATAAAAAAAAAACTTGTCGTAGTAAAAAGGGACTTATGGTATGATAGCTTTTTTGTGACAAACACTTGTTCGGGGAGCATTATGCGACTATGACGGCTCTTGTTTAGAAAAGGGTTAAGTAATAACTCCTATTTAAATGCAGGCATGTTTTGTCCTTTTTTTTCGGCGACTTGAGCGCATTCAGGCCTATTGCATGCCTATTCTGCAGCATCCAGCTGCTATCTCACAAGAATCATTGACAAATATCTACATATTGTGTCTAACAATTGACTTTAAATTGTCAAACTTTGAAAATGAAAAGTTCCATTTTTGTCGTTTGGGGTTTTACCCTCTCACAAACAAAACCTGGTTTTAACATCATAAAAATGACCATGGAAACATTTAGGAAAAAGAAGATATTCAGCAGTTTCTCTTTTAAAAAAGTTGTTTCACTAGTTTCTGTGCTTCATTATTTATACACAAATACTGAAACTTATTCATGGACACCAGTCTCATCGCCTGATGCAGCTTTCTAACTAAATTACTGTGAAATTTTGAGATTCGTGACCCAAGCCCATCTTCTAGATAGCTTATTCTTCAATCCACATCCTTTGTAAGCTAGCTATGTACACCTGTAACTGCAGGTGGGATATATGATAGGGTCCAATATAGTTTCTTAAAGTAAATTCACTGTGGCCATAAGTGGGATATGTGATAGGGTCCTATATAGTTTCTTAAAGTAAATTCACTGTGGCCATAAGTGGGGTATGTGATAGGGTCCTATATAGTTTCTTAAAGTAAATTCACTGTGGCCATAGGTGGGATATGTGATAGGGTCCTATGTAGTTTCTTAAAGTAAATTCACTGTGGCCATAGGTGGGATATGTGATAGGGTCCTATATAGTTTCTTAAAGTTAATTCACTGTGGCCATAAGTGGGATATGTGATAGAGTCCAATATAGTTTCTTAAAGTAAATTCAATGTGGCCATAAGTGGGATATGTGATAGAGTCCTGTATAGTTTCTTAAAGTAAATTCAATGTGGCCATAGATGGGATATGTGATATGGTCCTATATAGTTTCTTAAAGTAAATTCACTGTGGCCATAGGTGGGATATGTGATAGGGTCCTATATAGTTTCTTAAAGTAAATTCACTGTGGCCATAGGTGGGATATGTGATAGAGTCCTATATAGTTTCTTAAAGTAAATTCACTGTGGCCATAGGTGGGATATATGATAGGGTCCTATATAGTTTCTTAAAGTAAATTCACTGTGGCCATAGGTGGGATATGTGATAGGGTCCTATATAGTTTCTTAAAGTAAATTCACTGTGGCCATAGGTGGGATATGTGATAAGGTCCTATATAGTTCCTTAAAGTAAATTCACTGTGGCCATAAGTGGGATATGTGATAGAGTCCTATATAGTTTCTTAAAGTAAATTCACTGTGGCCATAGGTGGGATATGTGGTATGATCCTATATAGTTTCTTAAAGTAAATTCACTGTGGCCATAAGTGGGATATGTGATAGGGTCCTATATAGTTTCTTAAAGTAAATTCACTGTGGCCATAAGTGGGATATGTGATAGAGTCCTATATAGTTTCTTAAAGTAAATTCACTGTAGCCATAGATGGGATATGTGATAGGGTCCTATATAGTTTCTTAAAGTAAATTCACTGTGGCCATAAGTGGGATATGTGATAGGGTCCTATATAGTTTCTTAAAGTAAATTCACTGTGGCCATAAGTGGGATATGTGATAGAGTCCTATATAGTTTCTTAAAGTAAATTCACTGTGGCCATAGGTGGGATATATGATGGGGTTCTATACTGAGTACATTTAATTCCGCAGAGATACTTCGTTCTCTTATAGGATGGAAATGACAAGCAAAGGCTACGTAATGCGGGTTTATTTTCGTTGATTTATTTAATTCCATAAATTCTAAAGGTAGAAGATGCTTCAAATACACATCGGAATAAAAATTGATTTTTTTTAATTGAGATAGGTCAAATCAATTAATAACAAGTTTGCCCAACTAAAGCTTGAATTAAAGTCTTACGTCGTCGTGGCATAGAAAGGACTTTTCTCGCAATGAAACCTCTTGTGACATTTTGTTCAGCTCTTGAATAACAGGAATAAGAAGTTTTTGCAACGTTTTGGGTGGTGGGGTGCGTAAATAACGCATCTCTTCGGGTCATTCCAAGCATGTTCTATATGGTACATAACAGACCAGTAGTGTGTAACCACAGTATGTGGCGGAGCCATCGTGTCGTTAGTCGTGATATTAATAAGTTACAGCATCCTACGTGCAGTGAAATGTCCGATTTTGAAAAACCTAGCAAATGCCTTCCAAAAACTTGGTTCCTTACATTTTCAAGAAGACGATTCATACTGATAGAAATGAGATTCTAAAGATGAAACTTGTTTTTATAGTATCCCTATTGACAAACTTTATAAACATGTTGCAATTTAACTCGAGTTTCACGTGCACCAGTTTTACGCAGCGACAACGTGTTTAACGCTTTGGCTAAGGCGTCGTAAAATGTTCCAGGTTTACTAACTTTATTCTTTTCTATTCATGTTTAAAAACTTGTGGGAGATTCAAAACACATATTTCCATTTCTTGTAACATCTTACAACACCTTGATATAAGGCTTTGAAAACTCTGCGTTTTTAAAAGTACTAAGTATATATAGTTTCTTAAAGTAAATTATCTGTGGCCATAGGTGGGATATGTGATAAGGTCCTATATAGTTTCTTAAAGTAAATTCACTGTGGCCATAAGTGGGATATGTGATAGGGTCCTATATAGTTTCTTAAAGTAAATTCACTGTGGCCATAGATGGGATATGTAATAGAGTCCTACATAGTTTCTTAAAGTAAATTCACTGTGGCCATAGGTGGGATATGTGATAGAGTCTTATATACTTTCTTAAAGTAAATTCACTGTGGTCATAAGTGTGGTATGTGATAGGGTCAGATATAGTTTCTTAAAGTAAATTCACTGTGGCCATAGGTGGGATATGTAATAGAGTCCTACATAGTTTCTTAAAGTAAATTCACTGTGGCCATAGGTGGGATATGTGATTGAGTCTTATATACTTTCTTAAAGTAAATTCACTGTGGTCATAAGTGGGGTATGTGATAGGGTCAGATATAGTTTCTTAAAGTAAATTCACTGTGGCCATAGGTGGGAAATGTGATAGAGTCCCATATAGTTTCATAAAGTAAATTCACTGTGGCCATAAGTGGGGTATGTGATAAAGTCCTATATAGTTTCTTAAAGTAAATTCACTGTGGCCATAAGTGGTGTATGTGATAGGGTCCTATATAGTTTTAAAAAATAAATTCACTGTGGCCATAGGTGGGATATGGGATAGGGTCCTATATAGTTTCTTAAAGTAAATTCACTGTGACCATAGGTGGGATATGTGATAGGGTCCTATATAGTTTCTTAAAGTAAATTCACTGTGGCCATAAGTGGGATATGTGATAAGGTCCTATATAGTTTCTTAAAGTAAATTCACTGTGGCCATAAGTGGGATATGTGATAGGATCCTATATAGTTTCATAAAGTAAATTCACTGTGGCCATAAGTGGGATATGTGATAGGGTCCTATATAGTTTCAAAAAGTAAATTCACTGTTGCCATAAGTGGGATATGTGATAGGGTCCTATATAGTTTCTTAAAGTAAATTCACTGTGGCCATAAGTGGGATATGTGATAGGGTCCTATATAGTTTCTAAAAGTAAATTCACTGTGGCCATAAGCGGGATATGTGATAGAGTCCTATATAGTTCCTTAAAGTAAATTCACTGTGGCCATAGGTGGGATATATGATGGGGTCCTATATTGTTTCTTAAAGTAAATTCACTGTGGCCATAGGTGGGATATGTGATAAGGTCCTATATAGTTTCTTAAAGTAAATTCACTGTGGCCATAAGTGGGATATGTGATAGGGTCCTATATAGTTTCTTAAAGTAAATTCACTGTGGCCATAAGTTGGATATGTGATAGGGTCCTATATAGTTTCTTAAAGTAAATTCACTGTGGCCATAGATGGGATATGTAATAGAGTCCTATATAGTTTCTTAAAGTAAATTCACTGTGGCCATAGGTGGGATATGTGATAGAGCCTTATATAGTTTCTTAAAGTAAATTCACTGTGGTCATAAGTGGGGTATGTGATAGGGTCCTATATAGTTTCTTAAAGTAAATTCACTGTGGCCATAGGTGGGATATGTGATGGAGTCCAATATAGTTTCTTAAAGTAAATCCCCTGTGGCCATAGGTGGGATATGTGATAGGGTCCTATATAGTTTCTTAAAGTAAATTCACTGTGGCCATAAGTGGGATATGTGATAAGGTCCTATAGAGTTTCTTGAAGTAAATTCACTGTGGCCATAAGTGGGATATGTGATAGGGTCCTATATCGTTTCTTAAAACAAATTCACTGTGGCCATAGGTAGGATATGTGATAAGGTCCTACATCGTTTCTTAAAGTAAATTCACTGTGGCCATAAGTGGGATATGTTATAGGGTTCTATATAGTTTCTTAAAGTAAATTCACTGTGGCCATAAGTGGGATATGTGATAGAGTTCTATATAGTTTCTTAAAGTAAATTCACTGTAGCCATAGGTGGGATATGTGATAGGATCCTATATAGTTTCTTAAAGTAAATTCACTGTGGCCATAAAAGGGATATGGGATAGAGTCCTATATAGTTTCTTAAAGTAAATTCACTGTGGCCATAGGTGGGATATATGATGGGGTCCTTTATAGTTTCTTAAAGTAAATTCACTGTGGCCATAGGTGGGATATGTGATAAGGTCCTATATAGTTTCTTAAAGTAAATTCACTGTAGCCATAAGTGGGATATGTGATAGGGTCCTATATAGTTTCTTAAAGTAAATTCACTGTGGCCATAGGTGGGATATGTGGTATGGTCCTATATAGTTTCTTAAAGTAAATTCACTGTGGCCATAAGTGGGATATGTGATAGGGTCCTATATAGTTTCTTAAAAGTAAATTCACTGTGGCCATAAGTGGGATATGTGATAGAGTCTTATATAGTTTCTTAAAGTAAATTCACTGTAGCCATAGGTGGGATATGTGATAGGGCTCTATTTAGTTTCTTAAAGTTAATTCACTGTGGCCATAAGTGGGATATGTGATAGAGTCCTATATAGTTTCTTAAAGTAAATTCACTGTGGCCATAGGTGGGATATGTGGTATGGTCCTATATAGTTTCTTAAAGTAAATTCACTGTGGCCATAAGTGGGATATGTGATAGGGTCCTATATCGTTTCTTAAAGTAAATTCACTGTGGCCATAAATGGGATATGTGATAGGGTCCTATATAGTTTCTTAAAGTAAATTCACTGTGGCCATAAGTGGGATATGGGATAGAGTTCTATATAGTTTCTTAAAGTAAATTCACTGTGGCCATAGGTGGGATATATGATAGGGTCCCATATAGTTTCTTAAAGTACATTCACTGTGGCCATAAGTGGGATATGTGATAGGGTCCTATATAGTTTCTTAAAGTAAATTCACTGTGGCCATAAGTGGGATATGGGATAGAGTCCTATATAGTTTCTTAAAGTAAATTCACTGTGGCCATAGGTGGGATATATGATGAGGTCCTATATAGTTTCTTAAAGTAAATTCACTGTGGCCATAAGTGGGATATGTGATAGAGTCCTATATAGTTTTTTAAAGTAAATTCCCTGTGGCCATAAATGGGATATGTGATAGAGTCCTATAAAATTTCTTCAAGTAAATTCACTGTGGCCATAGGTGGGATATGTGATGGAGTCCAATATAGTTTCTTAAAGTAAATCCCCTGTGGTCATAAGTGGGATATGTGATAGGGTCCTATATAGTTTCTTAAAATAAATTCAATGTGGTCATAAGTGGGATATGTGATTGAGTCCTATAAAGTTTCTTAAAGTAAATTCAATGTGACTATCAGTGGGATATGTGATAGGGTCCTATATAGTTTCTTAAAGTAAATTCACTGTGCTCATAAGTGGGATATGTGATTGAGTCCTATAAAGTTTCTTTAAGTAAATTCAATGTGACTATCAGTGGGATATGTGATAGGGTCCTATATAGTTTCTTAAAGTAAATTCAATGTGGCCATAGGTGGGATATGTGATGGAGTCATATTTAATTTCTTAAAAGTAATTTCACTGTGGCCATAAGTTGGATAAGTGACCCTTGGATAAGTGATAATGTCCTTTATAGTTTTAAAGTAAAATCACCGTGGCCATATGTGGAATATATGATTGAGTCCTATATAGTTTCCTTAAGTTCTATATAGTCAACATTACTCATTGCATATTTATCAAGTTCGGGTGCAATTATACTGATTATACCAGGATATTGATCAAGTCACTAAAATTCATTTGAATGCTCCAATCCATCTCGATTTTATAATCAAATTCCACGAACTCTTTGCTCGATCCTCGAACTTTGGGAAACGTAAACAGAGAGGGGGAGATCGCTGAAAACAAATGAGGTAGGCTATCATTCCCTCGATATTTTTCCTGCTAAACAGTTTTAAATTCCCGTATATTTTTGTCTTAAATTCCCGTATATTTTTGTCTTTATTTTGCTGGGATGGACTATTTTGAATTTATCATTGGGAAGACCAGTCAGAATACGTTAAACTATTTCCAAACGACCACTTTTATATATATATATTAAAACACCAGTTAATTAGAATAAAAATTCTATGATCGCAACCTCCACACAAATGCCACGTCATCACAGAGCAGATTATTAGACATTATGACTGGTTTGTACTGATGGACTCAAATCACCCTTTCTCAAACGAGACCATGTTTTGTCGTTCGTTAGGCAAAGGGGTTAGGGAAGCTATAGGACAAAATGCTGATGACCAACATAATCATATTTCTCGTTTTGTCTAAATAACCGCTTTCTTTGCTATATTGTACACAATACTAATCGCAGCCATTTCTTATACAAAATATGTTCTTGGTGTAACAAGTGCAAATGGTTTAGCAAAACGTTGAGAGAAAAGAAGAAATTGCTGGTCAGCAATTTCCCCTTTTAGCTTAAAGTAACATCTGACAGGCACCAATAAGGGATCATCTTCAAGGCCCTTTCTTCTGACCAATTAAATAAACGTTTTCAAGAGTCTGATCAGCGATGAAACCGACTATTATGCCACAATACATCATATTTCAGTACAGAACCATGTGTTTGTCGTGCAAAATCATACATGACAAAATATTTAATTGGTCAGCGTAAATATAACCGATTTTGGTTTTCTTGGCAGATGACCCGTAACTAGTGCCTATCAGATGTTACTGTAAGTTAACCCCGGATTTTAATCAGATTGACAAAACTTATTTTGTTTCAGCCTTTCAGCAGGACTATGATCTTACCACGGTTTAAAAACGAGGTTTATGCTAGGTTCCCACTGCCGATCTGATCAACTCGATCAACACGACCACCTAATTTCCCCGATCAAGCCCGACCAAATGTATGTACACGACTTCTTCTCGATCTCTAGTCGATCAAACTAGACCCCCGCCCGAGCACTCCCGATCATTTCCCGATTGAAACACGACCATCTTTCCGATTTCTACTCGATTACGCCGTCCTTAATTCGAGCCCTACACAATCAGGACCCGACCATCTCGATCTACAGGGTGTTTCATAATATATGGTTCAGTTTCAAATAGATATACAGCATACTTCATACAATCTTGCAATAATCAAAATCATATCATTTGTTAGAGTAGAGAATATAGTTTTATAAGACATATATCATATAGTAACATTAGACAAATTAAGTAGACAACGCATTTTATTACATACAGTGTTTCCCATCAACTGCTCGAAACGACGTCCATTTTGACGTTACAAGGCATTCAGTCTCTTAATGAAATTCACTGTAATTTCGTTATTCAAGTACTTATCTTCAAACTTTTTAATAATTCTGTTAGCCTGCATTATGCTGATAAGCTTTTTATACGGACCATCCTATTCAATCGTCTAATTAAATAAATGATATATTCTATCAAATTACGACTTCAAAATTTACAGACGTCTTTCCCTGGATAGCGTGATTTACGAAAAAACATATCATGTAAGATGACGTTAACAATGACGTCTTGACGTCTTGATATTACCCAATAAATATTTTGTATAAAATGTCATTATCGTATCTTCAAAATGATATAAAAATTGTTAATGTATGACGTTATTGAACATGCTTTTAATTCATCTAAAAGTGTATCACATATTATAAAAACACCCTGTATACACGAGACTACACGAGACTACACGACTAGAACGAGCTGATTCTATTCTAGGTGTTCTGAATGAAAATCTTTCTGCAGTGTCTGTGAGTATTTAAAGATACAACGATTAATGCATTCTTTAAGGCATTAAATACCATTATTTCAATCGTAGGTGTTATGTCTCAATGCGAGGAATCACATGAAGCACCATTTCCGATAATTTTCGACGTTTCCTTTAAGGTAAGAAGGGCCTAATTAGCACCAAAAAGCCAGCGGCGAAATTTGAAAAGTGCCAGTAATTCCTAAACTGTGTTACATTTCCATTCCAAATACAAACATAAGCATTTTGTACGGTTTAGAATTTTGAATTAATGCATATTTATGGAAATATTTGACAAAAATGTTCAAAATTACCTCCCTTGCATATGAATATAGAGTAAAATGATATTTGTAAATTATTTTCTTCTTGAAGCATAATCTTGAAATCTGCCACGGTGAATCAACTTATGTGAAGTGTATTTACAAGTGTGTGTAATTTGATACATTTCGTATGGCTAGAAAGTGGTGTTTTTAATTAGGCACTTTATACCTTAATAAAATCTGCGCGGGATCTCGTGCTGTTTGTACACATTTATTACCACACGACCTTGTGTTCCCACTGCCGATCAGATCAACTTGATCAAGCGATCGAATACAGATCGAGATCAGTCTGCAAGGGTAGTCGGGAGCGGTCGAGGTGGTCGAAATTGATCTGCATCGCTCGGGCTTCCTACTCGACATTTTTGACAAGCAAAAATAGTCGGGTGCGATCGAGTACAAGTATGACCGAGAAGCGATTGTGTATTGATCGGGTTCAAGATCGACCTTATCGAGAATCAGCCGGGTCTAGAGATCGAGAGTCATTGGGTTGATAATCTGTATTCCGACCTGCACCGAAAGTGCACTCGATTACATCGACTTGAAATGGAGTAATTTCCGACCACACCCCGATCAACTCGACCTCTGGCTCATCTGTTCACTCAATCAAATCAGGTGAAGAGGTCGGGTTCGATCGACTAGAGATCGAGAAGAAGCCATATGGTCGGGTTTGATCGAGTGCATTTAAGCGATCGAGTAGATCGAGTTGATCCGCTACCATAGAGCAGTTGAAAGTACTCGATCACCTCGACTTGTACGAGTAATTCCCGAACGCATTCCCGATCAACTCGACTTCTGCTCTATTTGTTCATCCAATCAAATCCCGGTAAAAGATATCGGCTCGATCACACACAATCTCTACACGATCGGTGATTTCCATCAGCTCGATCTTCTATACGATCGATACCTTTCCGATGTATTTTCTACTCGATCACTTCATGGATTTTTTGACGTGTCAAAACAAATTGGCAGGATTCCCGATCGATGCAGACCAAACTCGATCATCTCGGCTAATCCCAATCACCAATGCCGACCGACCTCCATCGCTTGATCGGGTTTAATCGAGTTAATTTGATCGGCAGTGGGAACCTAGCATTAGATAACGAATAAACTAGGTCGGACTTCAAACTCGGTGGTTGGACTTTCTTTACCGTTATCCGCAATGCAAGAAAAAATTACTTTCCCAAAGAAAACATGGCTATGACGAAGAAAGACCGAAAACATTGAGGCAAAAGAATGAAAATGTTGATAACACACATTTCCTCTTTTGTCTCAATACTTTATTGCAGACAAATATACTATGGGAAAAAAGTTTAGCAATTTTTTCGACCAAAATATTTTTGCAATACAAAGGCATAGTATTCCTTAAACAAGTATCATTTACCAATTAAAAAAGCAAACTCACTAATGGTGCAGTTCCTTCACGTGTTTATCCTCGCGTAACGCTCTTTGACGTAAAAGTGCTAAAATGACGTCTTGCACGAGCATGTGTATGCGCATGTAATTTATATCGACAATACCTATCCCAACATAATGGTAATTGTCCAGAAAAAAATAAAGCACAAAAAACTGCTTGGCGATTCAAATGGGCCGTCGCCCAGGACTAACATTAGATCAAGGGTATAAGGCTATTGGCATGCTGACTGGTGGGGTGACTGCCAAAGAGGGGGATTAACATTTTGGTGTGAGTCAAAGTGTCATTTCTCAACTGAGAGTAAAGAACTGTCAATAAGGCAACTCCCAAGACAGACCACGCTCTAGCTGGCAGCGTAAAACAAGCCGACGTAAGGACAATTACGTAGTGACGTTTTCACGACGTCATCGTTTCTCAGCAGCACAAGTACAGTCGCTTTGATCAGAAACGCGACAGGGACATGGAATTGTGCTCATGCTGTAAGTAACAAGCTTCGTTCTTTGCGTTTACGTATACGTCTACCTTACGTATGCGTTCCTTTGGCTTGTGCTCACAGACAGGCCAGGCTGACTCGGACACGGGTACACAGTCCATTGACAGGATGGCAGTGGAATCAAGTCGCTATTGCAGATTAATCCTGTTTGAACTTTACCTTTGTGGAGGCTTAATTGTGAAAGGAAGATATTAGAACGGGAGGAAGAGGCAGCGATGACGTCAATAACGTAAAGGATCTCACACGCGTTTTGCTTCTGCAATTTTTGGCATATTCTGGTGGCTTTTGGTTGAGGACTCATAAGAACTTGGTTAACAGACATTGTGGTACTGTTATAAAGGATAATAATGGGCATGCAAGGTACTGATTCCGTGTGTCATTTTGAGAGTGCTACCCCTACCTTGTTCGGCGTCACGCGCAAGACTTGTCAGTTCTCAAATTCAAATCAAAATTTGTAATATTGTTGTAAAGATATCAAATATTATCGTCTTTAAATTTGATTTCAATCCGAACTCAGATAATTGAGAAATAAGCTGCAATTTTCGAAATTGCTTAACTTTTTCCCTCAGTATATATATTGCCCACAAATCCTAATTTCAAATACACCCATCTTTTCGTCTACACCAGTGTTAAAGTTGGAACAGTGTATTGTTTTGTCATTTTGGAATGAATTAACATTCTTAATGGGGTTCATTCGTGTTGGTCCGCGCTCATCGATCTCGTATCGTCAGGACGTCGCGCACGGTATTGGAAAACTTTTCAAAAAACGCTACCCTCTGCGATTCATAACTGAATTTTGCAAGAACCGTTTTCCTTCCGAAAACTTTGTTATATGTCAAAATAATCGTAAAACCATGATCGTTCTCATTGACATATTCTTTTCAGGTTGTTAGTGTGTATAGCTTTGCTAGAAAGACTTTTTTGTTTGTAAATTCGGCGAAAAAACGCGTGTAACGTGTAACATAAATTTTCAATGGCGACGGATATTTATAGACAACTTTGCGATTAAGTTACGCCAAACACATTGGAAAATATATCATATGAAAGTGGAAATGCTGTAGAATGTTTTGCCACACGGAAATCAAATTTCGATGTCGATTACGCAAATAAGCCCAGTTTGTTCACCAAAAATCGCAGTGTAACAATTAGAATTACGTCGCAGAAAAAATGACAATTTTGCTTGATATTTTGTGAATCAATGACTGAAATGCAACAAAACTCGATATAAGAAAATAATTATTATTTTTCTTTGTTTCTATGATATATACAAGAAAATCAGCTAGCATGATAAACGAAGCATTAATGATATAAAATGCGTGTGGACAGAAATTGTTTAAAGTCGTTGAAAACTCTGCTTTTTTACCCTTTAGAGTTTAAAAAATACCTGTTCTCTTATTCATACAACGATTTAATTTCAATATGGAAATATTATATTTTTCTTGTTTGAGATATCAAAATTTCAACGCAAAATAATGAAACGTAAAAAAGATGATCAAATTTGTTCGTGTGGACAGAAATTTTATAAACGTAAACCTTTGTTAATTGGCGTAGCTTAAAAATATCTATTTGGCGCATTTTAAGACGAAAATAAAACGAATCAAAGTGGAGTTAAAGCTGCAAAGCTGGTACACCTAATACGAGAACTCGTTGTTTATAAGATAAGAATTATCGACAACATCCGAAGCATTGACATTAATTGATTGATTGATAAAGGCCGGTTTAGTCGGAAACGACGTGTTATAGCGACATTCGGTGAGCTTCGTCGTAGGGGACATTAACCCTTTCCCAAACTAGACCTAGTTTTGACGTCCTTTAACTGAAACGCTTTGGAAAACATTGAGACAGAAGAAGGAAATGCTAATAACCTTTCTTCTATGCCTAATTATTTTCAGTGCAACTTTGAATACAAATCTCATTTTATCAGCATACATTTTGTTGTCTTTAGCAGTGCTTTTAAAATTTGACCACGCTTATACCGGTATCATGTGTTAACTTTGTCTTTTATTAGCCAGAAAAAGGTCGGAGCTTTTCCGATGAGTCAAGATGATAGTTGACCAAAGAAAAAACAAACAATTCAGACATCGTCCTAGTATATGTTAACATTTTCATACAACCATTGTCCGATTTCTGCTTGAAATGGCTGAATACCGGATAATACTCACCGGATGATCTGTCGATATTTGAAAAAAAAAATAAGACAAGAGGACCATGATGGTCCTAAATCGCTCACCTGAATCAAGATGACAAGAGAGATAATAGCAATTTTGTCAAATTCAAAGGCATGAAACTTATAAGGACTTTCTGTTTGGAAACAATTAAGAAATAATTTTGTTCCAATCGATCCTGTTAAGTTGGGTATGAATTAGCATAATGGTTGAGTTTTTTTCAATAATTATTTCATTATTTTGCAATATACAATATATCATTTTTATATGGCTAATTTTCAAAGCGTACTGATCTGTTAAAATTGATTATTTATGATATTATAAGCAAGATTTGGTATGTGATTTGAAAGTATATAGTAAATGAGGACAAACCATCTGATAAGCTAGGCTTATAATCCCTTCTTATTTGTTTACATAAGATAAACATGGGGCCAGCCAGAGATATTGATTACAGAAATAGATAGTAAAAGCTTTCCAAATTTATTACTTATATCAAAACCCTATATAGAATGTATTAATTTTTTCAAGCAAATGATTGTAATGATCACCAACAACATAGGGTTTCATGAATATTGAAACAAAATATTGCTTTTTGAAAAGCAATTATCTCCTCTTATCTTCAGCTTCTTGTATTCTGGAAGCCATTCATGAAATTAGGTCTTACACAAAATTTCAAGGTTCTAGGCCAAATAGTTTAGAAGAAAACAAAGTATCTCCATTACAACCCACAGTACAGTATAATTTTCAATGCACCGAATTTCCCTTACCCTGCCATACCTATGATCTCAAAATCCGATAAGCCCCTTCCTCCCTGCCACAGCCATATTTTTTGACAAATGTAAAAAAATTGCAAATAAATTCGAAAATAGTGACTCAAGACACATTCCTACCAAGTCTGCTTCAATTGGGCCCAATGGTTGATTTTTAAAGAATTTTCTTCTGATTTATCTAAGTCTGATAAGCCCCTTTCTCCCTGCCACTGCCACATTTTTTGACAAATGTAAAAAATTGTGAACAAATTTTGAAAAGAGTGACTTAAGGAACATTCCTGAAAAGTCTGGTTCAATTGGGCCCTATGGTTGATTTTTAAAGAATTTTCTTATGATTTCTCTAAGTCTGATAAGCCCCTTTCTCCCTGCCACGACCATATTTTTTGACAAATGTAAAAAATTGTGAATAAATTCGAAAATACTGACTCAAGGCACATTCCTACCAAGTCTGCATCAATTGGGCCCTATGGTTGATTTAAAAAAAAAAATCTTCCGATTTATCTAAGTCTGATAAGCCCCTTTCTCCCTGCCACGGCCACATTTTTTGACAAATGTAAAAATTTGTGAACAAATTTTGTAAAGAGTGACTCAAGGAATATTCCTGCAAAGTCTGGTTCAATTGGGCCCTATGGTTGATTTTTAAAGAATTTTCTTATGCTTTCTCAAAGCCGATAAACCCCTTTCTCCCTGCCACGGCCACATTTTTTGACAAATCTAAAAATTTGTGAATAAATTTTGAGAAGAGTGACTCAAGGCACATTTCTGCCAAGTTTGTTTCAAATTGGCCCAATGGTTGATTTTTAAAGAATTTTCTTATGATTTCTCTTAGTCTGATAAGCCCCGCCCTGCCACGCCCACATTTTTTGACAAATCAATAATCCGCGAACAAGTTTTGAGAAGGGTCACCCAAGGAACATTCCTGCCAAGTTTGGTAAAAATTGGCCCATTGATATAGGAGGAGAAGATGTTTAAAGAAATTGTGAACGGACGGACGGACGGACAGACGGACGGACGGACAGACGGACGGACGACGGACAAAAAGCGACCACAATAGCTCACCTTGAGCACTTCGTGCTCAGGTGAGCTAAAAATGGTGATCCACTACTTTCTCATTTCCTCCCCATGTTTTCAATCTCTCATTATACACATACCCGTTTTTGAATTCGGAATATTCCACATGTATCATTGATTGAGGGTAAGCGCAGCAACAGATCATTTTCCGTTATTTAACGGCGGCTTGTGCAACCACCAATAAGTTCAGTGTATTAGTGCAAACTCAACACCAAATCCGATTGACCAGCTGCTCATCACGCGTAAATATTGGTATTTCGAATAAGTTGGTAAGAGACAAATGATTTTGTCGAGAATATTTGCTAAGTGGCAGTTGGAAAGGGTGGAGACACTAAACACGGTGGAGATTGTGCACCATGGGATAGATAAATCTACGGACAAATTCGCCCCGCTTCAGGTAAGAAATTTTGCAATAATTTTCTTGTTTCTGTCAATTTTCAAGCGGTTTGTTGCATGTATTGTGACAATATTTTGGGAAAAGTATCAAGAGTTTTCTAATAAGCCATACACCCGATGAAAGAGCTGAATAAGGCGCAACTGGATGCACGCAACAAACCTTTTGAAAATTGACGCAGAAGTAAGAGAGTTATTGCAAAATATCTAATCAGAATCGAGACTAGTTTTGTCGGTAGTCGTTATCCATCCAATGGTGCACAATCTCCACCATGTAAAGAGAAAAATGAATTAATCGCTTCTTCTACCAATATCCCTTTCATAGTATATTAAGATAAGGTGGCGTTTAAGTGACCCTTTTCAAAGCAATATCTAGTTTTGACGTCCACGGTTGAAAAGGTTTGGGGAAAATGATAGAAAAGAAGAAAATATTGATTGATATTCACCAATTTCCATGTCTTTTCCTTCCATATTTTCTATGCTATAAAGCACATTTCTACTTTAAAAAATCATTCTCCTTCTGTTATCTGCAGCCCCTTCCTATGTGGAACACCGCCACATTTTGCCGTTTCGGAAAGAATTAGTTATGTCATGAATGTCATACGGTATCCGGCGATCAATCTGAGGGTAAAGACTTTACCCTTTCCCAAACAATACCTGCTTTTGACGTCTCTAATAGAGGCCGTTTAGGAAAACATAGAGGCAAAAGAAGAAAATGTTGATAATCGGCATTTTGTCCTTTCCGCTCAATATTTTCTGAGCTATGTTACAAACAAATTTTACCTTTAGTCACATCATTTTTGTCACTGCAGCATTTTTCAAATTGGGCCAACCTAAAATGTGTCGTTTGGGAAAGGGTTAATGGACAGACACACAACAGACGAAAAATCTTTCGCTTGTCTTTTGGTTGATTGATTAAGGATTAACGCCATTTCACCAACATTTAAAATATATACCAAAGCGCCTAGAGACCATTATTAACTGTCCGGCCGCCCGGCTCGCAACTTCTTCATGCCCGCGACCGCTAGCTGAAAACGAGTAGTAGGTACCAGTATTCTCTTTCGTGTTTGGTCAATATATATCGTATTTATTACCTGAACTGAACTGAACAAAATTTTATTGACAAAAACTGTACAAAGTTTATAGTCATAAATATAAATTACAAAAACATAATAAGTAAATTATTGATCACGCGTTATGAATGTAATTGTTCTGTTTGAAAATTTGCTATGGAGGACAAGTTGCATTTGATTATATATTCTGATATTTCGACATAGCAAATACGCCTCCCTATGTTGTAGGCGAGGTTATCTGCTTTGGCGAAATTCACGATTGATTTTATTGTTGTTTGAAATATATTACTGAAAAGGTTGTATTTATATATCATACATTATATTGATGATAAATAGTAAACTGTAAAATCAGTAAAACGGCGGCTTATTGACAAACTATTGTAAGAGTATTTACAATAGTCTCGCACTAAGTCATCGAGAAACCGATTGTATAGTTACTGCAATTCATTGGCCTGCATTGACAAGGTGTCGTTTCGTTTTTTGAAAGCAAGATTCAAATATATACTCAAATTCAAATTCAACATTACCGCACAGTTACGAAACAGAATGAACGTGTAGAAAAAAAGATGTGTTTGTGAAACACGAATGCCCCCGAAATGACCATTTTCTAAAATGCTAAGTTTTCGTGCAAAGGGTTGATGACTTAAGGGTTAACGGATGACCTTGAGGAAGGTCATATTGCATGAAACAGATAGCTATCATTGAAAGGGAGTTACATACCAAATTTAAGCGTTGTATGTCGAATGCTTTTGGAGAAAAGGTAAAATGTTAAGTTGTCAGACAGACAGACGGACGGACACGAGTAAAACAATATGCCCGATCTTTCCATACGTGGTGCATAAAAACATGCTACATAAATTATTAGCTAAGATCGTAAACTATCCATAGTGATTTTATTCGAACTTCGAAAAATAAATGTTTATCAAATATCTCCCACTAGCGCATTGTCACTGATCTGGATTTTCAGAAAGCTTCCTTTCTAGTCAGAGAACAATAGAGTGCTGACAGAACTTTTTAACAAAGTTGACTTGGGATTTGTCTATCTCTGCGAGCATAAAAAATGACATCTTGTACCATGTGTGCAACATTTGTACATAGTTTCTTTAATCCAGGTCAAAAGGCGACATGTAACTTTGTCCTTGAAAGTTGATATGTAGCATTGTCCATGAACTGTATGACGCTTCACATATGAATTGTAACGCTTATCTATTTGACTGTCTATTATGTGACGTTCAAGGACATGTGTACCTTCTATTGTACTTTTTCTAATCACGCTGAGAGCCAATCACACTCCAAAATCTAACGGTGGCAGGTCACAAATATGTTGTCCAAGTTTTTACTATTCACTATTTGTGACTGTCTGCTGGAACTTCTTGAGCGCTAACACTGGTTAGATCCGCAACAACCACTTCCTTAGATTTGTTCATGATAAAGATGTGTATCAGGAGACCAGTTTTCCGGTTATTGTCGAAACTTATTCGAGTCAAAAATGGCAACTCTACATATAGGCAAGCACAGGTGTCTGCAAGAGAATTTTAATAGTTGTTTGTCGTTGTTGTTCTGGCATGACACATCTGAAACTGCAGCAACTCTCATAAGTCTGTTCTGCGGTATGATATCCTTTAAGATCTTCGCAAGGAATCACTGAAAAAAATTAAAACAATATGTATATATCTATGAAATGCAAATGAACCTAAACATTCATTAAATTTTCATTTGAATTTTTCACCTTTATTACTCTAATAAACTATATAGGACTCTTATAAAATATCCCATATCTCGCCCGTGTAAATCACTTCCAGAAACTATATAGAACCCGATCACACATCCCACGAGTGGCCACAGCGAATTTCCATAAGGAAACTAAATAGGACCTTATCACATATCCAACCTATGGCCACAGAGAATTTACTTTAAAAATTATATATGTCTCTTCACATATCCCACCTATGGCCACATTGAATTTACTTAAAGAAACTATACAGGACTCTATCACATTTCCCACATATGGCCACAGTGAATTTAATTTAAACAAGAGCCGTCAGAGACGGACAATGCTCCCTGAATAAGGCATTGTCACAATAAATATATGCCATGCAGAGCTAATATAAAGCTAACAAATCTTAAGCCCCCTTTTTCCATGACATAATTTGTATACGCAAATTTTATATAGTTTATTGTCAGGGGCATCTGATGTGCTACTCAAATATGAAATTTCATCAAATTCTGACCATTAGACTAGGAGAAATTAGAGAAAAACTGTATTCAACCTTAAGTCCCCTTTTCCCATGACGAGGCCTCAAATCCAAAAACAGGGGAAAGTACATCGGCATTTTGTCATAGGGAGTTCACATGGTAAGTTTCATTTGATTTGGCCCAAGGGTTATGGAGAAATCGCTTCGGACGGACGGACGGACGGACAGACGGACGGACGGACAGACGAAGCGGCGACTATATGCTCTCCCTTAGGGGAGCATAAAAAGTATATAGGACCTTATCACTTATCCCACTTATGGCCACAGTAGATTTACTTAAGAAACTATATAGGACCCTATCACATATCCAACCTATGGCCACAGTGAATTTACTTTAAGAAACTATATAGGACCCTTTCACATATCCCACATATGGCCACAGTGAATTTACTTTAAGAAACTATATAGGACTCTATCACATATCCCACTTATGGCCACAGTGAATTTACTTTAGGAAACTATATAGGACCCTATCACATATCCCACATATGGCCACAGTGAATTTACTTTAAGAAACTATATAGGATCATCACATATCCCACTTATGGCCACAGTGAATTTACTTTAAGAAACTATATATGACTCTATCATATATCCCACCTATGGTCACAGTGAATTTACTTTAAGAAACTATATAGGACCTTATCACATATCCCACTTATGGCCACAGTGAATTTACTTTAGGAAATTATATAGGACCCTATCACATATCCCACCTATGGCCACAGTGAATTTACTTTATGAAACTATATAGGACTCTATCACATATCCCACATATGGCCACAGTGAATTTACTTTATGATACTAAAGAGGACTCTATCACATATCCCACCTATGGACACATGGGATTTACTTTAAGAAACTATAATGGACTCTATCACATATACCACCTATGGCCTCAGTGAATTTACTTTAAGAAACTATATAGGACCCTATCATATATCCCACCCATGACCACAGTGAATTTACTTTAAGAAACTATATAGGACCCTATCACATATACCACTTATGGCTACAGTGAATTTACTTTAAGAAACGATGTAGGACCTTATCACATATGCCACCTATGGCCACAGTGAATTTTCTTTAAGAAACGATATAGGACCCTATCACATATCCCACCTATGGCCACAGTGAATTTACTTTAAGAAACTATATAGTACCCTATCACATATACCACTTATGGCTACAGTGAATTTACTTTAAGAAACGATGTAGGACCTTATCACATATCCCACCTATGGCCACAGTGAATTTTCTTTAAAAAACGATATAGGACCCTATCACATATCCCACCTATGGCCACAGTGAATTTACTTTAAGAAACTCTATAGGACCTTATCACATATCCCACTTATGGCCACTGTGAATTTACTTTAAGAAACTATATAGGACCCTATCACATATCCCACCAATGGCCACAGGGGATTTACTTTAAGAAACTATATTGGACTCCATCACATATCCCACATATGGCCACAGTGAATTTACTTTAAGAAACTATATAGGACCCTATCACATATCCTACTTATGGTCACTGTGAATTTACTTTAAGAAACTATATAGGACATTATCACATATCCCACCTATGGCCACAGTGAATTTACTTTAAGAAACTATATAGGACCCTATCACATATCCCACCTATGGCCACAGTGAATTTACTATAAGAAACTATATAGGACCCTATCACATACCCCACTTATGGCCACAGTGAATTTACTTTCAGAAACTATACAGGACCTTATCACATATCCCACCTATGGCCACAGTGAATTTACTTTAAGAAACTATATGCCCACAGTGAATTTACTTTAAGAAACTATATAGGACCTTATCACATATCCTACTTATGGTCACTGTGAATTTACTTTAAGAAACTATATAGGACATTATCACATATCCCACCTATGGCCACAGTGAATTTATTTTAAGAAACTATATAGGACCCTATCACATATCCCACCTATGGCCACAGTGAATTTACTTTAAAAAACTATATAGGACCCTGTCACATATCCCACCTAAGGCCACAGTGAATTTACTTTAAGAAACTATATAGGACCCTATCACATACCCCACTTATGGCCACAGTGAATTTACTTTCAGAAACTATATAGGACCTTATCACATATCCCACCTATGGCCACAGTGAATTTACTTTAAGAAACTATATAGGACCCTATCACATATCCAACCTATGGCCACAGTGAATTTACTTTAAGAAACTATATAGGACCCTATCACATACCCCACCTATGGCCACAGTGAATTTACTTTATGAAACTATATAGGACCTTATCACATATCCCACCTATGGCCACAGTGAATTTACTTTAAGAAACTATATAGGACCTTATCACATATCCTACTTATGGTCACTGTGAATTTACTTTAAGAAACTATATAGGACATTATCACATATCCCACCTATGGCCACAGTGAATTTACTTTAAGAAACTATATAGGACCCTATCACATATCCCACCTATGGCCACAGTGAATTTACTTTAAGAAACTATATAGGACCCTATCACATACCCCACTTATGGCCACAGTGAATTTACTTTCAGAAACTATATAGGACCTTATCACATATCCCACCTATGGCCACAGTGAATTTACTTTAAGAAACTATATAGGACCCTATCACATATCCCACCTATGGCCACAGTGAATTTACTTTAAGAAACTATATAGGACCCTATCACATACCCAACCTATGGCCACAGTGAATTTACTTTATGAAACTATATAGGACCCTATCACATATCCCACCTATGGCCACAGTGAATTTACTTTAAGAAACTATATAGGACCTTATCACATATCCTACTTATGGTCACTGTGAATTTACTTTAAGAAACTATATAGGACATTATCACATATCCCACCTATGGCCACAGTGAATTTACTTTAAGAAACTATATAGGACTCTATCACATATCCCACTTATGGCCACAGTGAATTTACTTTAAGAAACTATATAGGACCCTATCACATGTCCAACATATGGCCACAGTGAATTTACTTTAAGAAACTATATAGGACCCTATCACATACCCCACCTATGGCCACAGTGAATTTACTTTAAGAAACTATATAGGACCTTATCCCATATGCCATATATGGCCACAGTGAATTTACTTTAAGAAACTATATAGGACCCTATCACATATCCCACCTATGGCCACAGTGAATTTACTTTAAGAAACTATATAGGACCCTATCACATACCCCACTCATGGCCACAGTGAATTTACTTTCAGAAACTATATAGGACCTTATCACATATCCCACCTATGGCCACAGTGAATTTACTTTAAGAAACTATATAGGACCCTATCACATATCCCACCTACGGCCACAGTGAATTTACTTTAAGAAACTATATAGGACCCTATCACATACCCCACCTATGGCCACAGTGAATTTACTTTATGAAACTATATAGGACCCTATCACATATCCCACCTATGGCCACAGTGAATTTACTTTAAGAAACTATATAGGACCTTATCACATATCCTACTTATGGTCACTGTGAATTTACTTTAAGAAACTATATAGGACCTTATCCCATATCCCACCTATGGCCACAGTGAATTTACTTTAAGAAACTATATAGGACCCTATCACATATCCCACTGATGGCCACATTGAATTTAATTTATGATACTATATAAGACCTTATCACATATCCCACCTATGACCACATTGAATTTACTTTAAGAAACTATATAGGACCTCATCACACATCCCACCTATGGCCACAGTGAATTAACTTTTAGAAACTATATAGGACTTTATCACATATCCCACCTATGGCCACAGTGAATTTACTTTAAGAAACTATATAGGACTCTATCACATATCCCACCAATGGCTACAGTAAATTTACTTTATGAAACTATATAGGACCCTATCACATATCCCACTGAT
This sequence comes from Fragum sueziense, assembly GCA_963680895.1. NCBI lineage: Eukaryota > Metazoa > Mollusca > Bivalvia > Cardiida > Cardiidae > Fragum > Fragum sueziense. Next base: position 9,834,322 of record OY804603.1, read on the forward strand.
GGCCACAGCGAATTTACTTTAAGAAACTATATAGGACCTCATCACACATCCCACCTATGGCCACAGTGAATTAACTTTTAGAAACTATATAGGACTTTATCACATATCCCACCTATGGCCACAGTGAATTTACTTTAAGAAACTATATAGGACTCTATCACATATCCCACCAATGGCTACAGTAAATTTACTTTATGAAACTATATAGGACCCTATCACATATCCCACTGATGGCCACATTGAATTTAACTTATGATACTATATAAGACCTTATCACATATCCCACCTATGACCACAGCGAATTTACTTTAAGAAACTATATAGGACCTCATCACACATCCCACCTATGGCCACAGTGAATTAACTTTTAGAAACTATATAGGACTTTATCACATATCCCACCTATGGCCACAGTGAATTTACTTGAAGAAACTATATAGGACCCTATCACATATCCCACCAATGGCTACAGTAAATTTACTTTAAGAAACTATATAGGACTCTATTACCAGGGCTTTTCTTCCAGAAATTGGGAAGGGGCCCTGGTCAGTCATAATGGGAAATTTAGCGCAATTTTGGTCAAATTGGGAAAAAGAAAACACAGGAGAATAAATGTTCAAATGTAAATAAATCTCCTTAAACAACACTTTTTTAACCAGAATAACTTAATCATAGAATCACACACTGCTTATTTGTGACTATAATTGCCAGTATGTAATTGATCATTATTTATTTTCATTTTCTTTGGGGGGGATTTTAGTTTGGAAAATTGGGAAATTCTTACTTTGAAATTGGGAAAAAGAAACCATATTCCAATTGGGAAGCCGCTGAATTTCGGCCTCTGTTATTGAAGGAAGAAAAGCCCTGATTACATATCCCACCTATGGCCACAGTGAATTTACTTTAAGAAATTATATAGGACCTCATGACATATCCCACTTATGGCCACAGTGAATTTACTTTAAGAAACTATATAGGACTCTATCACATATCCCACTTATGGCCACAGTGAATTTACTTTAAGAAACTGTATAGGACTCTATCACATATCCCACCTATGGCCACAGTAAGTTTACTTAAAGAAACTATATAGGACTCTATCACATATCCCACCTATGGCCACAGTAAGTTTACTTAAAGAAACTATATAGGACTCTATCACATATCCAACTGATGGCCACAGTGAATTTACTTAAAGAAACTATATAGGACCATACCACATATCCCACCTATGGCCTCATTGAATTTACTTTAAGAAACTATATAGGACCCTATCACATATCCCACCTATGACCACAGTGAATTTACTTTAAGAAACTATATAGAACCCTATCACATATCCGACCTATGGCCACATTGAATTTACTTTAAGAAACAATATAGGACCCTATCACATATCCCACCTAAGACCACGGTGAATTTACTTTCAGAAACTATATAGGACCCTATCACATATCCCACTTATGGCCACAGTGAATTTACTTTAAGAAACTATATAGGACCCTATCACATATCCCACTGATGGCCACATTGAATTTAATTTATGATACTATATAAGACCTTATCACATATCCCACCTATGACCACAGTGAATTTACTTTAAGAAACTATATAGGACCTAATTGCACATCCCACCTATGGCCACAGTGAATTAACTTTTAGAAACTATATAGGACTTTATCACATATCCCACTTATGGCCACAGTGAATTTACTTTAAAGCTACTATTTCCCCGATTTGGACCAAAAAATTGTCAAATACAAACGAAATGTACACTTTTTAAGCTTTATATGACCTGATTAAATGATTACGAGAAACTATTGAAGCAACGACTCATTTTTTCGCAATTTGATACCAAATTCATGAAGCGATGTCGAAAGTAGGTCAAAACAGTAGGACATGCGACTTTCTTAAATGACGTCACAACATACATGATGACGTCATATTGAAATTTAAGTATGAATCTCGTTTGAATCATGGTCCGCGCTGTATGCGCATGCGCAACAATTTGAAAATAATTCTAACCCCATCAGTGATGGGGTTGAATTTAGGCTTGGATTCTCCCTAAATTCAGCTATCTGTCTTGTAATTTCGGCTCATTCTCTGTCTGAATCGCATATTATTAACCATCCCGAGGTGGTCAACACAAAAGTTTTGCATATTTTTTCAAAAAATTTCATTTTTTGCAATTAGACCATCTGTTACCGTCGCCCTTTAAGAAACTATATAGAACCCTATCACATATCCGACCTATGGCCACATTGAATTTACTTTAAGAAACTATATAGGACTCTATCACATATCCCACCTATGGCCACAGTAAATTTACTTTAAGAAACTATATAGGACTCTATTACATATCCCATCTATGGCCACAGTGAATTTACTTAAATAAACTATATAGGACTTTATCACATATCCCACCTATGGCCACAGTGAATTTACTTTAAGAAACTATATAGGACTCTATCACATGTCCCACCAATGGCCACAGTAAATTTACTTTAAGAAACTATATAGGACTCTATTACATATCCCACCTATGGTCACAGTGAATTTACTTTAAGAAATTATATAGGACCTTATGACATATCCCACTTATGGCCACAGTGAATTTAATTTATGATACTATATAAGACCTTATCGCATATCCCACCTATGACCACAGTGAATTAACTTTTAGAAACTATATAGGACCTTATCCCATATCCCACTTATGGCCACATTGAATTTACTTTAAGAAACTATATAGGACCTCATCACACATCCCACCTATGGCCACAGTGAATTAACTTTTAGAAACTATATAGGGCTTTATCACATATCCCACCTATGGCCACAGTGAATTTACTTTAAGAAACTATATAGGACTCTATTATATATCCCATATATGGCCACAGTGAATTTTCTTAAATAAACTATATAGGACCTTATGACATATCCCACCTATGGCCACAGTAAATTTACTTTAAACTATATAGGACCCTATCACATATCCCACCTATGGCCACAGTGAATTTACTTTAAGAAACTATATAGGACCCTATCACATATCCCACCTATGGCCACAGTGAATTTACTTTAAGAAACTATATAGGACTCTATTACATATCCCATCTATGGCCACAGTGAATTAACTTTAAGAAACTAAATAGGACCTTATGACATATCCCACCTATGGCCACAGTGAATTTACTTTAAGAAACTATATAGGACTTTATCACATATCCCACCTATGGCCACAGTGAATTTACTTTAAGAAATTATATAGGACCCTATCACTTATCCCACCTATGGCCATGTGAATTTACTTTAAGAAACTATATAGGACCTTATGACATATCCCATCTATGGCCACAGTGAATTTACTTGAAGAAACTATATAGGACTCTATTACATATCCCTCCTATGGCCACAGTAAGTTTATTTAAAGAAACTATATAGGACTCTTTCACATATCCCACTTATGGCCACAGTAAGTTTACTTAAATAAACTATATATGACTCTATCACATATCCCACCTATGGCCACAGTGAATTTACTTGAAGAAACTATATATGACCATACCACATATCCCATCTATGGCCACATTGATTTTACTTTAAGAAACTATATAGGACCCTATCACACATCCCACTTATGGCCATAATAAATTTAATTTAAGAAACTATATAGAACCCTATCACATTTCCACCTATGTCCACAGTGAATTTACTTAAAGAAACTATATAGGACCCTATCACACATCCCACCTATGGCCACAGTAAATTTACTTTAAGAAACTATATAGGACCCTATCACACATCCCACCTATGGCCACAGTGAATTTACTTTAAGAAACTATATAGGACCTTATCACACATCCCACCTATGGCCACAGTGAATTTACTTTAAGAAACTATATAGAACCCTATCACACATCCCACCTATGGTCACAGTGAATTTACTTTAAGAAACTATATAGGACCCTATCACACATCCCACCTATGGCCACAGTAAATTTACTTTAAGAAACTTTATAGGACCTTATGACATATCCCACCTATGGCCACAGTGATTAAATTTTAAGAAACTATATAGAACCCTATCACATATCCCACCTATGGCCACAGTGATTTATTTTTAAGAAACTATATAGGACCCTATCACACATCCCACCTATGGCCACAATGAATTTACTTTAAGAAAATTTATAGGACCTAATGACATATCCCACTTATGGTCACAGTGAATTTACTTTAAGAAACTATATAGAACCCAATCAGATATCCCACCTATGGCCACAGTGTAGGACCTTATCACATATCCCATCTATGGCCACAGTGAATTTACTTTAAGAAACTATATAGGACTCTATTACATATCCTACCAATGGCCAAATTGAATTTACTTTTAGAAATTATATAGGACCCTATCACATAACCCATCTATAGGAGCTGCCAGGCTATGACGATATGACGTCATTCACATACCTGTTCAATTTAATGGCCGTCCATCGAAAGCGCAGGTTAATTAGCCACTAATAAGGAAGGAATATTTATAGTCAAAATAGTACAAACAATCTTACCAATTTAGCTCAATTTAGTCGTTAGATTGAGTTTGCTGAACTTTAAAAATGAATTTCCGATAAATTTATACTTTATTTGTGTACTTTTGTGCGTAAAACGGCTTCGTAATTTAGCAATGTACTGAAAAAGAAAGTGCATGTATTTGAATTCCCGTAATAAATCAAGTGATAAGTTTTGCCTTTTTATCATGAAGATGTAATAAATCATATGTTACAACTGTGTTGTTGTATGAGATAAATCAAATAAATGTATACAGAGAAATATATTGTGCTTTTAAATTATTATTTGTCTGTTTGCGCAGGTCACAGTGCTAATACGGGGCCGATTTTAATACAAAAAATACTTACATTATTTACAAGACAATTTATCAAATTTAAATCCAACCGACTCTTATTTCACATTTTGTATATCCATTGTTTGTGATGAAGGAGACACATTTTTCTAAATCCAATCTAACACAAAATTATGACACAAGTGACTTCTTGAAAACACATGCCTCAAGAATTTAATGAACGCCTTGCTCTTATGATCTTTACCGAAGAATAATCCGTCACCTTTCAACAAAAACCTCGTAACGGAAGCTTAAAACAAGCTACAGTTACGATTTTTTGTTTAAAAGCATCGATTTCCGTCTTCGATGAGTCAACCCATCAATTGGATAGAATAATTGGAGATAAATCATAAAACGTGCTTTAGAAAAATTCTGAAATATCCCAAAAGATCTATACTTGTCTAAAATGTAAAAAGAAATAGTTTTATTATGTCAGCTTTCATAAATTTAAAATAAAAAATATTAGACCTCTAGCGCATCCTTGGTAAACAAGTCAATGATAAGATGCAGATTTAGATTTAGTTTTTTCTTCTTTAATTTTTAGCTGAATAAAACGTTTTGCAAATGAGGTTGAAAACAAGCCCTTTTTATCATCATCATTATTATTTCTATAAGAAAATTAAAATTTGTTGCAGACGTTAGGTTTTATTAGATCTTTTTATTTCACTGAAATAAGTCATTTTTATCCAAATTTAATTAAAAAAAAAAAACACTATTTATACGGATGAATACATAAAATTTTGCGAGAAAAAGAAAAAACTTCCTCTGTCAAGAGTCTTTAAATTCTCCTAACGTTTACCCGATTATAGTAAGTGACTTTCAAGTATGTTGTTTGGAAAAGTTTTAGTTGTTTGACTGTTATCTCAATCAATTTGCGGCATTCTTTTAATTATCTGACAGCCATATAACACACGTGACATTAACACCACACAGACCTTTTGAAATGTGTCAACACATGAATCTAACTGAATTGATTGGGGTTTCACGCCTCGTTCAACTATCAACACATGATTATAGACACGACATCAAACTACAAACTGACATTATGTATTTCAGTGCTTATTAAACACCTTTACTTTAAAATGTGATAGATTAATTTGTCTTTGTGCTATATTGAATCATATTTGGAAATTATACACGAGCAAACAGGTATGTACACCAGTTGTCAATGTATAAAACAATTTCTAAGGAATAAATTATGTTGAAACACGTTTTTCGGTGTTTCTTAACAATCTTTGTCTGTATTATTGCAAGTGATTTGAATGTTCGAGAAAACATTGTAAAAATGAAGAAACTGCTGGTGACAAGCAATTTATTCAGTTTCCATAGTGATTCTTATCCCGTTTATCGACTGAAAATTATTTTCTGTTACATCTTTGAATAATCTTAAAATTGTGCCGTTGGGGAAAGGTTCACGCACATGTATAATGATGCTATGTGATGCCCGAAGGGAAATGCCTAACAACAACAAATATTCTGGAAAATGATTTTTTTTTATTTTCCAATTCGTTTTCTACCCGGAACGACCAAAAAATGAAAGTTTCCATTCACTCTATTATACCTGAACAAATCAAGGTTTTGTCGTCTAGCAGCGCGTTAATACAACTTCATACATCGTGACAATGATCCAGAGAGGGTCCTGTACATATTGAGATAAGAATTTGTGCAATAATTTCACTATAATTACTTTTTAAAACCGAGTGATTGGGCGATTTATCTTTACATTCATAACACAGCTTATCTCTATTGACGGCCGACTGGTTTCCCGCTCTATTTTTAGCACCGGAAGTGCGTCACGAAAAAAGCTGGAATGGCCACAGTGAATTAACTTTAAGAAACTATATAGAACCGTATCACATATCCCACCTATGGCCACAGTGAATTTACTTTAAGAAACTATATAGGACTCTATCATATATCCCACCTTTGGCCACAGTGAATTTACTTTAAGAAACTATATAGGACTCTATTACATATCCTACCAATGGCCAAATTGAATTTACTTTAAGAAACTATATAGGACTCTATCCCATATCCCACTTATGGCCACAGTGAATTTACTTTAAGAAACTATATAGGACCTTATCACATATCCCACCTATGGCCACAGTGAATTTACTTTAAGAAACTATATAGGACAACATCACATATCCCACCTATGGCCACAGTGAATTTACTTTAAGAAACTATATAGGACAACATCACATATCCCACTTGTGGCCACAGTGAATTTACTTTAAGAAACTATATAGGACCCTATCACATATCCCACTTATAGTCACATTGAATTTACTTGAAGAAACTCTATAAGACCACATCACATATCCCACTTGTGGCCACAGTGAATTTATTTTAAGAAACTATTCCAGCTTTTTTCGTGACGCACTTCCGGTGCTTAAAATAGAGCGGGAAACTAGTCGGCCGTCAATAGAGATAAGCTGTGTTATGAATGTAAAGGTGAATCGTCCAATCACTCGGTTTTAAAAAGTTATTAAAGTGAAATTATTGCACAAATTCTTATCTCAATAAGTACAGGACCCTCTCTGGATCATTGTCACAATGTATGAAGTTGTATTAACGCGCTGCTAGACGACAAAACCTTGATTTGTTCAGGTATGATAGAGTGAATGGAAACTTTCATTGTTTTGGTCGTTCCGGGTAGAAAACGAATTGGAAAATAAAAAAATCATTTTCCAGAATATTTGTTGCTGTTAGGCATTTCCCTTCGGGTATCACATAGCATCATTATACATGTGCGTGAATATTTCCCCAACCGCACAATTTTAAGATGATTCAAAGATGTAACAGAAAATAATTTTCAGTCGATAAACGGGATAGTCCTGAATCACTATGGAAACTGAATAAATTGCTTGTCACCAGCAGTTTCTTCATTTTTACAATGTTTTCTCGAACATTCAAATCACTTGCAATAATACAGACAAAGATTGTGAAGAAACACCGAAAAAAACATGTTTCAACATAATTTATTCCTTAGAAATTGTTTTATACATTGACAACTGGTGTACGTACCTGTTTGCTCGTGTATAATTTCCAAATATGATTCAATATAACACAAAGACAAATTAATCTATCACATTCTAAAGTAAAGTTGTTTAATAAGCACTGAAATACATGATGTCAGTTTGTAGTTTGGTGTCGTGTCTATAATCACGTGTTGATAGCTGAACGAGGCGTGAAACCCCAATCAATTCAGTTAGATTCACGTGTTGACACATTTCAAAAGGTCTGTGTGGTGTTAATGTCACGTGTGTTATATGGCTGTCAGATAATTAAAAGAATGCCGCAAATTGATTGAGATAACATGTCAAACAACTAAAACTTTTCCAAACAACATACATGTATTTGAAAGTCACTTACTATTATCGGGTAAACGTTAGGAGAATTTAAAGACTCTTGACAGAGGAAGTTTTTTCTTTTTCTCGCAAAATTTTATGTATTCATCCGTATAAATAGTGTGTGTTATTTTTTTAATTAAACTTGGATAAAATGACTTATTTCAGTGAAATAAAAAGATCTAACAAAACCGTCTGCAACAAATTTTAATTTTCTTAAAGAAATAATAATGATGATGATAAAAAGGGCTTGTTTTCAACCTCATTTGCAAAACGTTTAATTCAGCTAAAAATTGAAGAAGAAAAAACTAAATTTAAATCTGCATCTTATCATTGACTTGTTTACCAAGGATGCTCTAGAGGTCTAATATTTTTTTTTTATTTTAAATTTATGAAAGCTGACATAATAAAACTACTTCTTTTTACATTTTAGACAAGTATAGATCTTTTGGGATATTTCAGAATTTTTCTAAAGCACGTTTTATGATTTATCTCAAATTATTCTATCCAATTGATGAGTTGACTCATCGAAGACGGAAATCGATGCTTTTAAACAAAAAATCGTAACTGTAGCTTGTTTTAAGCTTCCGTTATGAGGTTTTTGTTGAAAGGTGACGGATTATTCTTCGGTAAAAATCATAAGAGCAAGGTGTTCATTAAATTCTTGAGGCATGTGTTTTCAAGAAGTCACTTGTGTCATAATTTTGTGTTAGATTGGATTTAGAAAAATGTGTCTCCTTCATCACAAACAATGGATATACAAAATGTGAAATAAGAGTCGGTTGGATTTAAATTTTATATCAATTGTCTTGTAAATAATGTAAGTATTTTTTGTATTAAGATCGGCCCCGTATTCGCACTGTGACCTGCGCAGACAGACAAATAATAATTTAAAAGCACAATATATTTCTCTGTATACATTTATTTGATTTATCTCATACAACAACACAGTTGTAACATATGATTTAATACATCTTCATGATAAAAGGCAAAACTTATCACTTGATTTATTACAGGAATTCAAATACATGCACTTTCTTTGTCAGTACATTGCTAAATTACGAAGCCGTTTTACGCACAAAAGTACACAAATAAAGTATAATTTTATCGGAAATTCATTTTTAAAGTTCAGCAAACTCAATCTAACGACTAAATTGAGCTAAATTGGTAAGATTGTTTGTACTATTTTGACTATAAATATTCCTTCCTTATTAGTGGCTAATTAACCTGCTCTTTCGATGGACGGCCATTAAATTGAACAGGTGTGTGAATGACGTCATATCGTCATAGCCTGGCAGCTCCTATACAGGACCTTCTCACATATCCCACCTATGGCCACAGTCAATTTACTTTCAGAAACTATATTATAGGTGAAAGCTTCGGTCTTTTTCGTTAAAGCATTACCAACTTTCAGCATTAATATCTCAACCACTACGCCTTATTATTAAAAATGGGTTGGTAGATCTAGTTAGAAAGTTTAAATCACTTTCTTTGAAGAAAGAGTTTTTTTTTTATGAATTTTAACGATGGATTTTTGAAATATTCTGCCTCAAAAATGGTATCCCGTAACGCTAAAGACCGAGGAAGTACTCTCGACGAAAAATTGAAAGAGAGGCTATGACGTCATGCAGACTGATTCTATAAAATTAAAACATTAATATTGCCATTCCACTCAGAATGTCAATTTCATGATGTTCTCAACTGTAGATCTACATTTCCTTCAATGTTTTCTGATCATCATTCTTTTCTTTCAAAGACGTAGATTTAGTGTTTACCAAACTTGGACTTTCGTCAAATATTTTACTTCGAGATAAAAATTCATTGAAGAAAAAGGAAAAAGTGCTGGTCTAGTCCTGGTAAAGCGTTTGGCTAAATGTTTACAGGACTTCGAAGACTTTACACAAAAAATACCAGTACTATCACTCGAAGACTATATTTTATTCTCTATCTGTTTTGCACACATTGTAGATACCCACTGTTGAGTCTAACAATCGTCAATATCACAAATTAATAAATTGACATCTTATTTTTCTTCCTTGTTTACCTAGGGAAAATGCGAAATCTAATGATATTTTGCATTTTTCCCAGAAGATTCAACCAAGGGACGTAATTGGGTTGGACTAAAACACGCAAAGGACTTGTTTTGGCGCAAAGGACGCAAAGGACATGAAGGTGACGCAAAGGAGATTTATATCAGTCCAAACTCCTTAATCATGATTTTTTTATCGCATTAAATTGTTATATTCGTGTATTTTACGATTAAATCTAGTCAGTAATCTTTGTTTTGGGACATAAAGTGTCTGATTTTCGTGTTGAATCCGATTTAATAGGCTACTCATGGACGAAAAGGAGTTGGCTGCGGCGCAAAGGAGATTCATATAAGCCCAAACTCCTTTATCATTAATTTTTATCGCATTTAAATTGTAATTTTCACGTATTTTAAGATCATATCTAATCCATAATGTTTATTTTTTGACAAAAGGTGTCTGTTTTCTGTATAAATTCCGATTTTCATATGCTAATCAAAGGCGAGAAGGAGCTGCGTGGCGCAAAGGAGATTTGTATATGTATAAACTTTTTAATCATAGATTTTCGTCACAATTGATTGTAATATTTATGTATTATTAGACCATAGCTATTCAATAATAATTATGTATTCTTTAGAAAAAAGTGTCTGTTTGTTTTATTAATTCCGATTTTCATAGGCTATACTCACGGGCGAAAAGGAGCTTGCGGTGGCGCAAAGGAGATTCAAATCAGCATAAACTCCTAAATCATTAATTTTTATTGCATTAAATTGCTATATTCATGTATTGTAAGATCATATCTAATCAATAATGGTTATGTTAGAACATAAAGTGTCTGGTTTTTGTATTAATTCCGATTTTCATAGGCTATACGAGTTCACGTGCGAAAATGAGCTTGCGGTGGCGCAAAGGAGATTCATATCAGCCCAAACTTCCTAATTTTGAATTTTCATCGCATCAAATTGTTATATTCATGTATTCTAAGATCATATCTAATCCATAATGTGTGTTTTTGAGAAAAAGTGTCTGTTTTTTTTGTATTAGCCTAATTCCGATTTTCATAGGCTAGATACTCACTGGGGAAAAGGAGCTGGCGGATGACGCAAAGGAGATTCATATCAGACCAAACTTTTCAATCGTGAATTTTTATAGCATTAAATTGTTATATTCATGTATTTTAAGAATATATCTAATCAATAATGTTTATTTTAGAACAAAAAAAAGTCTGTTTTTGTGTTAATTCCGAATTTCATAGGCTACTTACGGGCGAAACTTAGCTTGCAGTGGCGCAAAGGAGATTCAAACCAGCCCAAACTCCTTTATCGTGATTGTGTATTGCATTAAAGTGTTATATTTATGTATCTTAAGATTAGATCTAATTGATCATGTTAATTTTGGACATGTATTGTCTGGTTTTTGTATCAATCCCGATTTTCATTGGCTACTCAAGAGATAAAACGGGAGCTGGCGGTGGCGCAAAGGAGATTCAAATCAGCCCAAACTCCTCGATGGTGAATTTCTATTGCATTAATTTTTTATATTCATGCACGCCAATATCGTATCTAATCATTAATGTTTATATTGGGACATAAATTGCCTGGTTTTTGTGTAAATTCCGAATTTCATAGGCTACTCAGGGGCAAAAAGAAGCCGTCGGCAGCGCAAAGGAGATTCATATCAGCCCAAACTCCTTAATCATGAATTTTCATCGTATTAAATTGTTATATTCATGTACTTTAAGATCGTGTCTAATCAATACTGTTCATTTTTGGTACATAAATTGTCTGGTTTTTGTGTTAATTCCGATTTTCATAGGATACTCACAGGCGAAAAGGAGCTGCCGGTGGCGCAAAGGAGATATATATCACCCCAAACTCCCTAATGACGAATTTAATCACATTAAATCGTTACACCCACACTTTTTTAAAATCATATTTAGTCAATCATACTAATTTTAGTACAAACATGTTCCGTGATTTTGTCTTAATTACGGTATCAAAGGTAACGCTAATGGAGCTGACGACGGTAAAAAGGAGATTATTTTATTCCTCGAGTCCGAAATCATAATTTGTTTCACATATTTTTTCTATTGTAATTACTATATTTATTGATGCTTCCTATTCATTTTATGAACGAATTCTTTCAATATTGTATTAATTGCAATTTTCGTAGGCTTCTCACAGGCGAAAATAGACAATAGAAAACTCACAGGCGAAAAGCAACCGGCGTCGGTGCAAAAAGGGTTTACCATTTACCGACAGATTAAGATACAGTCGACAATATAATGGTGTTTAAATTGAATAGAAATAAGTAATAAATAAATGCACATATTATGATAGCACAGAAAATATTGAGGAAGATAAGAAATAGACAATTTCTGATTTTCTTTCAATAATTTCCAAACCATTACCGGGGACGTAAAAACTAGGGACGTTTTGTTTGGGAAAGGGACATTGAAATCGCGTGCCAAACTTCTGTTTTCCGATAAACAGTAGCTTTTTAGCGATGCTGTAATAGCCAAGATCAGTTGTCTCAAATTTGACAGTCCAACACACCCTTAGCTCTTTCTCGGACATTTTTTTTCATTCCTCTTTATTTACAAATTAAAAGGGTGTTACAAACGTAAATTTATATAACATTATATTGCATACATGTATAATAATGTGTTTATATTGGATTTATTTAAAGAACATGAGAAAATGTTACATTTCTAAACAAGACATGGTTGTGCAAAATAGAAATAGTTAGTGAAACATTGAGAGAAAAGAAGAAATTTCTGATAATCAGCAATTCTTCATTTCTCTCAATATTTTCAGTGGTTTAAGCCTATTCGTAACGACAGAATTTTAGGACAGTCCAATTTGGAAGCTGTTGGATATCATAAAATTGATGATAATTTAAATGTAAGATTAGTAAATGATAAAGGATATTGAATCAAAACGAGAGACTGTTGATTATTAGCATTTTCCTGTGCTTTGTTGTCTGCAGCAGCCTTCCAATTCGACAACCATAATCTTATGATTTCCTTTGCGCCGCCACCAGCGTCTTTTCGCTCACAAGTAGCATTTGATAATCAGAATTAACACAAAAACCTGGCCCCTTTTAAAAAAAACTCTCATTATTGTCTAGGAATGATCTTAAAATGCGTGAGGATAACGATTCAATGTGATAAAAAATCGTGAGTAAAAAGTTTGGCCTGATATGAATCTCCTTTGCGTCACCGCCAGCTCATTTTTGCCTGTGAGTATCCTATGAAATCGGAATTAATAGCAGACACATTTTGATAAAAAAGAACAATATTTATTAACTACATTATCGGGATAAAAAAGTATTACAATCTAATGCGACAAAAATTCATGATTGAAAAGTTTATACAGATATAAATCTCCTTTGCGCCGCCCAGCTCCTTCTCGTCTGTGAGTAGCATATAAAAACCGGAATTTATACAAAAACCAGACACTTTTTGTCTAAAAAACAAACATCATTGATTAGATATGATCTTAATATGCATGAACATTGCAATTAAAGCGATAAAAATTCTCGATAAAGGAGTTTGGGCTTATATAAATCTCCTTTGCGCCACCGTCAGCTCCTTTACGTCCGTGAGTAGCCTATTAAAATCGGAATTAACACAAAAATCAGACACTTTATGTCCCAAAACAAACATTATTGACTAGATTTAAACGTAAAATACATTAATTCAACAATTAAATGCGATTAAAAGTCATAAATAAGGAGTTTGGGTTGATATAAATCTCCTTTGCGTCGCCTTCAAGTCCTTTGCGTCCAAAATAGGTCCTTTGCGTGTTTTAGCCCAACCGGACGTAATTCTGTCAACCAGTCTGTTACAATCCCACTTATGACTTGCGACTTATGGCCATCAGGCTCATCGGTTTATCGATGCGGAGAGCCAAACTCGCACCTTGCGTCAGAAAATAAATCCGGAAAACCCATGATCTCATTTCTAAAAATAGAAAAACACTTCTCTTGGCCAATGAAATCGCGTTATTTCACTTGCGTCAATCCAATAAGTAAACGCCACATCAGCAGAACGAAAACAAACCAGAAAGAAACACGACAACATGAAAAGCTGACAGTGTTTACGACGATTATTTCCGCAATGGGCGGTCATACGATTTGATTTTAACAAACACAGAATACAAGATTGAAAACGGACGACGAAATATGGACACGATTTCAGCACAAACGATTGTAATTCGGTCGGTACCGACCAAAACACCGACGACGATAGCGGTTTCAACTCCGCTGGAAAACGCCATGTTGGATGATTTGTATGGAGATGGAGAGGGTGGACCGAGAAAACGACGACGGCTAACCCATCTCTCACCAGAGGAAAAGCTACTTAGAAGGTACTGATCTTTCTGAAACCTGTTATTATCTTCATTTACACTCCAAATTACGCATTTTTGATCAGACCCCTGTATTGATTTTTATGTTAGAATGAACCATATGTTTCAATTAAAACTGTCTTACATTGACCATGTTGCTTTGAATGAATGGTTAGAAGCTAGTTAGAAGTGATGTACCCAAAACCTTGCTTTTAACCTGTTCCCTTTATGTTAAATACTGACAACTGATGAGTAATATTTCATTTTGTAACTAAATGATCATGTGTATGAAGACTACAGTATACTATGTTTGTGTTTGTTTTTCAGGAAACTGAAGAATCGAGTAGCAGCTCAGACAGCGCGAGACAGGAAGAAGAACCAGATGGTGGAACTAGAGATGAAGGTCGCGGCGCTCGAACGCGAAAACCAGAAACTAGCGCGCGAGAACAACACTCTCAAGGCAGAGTCGGGAACGCTACAACAAGAGAATGAGTCACTGAAGGAGAGATTGAGCACAGTCGGGTGTTCGTCGATGAAGACAGAGGTGGGGACGGGATCAGCAGTATCCACTGACCTTCTGCAGCAAGGACAGGCCCTGCCGCTGTCTTACTCGGGGAAAACCTACGCAGCTTCAATGCTGACATTCAGGTAATAATCTAATTATTGGGCGAAAAGAAGTTTTGCAATCATGTCAAAAAGTTTGTTGAACTATTTTCAAAAGTTAGTGAGATATGCTTTTTCAATATATTATTATGTTCACTTAACTCTTTCCCAAACAGCAAGATCATAGGGTAGTCCAATTTAAAGTTGCTGCAGACCACAAAATGTTGATGAAGAAGGGATTTGTGTATAATATAACCCAGAAAATATTGAGACAAAAGGAGAAACTGCTGGTTATCAGCAGTTTCTCCTTTTGTCTCAATGTTTTCCTATGCCAACTCTGTCAGGGACATCAAAACCAGGGGCCCGTATTATCAACGATCTTACGACCGCGATCTTATGTAAACTGTGTAACAAAACATCTGATTGCACGAGAAATCAGATTGGGCCAATCAGGTTTGTTGTTTCAAGTAATTACGCAAAAACTAATCGTACGATTGTTGATAATACGGACCCCAGGTCCTGTTTTGGAGAGGGTTAACTATTTTAGAATGTTTGTACTTGTTTGCCTTTGCACTTCATTTAGAAGCTTTGTGCTTTTAAAAAATTTCATTACGAGAAATTGACACTTCTTGCACAATAACATAGATGTCAGATCATGAGATGTCATGTCAAAATAAAGAAATTTATGGAATATTGATGAAATCGTTTCTTTTCAAAAATATGTATTGTGCTTGATTTGTCTTGATTGAATGGTAAATGATTATTATTGATATCATATTTTATAAAGGTTAGTAATGTGAATTTTCATCTGTTTTCAGTCTGACTCTCTTGTTAGCATCCTCAAACAGAGCGCGGGACAGACAGCCTCCACCAACACAGTACAGCTCCAGTCCCTGCCCGGCTTCACCGTCACAAAGTCCACAAACAGTGCAGCAGACACAGCACTGGTGGGGCCCTCAACAACAGAGCTGGAATCCATCCAAGAATTGATCCAGTTTGATCATGTCTATTACAAGACTCAGCCCGAGAGCAAGTCAGTCTCACCTAGTCCTGTATCACAAATCAGGCCAAAACCTGCAAACATTATACCCAAACATGTTCAGAAAGTGACTGAAAATGGTTTGAAAAATGTGAAAATTATTATTACAACCGACTCTAATAAGAATATTGACAACCTGAGTGAAGTTATTCAAATACCTAATGTGATTCTCGATACTAATGCATTAGATAAATCTAAGACTGTTCAAGAGATAGCTCCTAAATTAACAACCTCAAACTTTCTAAATCAAGATGAGGTCATTGAATTGGACGATGATAATACTGACCTTACTGATATGAACTTTGACCTCTTGAATGACCTTGAAAGTATACTTTCTCAGGATTGCGAGGGGCTGACTTGTCCTGACAATACATTTGAACAGACACAGGGAAATGTACAACAACTCATAAAATGTGTAAATAATGGACAAAATTCTCAAAGAGGACAAAAAAGGAAAGCAGTGACTTCCGAAATAGCCGCCATTGTGGACAATCTGACGGCAGATTTCCCGCCGTCGCCAACAAAGTCTGTGTACAGCGCGAGTGATTCTGATTACAGTAGCGAGTCGCCGTCTCCCTACAACATAAACACGGCTGGTTCCCCGGTCAGTGAGAGCGGTATACTGGCGGAGGAGACAAGCTGGGAGGAATCCTTCTCTGAACTGTTCCCAGATCTTGTATAGTTTACATGTACATTGTCAGTGTTAGTGAAAACCCTTGTAACTCCAGCTTTAATCAAGCTGGAGTTACATGGTTTTGCAATAACACCTACAATATGCAATATCCAGTGATGGGTACAAATTTTTTATCAATGTATATGAATTTCATATCATTGCTTTTTTTCCCAAAACCTCATAAGTACAGCTTATTATAAGTAGTAGTTACCAGGTTTGGAAGAGAATCAGTGATATGATCTTTCTACAGTTTTACTGCTTCAACCCCATGACATGCAAACAATGAAAGCATTTCAGTGCCTGATTATGAAGGTAATATTTTATGCCTCGACAAATAAATGAATAATGTTTAGGCACTTGAAAAAGTATGCAATAAAAAAAAATGTTGTCGTTGATACTGCAATTTTGACGATCATACAAATAAAGTAACAATCAAAGGCTTCAAAGTCATGATACAAATTATTGCTGCTAAAGCTATCCCATGTGTTTCATTTACACTGGCTCGGAAGTTGTTGTTTTGTTGTTATTTATTAAACTTTCATCCTTTGTCTGTGAAGTTTATATAAGAGGGAATGAAGAAATCTAACAACCTAATGTTGTCTGCGCTTGTAAATGCTGTAAGTACGGCTTGAATGAGCTGCAGTTGGGGCATTTTCGAACATAACTGGCTAGGTCATCTTTCATCATGGACTAATGTGTTTTGCCTACTCACAAGAATTCAAGGCAATTCTAATGAGTACCAACAACATATTGTCATTTTCCTTATAGGATAATAAAAACTAGAATTCTATCAGTCCCTATTATATGTGAATCTTCAGCAGATTTTGTCCATTATTTGACCATTTTGTGAATCATAATAAATTAATCATGTTTACCTGTGATTTGTAAATAAAATGTATAATGGGCTGAAAACTTGAAAAGTTGTTTTGTTGATCTAATAGCGTGCAAGTTCCTTGCTCTAATTTGAACCCTGAATGGCAAACAATAATGTGCTAAAAATAGACAAAGTTTACTTTTATGTTTAAATAAACCATCGGTGTTAACTTGTTATAAAATCTCGTAACTACGGCTTGAGTCAAGCCGTAGTTACAAGATTTTATAACAACAACTACGAAATACTACTGTTTGTCCGAAATTATGTCACTGTTTACTTGATAAAATCATTCCCTATTGGACAAAATCCTTGCTGAAATCTGATAAGTCATTTTGTCTATGGATGAATGACATGAATGTTTAGAAAACATTGTGGAACAAGAGCTGTCACTGTAAGATGACAATGCCCCCGACACCGCTTTGATTTTAAATTATGGCCAATCTATGTTCAAGGTCAAGGTCATCCAGGGGTCAAGGTCACCAAAGTATGTGCCTACAGAAAGATAATGTACCAAGGAATGTTGTGGTAAAGTATGAAGCGAATATGTTAAGTAATAAGGAAGTTATGGCCAATGTTAAAGTTTTTGGACGGAATGACGGACAGACAGACGGACGGACGGACAAGTCAAATTTATGATGCCTCCCTATCGGGGGCATAAAAAGAGGAAATTGCTTGTGACAAGCAATTCTTCATTTCCAACAAGGTTTTCTACACAAAAAGACGGATATAAGTAAAGTTACAGTCCCTAAAACTTTATCCATCTAGTAATGGGTTACTCTCTTACGAACAGAGCGCATTCTCCCTACATTCCATTTCGATAGAATGAGCTCTGTTCTCGCGGGGTCATTTCACGTCTAATCTCGGGGCCTTGGCGGGATTTCGGTATCCAATCGTCGCCAATATACTCATAAACAATCGAAAATTCTGATACAAGAAATGATTGGTTGACGCTTCAAATTACCAGCTTCCGCCAAAAATAGAAACGACGTAATGTATACGTAATCAAACCAGATCAAACTGAATGATTTTGATTCGATAATTCAAATGTTACCGGCTTCAGCCAAAAATAGAAGCGACGTAATGTATACGTAATGATCATGCAAGATAAGACTGAATGATTTTGATTCGATAATTCAAATGGTGTGCTATAATTAGATTATGACGACCAAATAGGCTGTTGGCGTACCGAAAACTGCAGAGGTCCTATTTGATGGTTTAATCAATAGAGCTCGGCAATGGAGAGTAGTAATGGGTTAAATCCTCTAAATCAATTCTTTGCTCCTATAAGCATCACTGTCGTAACCCTTTTCCAAACAGCACCTAGATTTGTAATCCGAGTCTTCTCTGATGTAAATACGCTCTTTGATATTTTGATTTTTCGCTATTTACATCAGAGAGCGTTGCTCTTTGAAAACAGCGGAAAGTTCGGTAACGTTACAAGTAGTGAAGCTTTGTTTTTGTGTATCATATCAAATCACTCGGTAAAACACTGTAGGGTATAGATCAATAAATCATTTTTTGTCATACCTGACCAAAAATTTCATTTCAAATCGGCCTGCTGGAAGAGTATAACCTTTGGTTTTGAATGGAAGGTCAAGGTAAACAAAGGCTGCTCAGGTGAGGGTTGTTGCAAAACATTGCCTATAAACCTTTTAGAAATACTTTTTGGTTGTAAATTTTTCAACATGTATGACAATAAATGGTTCATTGATCGATATCATCAGGGGTTTTAACGATAGCGTTTAAGATCGGACGGTGAACGATGCGCCACAATTTGTTGAGAACTTCTTGATTTTTTCAAAGAGCAACGCTCTCTGATGTAAATAGCGAAAAATCAAAATATCAAAGAGCGTATTTACATCAGAGAAGACTCGGATTACTAGATTTGATGTTTCCAGAAAAAGAGACTTTGGAAAGCATTGCGAGCAAAGAAAATGCTGATGACCAGCAATTGAAAAACCAGCAATTTCTCCTTAAAAATCTGACAATTATTGTTGACTATTTCCTAAACAAGACCTGTTTTGACATGCTTTATTGATGACGCTTGGGAAAACATTGAGGCAAAAGAAGAAAGTGTTATCTGTCCACATTTACAAGAAAATTTTCCTACCAAATCATAATGCATAGAGCGTTGAAATTTTATATGTAGCAAGCTTCCTAGGTCATCTACCAAAATGCTTCAAATTACCGTACAAAATGTCTTAATTCATCAGTTTTGGACATGAAATAACTAAAATTCCTCTATTTGGTGACCATTTAGAGGAAATTAAGCTGTGGGGTGATTTTGAAGCTGCAGGGGCATTACTCTGATTTCCATGAAGCTGTAGTGGGGCCGATACAGCTTATTAGGCTGGGGAGAACACTGGTAATGGATTTCATAATAGAGACAAAGGATATCTTTTCTCTCAATGTTTTCGACCTCCGTTTTTGCAAGGACCATTAACACCATTCATTGTTTTGGAAAAGTGAAAAAAAACATGCAGACAGAATGACAATTGGGTACTTATTGACAAAGTAAAATTAAATATTTCTAACATTTATTTTATTGCATAAGTTTGGTGCTGATAGAAAGACAGTTAGATAAAGTAAAAGAGTATAAATTTAAAAGAAGAAAATCTTTAAGCCTTTTCCAAACTGCAAAAATTCTTCTGTCAAACTGGAAGAGGCTTCAAACAATTGAGACGGAACAATCTAAAAGAGTGCAAGGAATGTCTGTAATACCATAGAAAATATTGATGGAAAAGGAAAAGATGCTGGACAGTAGCATTTTAATCTTTTGTCTCAATATTTTCTGTAGCTCTCTACCATAAATGTTTTGGTACTGTTTGGAAAAGGGTTAATACAAAGACAAATTGTGGTGAACATTAACCCTTTCCAAAATAAGACATGGCTTTGATGTCCCTTATAGAAAAGGTTTGGGAAAACATCTATACAAAAGAAGTAAATGTTGATAATCAGGATTTTCTCCTTTTTGTCTCAATATTGTCTGTGCTTTGTTGTACACAAGCTGCAGCAGCTTTTGAATTAGACCTAACCAAAAAGTTGCTGTTTAGGTAAGGGTTAACCCATTACCACACAGTGACTCTTTTTGACTCCCCACAAGAAAATGGCTAAGGAAAACATTGTGGAAAATGAAGAAATTGCTTGTCACGACAAGCAATTCCTTCATTTCCCACAATGTTTTCTACTCATAACGTCATAAATTTTTGAAATTTCATCAACTTGAAAAATGTAGTGTGCAAATTCTTTGAATTTGGATCGGTCTAAATTTTTTATGATTGGGAAAGGGTTAACCCGAGGTTTTAAACCTGCTTTATACAACTGGCCCACAATGCCTAGCAAGGGACTTAGTCATGACTACAGTGAGTTACAAGAAAGATATGGATCACTGTGATAATGTTACAGTTTGAAACAACAAAACATGAATGTTAACCCTTTCCCAAATAGTGAACATTTAGACTAGTCTAACTTGAAAGCTGC
Organism: Fragum sueziense; assembly: GCA_963680895.1. Classification (NCBI taxonomy): domain Eukaryota; kingdom Metazoa; phylum Mollusca; class Bivalvia; order Cardiida; family Cardiidae; genus Fragum; species Fragum sueziense. The sequence goes on from OY804603.1 coordinate 9,855,620, forward strand.
TGCAGATGACAAAGTAGATAATTATTAATATAAGACTTGAGTACAATATAGCAGAGAAAATATTGAGACAAAAGGAGAAAACGTTTAATGTGCTGGTTCTCAGCATTTTCTTCTTCTGTCAGAATGTTTTCCATTTCGTCTACTAGTGTGGACGTCAAAACTAGGTCTGTCTGAGAAAGGGTTAATTCATTACAAGTACTTTTATAACAATACAACCATAATAATGTATCATGTCATGTATAAAATCAACAACGATGTAATTACTGTGATAACATTGAGTGACATTAACAGTCATATAATTATGCACTAAAACACATTTTTGATATGAGAACAAATGAAAACCATAATCGAATTCACCCATTTGAATAAAGCTAAAGTTTATGAGGACAGAACAAGCTGAACACTGCTAAAGCTATTCAAATATGACACACCCTGTTCTTAATCAATCTATGTTTTACAACATTTTGAGGAAACATTCAATACACTTTCTATGTTTGCATAAATGATGACAAATTGTCAAATACAATTTGGTAAATGCTGTCATTTAGTACAAGACCTAGCTGGTCCTGACGTCTGTAACAGATACAGCTTGGGAAAACACTTTAGTAAAAGAAGAAAACAACAGAAATAAGATTTTTTCTTTTACCTCTATATTTCTAAGAGTTTTATCACTCTCAATTGTTAATAAGAGCTTCGCAGAGCGGCGCATATACGCCCGAGAGGGGCTTGTCAGTAAAATGGGCATTTTTTTTAATTCAAGGGCAGATAATTCAAGAATGCAAAGAGTTATCTGAATTCCATAAGCGATGTGCGTAATTAGACACGATGGAGATTCATTGTGGCAAATTTGATCAAATTCTGATCTGTAGGAGGAGTTACGCACACAAGAACTTGCTAACAGACGGACGGACAACCGGGGTCATAACATAATACAACCCTTCGGGCGTATAAAAAATTGGACATAGCTTGAGAAATGTTGAACTATAATTTGAATATATGGCAGTGTTCTCCCCAGCTCAAATAAATCAGACTAATGCCCCTACAACTTAAAATATTTCCCCGGTTTAATTTCTTCAAATTACTCACAAATTAGAGTCAAATGATTTTTAGGTATTTCATGTCAAAAACTGATTAGTAAAACATATTGAGAAAGGAAGAAATTGCCCCATTTCAAGCATTTTTATTTCTTTTCCCAATATGTTTTCATATATAATTATTTGCGTTAACACTATTTATGTTTGAGGTTAATTGACCCATTACCAGATGGCAAAATTCTGGTGACTGATCTAATTAAATATGCTGCAGATGACAATTGCATGGGAAAGAAATTTTAGATTTTTTGCTCTTTCTGGATAAAATACATTGTGGGAAATTAAGAAATTGATTGTCACAAGCAATTCCTTTATTTTTTCACAATGTTCTCAAAGCCTTTATCCTTTGGCACATCTAAAAGTGTCATTATGTTGGAATTGGTTATTCCTTTCCCAAACAAGACCTTGTTTTGACGTCCATAAAAGAAATGGCTTGGGAAAACATTGAGACAAAAGAAGAAACTGCTGATAAACAGCAGTTTTTCCTTTTGTTTCAATATTTTCCATGCTATATCATACACAAATTCTATCTTTTACAACATCATTTTTTGTCGTCTGCAGAAGCTCTTCAAATTGGAGCACTCAAAGACTTTGTCATTTGGGAAAGGGTTAATATGGTGTAAAGTCAATGATATTGGTCCACTACAACTTCTGGAAACAACACCTTAACAGTGAACACAACAAGGAACTTTCTCATTCTAAAGCTTCAAACAAATGTTTATGTTTATTTTTCTTCTTCCACTCCGCCATAATCTCTTTAATCTGATTTCCAAATTCCTCATGCATTTCTTTAAACGTTCGAGCATTTTTCTCTATCACAGAGTTTTGGGACCGCCTACTTTCGTCATTTTCTCCTTGTATAAAATCGTCAGAATTGAACGGATTGTAACGTTTACTAGACACACTTCCACTCGATGAGCTGGATGACATTGACATGCCCATCGCGGACGATCCTTGTCGGGCATTTTCAAACAGTTTTGTAGATCTATTAAAGTGATCGCTGTCTTCAAGAACGTGTTGTAGAAGTTTTTTGTTACTCTTGCTATCGAGATCGGACAGTTGATTTTTCAGTTCATTTACACAGAGTCTCATATAGTCATAACTGGCACAAGACAATACCTGCAAGACATGAAAACAAAAATACAATGCATGCTTGAACAACAGTTTGTTTATTTGTTTATTAGGGGTTTATGCTGTTTTCGACTGCTATGGTCATATCTCTGCAGCTGGAGCACCTCACCATGGAATCCTGTTGTTTCTCATACCAGTACAAACTCAACACCCTAACTGATCCTCCATCTGCTTGCCCACATTGGTTCACAATATCAAACCATTGATGGGTGACATTTTGTCAGAGAAGGTATTTGCTGCAGCCCGGTATCGAACCCGGGACCTCCCGAGTAAGACGCAGATGCGCTACCAACTGCGCTATGGCCGCGGCCTGAACAACAATTATCCAGGACTCAAAAACAAAGAGTTATAGAAACCATTAATGGCATGAAATAAAACCTTCATTATTTCTATCTTACTGAATCAAAATGTCTGGTGATATCTATTTTCTTGTCTGCAAATTCTTTAACATTTTCCCAGCAAAACTTGGTTTTGAAATTTTGGGGGAACAAACTTAAAAGGTTTGTATACTGTATTTCCAAATCTATTTGAGCCAGGATCTGAAAAATGTAATGTGGCCATTTTGAGATTCATAAAATATTGGATTTTTTTTCCAGTGTCATTGTTACGTATCAGAACTTATTCGGGCCCGGTTGTTAACATTCGGCGGAGGAAAGTTCCACAGGTGAATGTTTTTGACGTCACACGAATCTCAATAGGGGTAACCACCTTAAGGCTTTTGAGCCCAACATCGTTTAAGATCAGCCTGTATATACACACAATCTGATCAGGAACCATGTTGTCCAATATCTTCACCATGGTCTGTAGCAACCATATGAGGGTAACATGGATCCAGGTCAGACTGCACCTAGGTACATTTTGATCTTGAAACTTGGCTGCCTCAAATGCATTATCCCATTCCCACACAATGACTCTTTTAGAATCCCTATCAGATTATGGTTTTGGAAAACATAGTGGAAAAAAAGAAATTGCTTGTGACAAGCAATTTCTTCATTTTCCACCATGTTTTTTACTCCAAATGGAAAGATTTCTTCCAAATTTCATCTACTTTAAATTGTCTTTCTGCAACACTTTTCAAATTGGAAAAGTCCAAAATTTTGCCATCTGGTAATGGTATAAGGGACATTTTTCCAGATCCCAAGTCATTAAATAGCAGGGCGTGTATACTGACCTTCATCCAACCTTCCATTTCCTCCTGTGTGTCAGCTGACAGGATATATGTTCTGGTTCCCGATCCAGGGTAGTGAATCATGAACGTGAAACCGTCCTCATGGTCAGACAACTCTATTGTACAACCCTCCAGAATTATCACACCTGAAATGTACAGAATGATCAACCCTGAAATGAACAGAATCATCACCCCTGAAATGTACACAATTATCACCCCCTGAAATGTACAGAATTATTACTCCCTGAAATATACAGAATTATTACCCCCCTGAAATGTACAGAATTATCACCCCCTGAAATATACAGAATTATCACCCCTGAAATGTACAGAATTATCACCCCCTGAAATGTACAGAATTATCACCCCTGAAATGTACAGAATCATCACCCCCTGAAATGTACAGAATTATCACCCCACCTGAAATGTACAGAATTATCACCATGAAATGTACAGAATCATCACCTCTGAAATGTACAGAATTATCACCCCTGAAATGTACAGAATTATCACCCCTGAAAAATAAAGAATTATCACCCCCTGAAATGTACAGAATTATCACCCCCTGAAATGTACAGAATTATCACCCTGAAATGTACAGAATTATCACCCCTGAAACGTACAGAATTATCACACCCCCCTTAAATGTACAGAATTATCACCTCCTGAAATGTACAGAATCATTACCTTTTGAAATGTACAGAATTATCACCATGAAATGTACATAATTATCACCCCTGAAAAAAGTGGCTGTTTGCAGAGCTACAGATAAAAGGCTTTTCAAAAGGCAATATTTCAAATATTTTTCATCAAACCCTATGTTGTGGGTACTCATTAGAATCGTCTCATCTCACAATTAAATACTAAGGGTTAGGGTTACTACAAGAAGTACAACACAAAATCATTGTTATTGCCAATGAATGACAGCTAGATCATCAACATAACATTCAAATGACAAATATATCATCATTTTTACGACATAATGCAAACTATCATTGTACAGCCAGTGACAGACATTTTCTTCTTATTTCAGTCTAAAAACTAATCTTTGTAGATTTTCAAAAGCAGCTTTTTAGTTTGTTTAGAAAAGGGTTAATTAACCCATTCCCACACAGTGACGCTTTTTGAAGCCTGTCCGGTAAAATGCTTGGGAAAACATAAAGAAATTGCTTGTAACAAGTTATTTCTTCCTTTTCCACAATGTTTTCTACCCCAAAATAGAAATATTTTTACAATTTCATCAACTTGAAATTGCTGTCTGCAAGACCTTCAAAATTGAAAAAGTAAACAAGATGTGTTTGTGAAACACAAATGCCCCCGAAATGGCCATTTTTCTAAAATGTTAAGTTTTCGTGGGGTAAAGGGTTATTTAAGGTTAAGGGATGACCTTGAGGAAAGTCAAATTGCATGGAACAGATAGATATCATTGAAATGAAGTTGCATACCAAATTCGAGCTTTGTATGTCAAATACTTTTGGAGAAAATGCAAAGGTTAAGTTTTCAGAGTAAAAGGTTAAGTTTTCGTAGAGTAAAGGATTGATTAGGGTTAACGGATGACCTTGAGGAAGGTCAAATTGCATGGAACAGATAGATATCATTGAAAGGAAGTTGCATACCAAATTTGAGCTTTGTATGTCAAATACTTTTGGAGAAAAGGCAATGGTTAAGTTTTTGGACAGACGGACGGACGAACAGACAGACAGACGGACAGACAAACAGACAGACAGACGGACACAAGTAAAACAATATGCCCCAGATCTCTCGATACCGGGGCATAAAAATGTTGTCATCAGATTCTGTTTATGGTTAAAGACAAATTGCAACCTGAAAATGATAGTAGACCACCAGAATATGTTACATTATGTCCAGGATAAAAACTTCTTATTTTTGCCAAAAGCCTTGGCCTTTTAGGTTCTGAGAAGCCAAAATAGTTTTCAGTTTAGGAAAGTGTTCAAGACAATGGGACCTGAAAGTGACAGTAGACCACCAGGATGTCGTTATAATTATAATGTCCAGGATAAAAACTTCTTATTTTTGCCAAAAGCCTTAGCCTTTTAGGTTCTGAGAAGCCAAAATAGTTTTCAGTTTAGGAAAGTGTTCAAGACAATGGGACCTGAAAGTGACAGTAGACCACCAGGATGTCGTTATAATTATAATGTCCAGGATAAAAACTTCTTATTTTTGCCAAAAGCCTTAGCCTTTTAGGTTCTGAGAAGCCAAAATAGTTTTCAGTTTAGGAAAGTGTTCAAGACAATGGGACCTGAAAGTGACAGTAGACCACCAGGATGTCGTTATAATTATAATGTCCAGGATAAAAACTTCTTATTTTTGCCAAAAGCCTTAGCCTTTTAGGTTCTGAGAAGCCAAAATAGTTTTCAGTTTAGGAAAGTGTTCAAGACAATGGGACCTGAAAGTGACAGTAGACCACCAGGATGTCGTTATAATTATAATGTCCAGGATAAAAACTTCTTATTTTTGCCAAAAGCCTTAGCCTTTTAGGTTCTGAGAAGCCAAAATAGTTTTCAGTTTAGGAAAGTGTTCAAGACAATGGGACCTGAAAGTGACAGTAGACCACCAGGATGTCGTTATAATTATAATGTCCAGGATAAAAACTTCTTATTTTTGCCAAAAGCCTTAGCCTTTTAGGTTCTGAGAAGCCAAAATAGTTTTCAGTTTAGGAAAGTGTTCAAGACAATGGGACCTGAAAGTGACAGTAGACCACCAGGATGTCGTTATAATTATAATGTCCAGGATAAAAACTTCTTATTTTTGCCAAAAGCCTTAGCCTTTTAGGTTATGAGAAGCCAAAATAGTTTTCAGTTTAGGAAAGTGTTCAAGACAATGTGACCTGAAAGTGATAGTAGACCACCAGGATGTCGTTATAATTATAATGTCCAGGATAAAAACTTGTATCCACACTTGAGATTTGTACTCCATCTACTCACACTTAATCCTTTACCAAACAAGTTTAGTTTTAGTTTTACACCATTTTCAACTGCTATGGTCATGTCCCTGAGGGTGGAGCATCTAATCATGGATTCCTGTTGTATCTCATACCAGTACTATCACAACACCCTGACCCAGCCTCCAGCTGCTCACCCACATTCACCAAGCAAGACATGGTTTTGATTGATTGATTGATTGATTGATTGATTGATTGATTGATTGATTGATTGATTGATTGATTGATTGATTGATTGATTGATTGATTGAGCGGTGTTTATTACCTTCTGACGCAATGACTCTTTGACTACCTACAAGATAATGGCTTTGAAAATCATTGTGGAAAATTAAATAAAGAAATTGCTTGTGACAAGTAAATTCTCAATATCACTAAATTCCATTCACTTGAAATTGTTGTATCTAACATCATTGAACTTGGTCTTCTCTAATATTTTGCCATCTAATAATGGCATATCGCAGTGGCAGGAGCACCTATCCATGGATTCCTGTCATTTCTCTCACCAGTACTACAACAACATTTTTACTGTTATAGACCTAGTTTTGACAACACAGAGAAAAACAGTTTTGGAAAACATTGAGGCAAAGTAAGAAAATGATGATAACCAGCATTTTCTCCTTTTGTCTCAATATTTTCTCTGCTAAATGATTAATGCACACAATTTTCTAATACCATCTTCCATTTTGTGGTCATCTTCGCAAGCCAAGGGTGACATCTACGACGTAACGTCGTTTCTGTATTCACCCTTGGCGGATTTAGTCCGATTTTCTTGGTCTCCTGGAAGGCGTTTTCATTGGTTCCAGCGACACCTTGCTGGAACCAATGAGATTGTCGACTGATACATTTGTTATGAGTAACCAAATCATGACAACGGGCGGGAAAAAGCATTGCATTTGCAACTCAAAAACGCGAAGACGGGCGACTTTTCCTAAGAATTTCACTGCAATAGACAGGAATTCCCTAACTTTAATCGGCGAATTATTATACTTTCGACAATTCGACCAAAAAACAGCTAACTTTTGCATAATCCGCACGACGTATGACGCGAAAGACAACACGCGTTAATGACGTCATCAATAATGGACCTAAACAACCAGCAGAACAACCGCTAGGCGGCGCTTCGCGATTTCAAGAAAATCGGACTAAATCCGCCAAAGGTGAATACAAACGTAGGTGGGTTCAACCTTGGCTAGCGAAGATGTTTTGTGGTCTGCATTGAAATTGCGTCTTTATTTTGTGGGGCGTCAAAATGTGGAAATGGTTTACCTTTTCAAAAAGCCACAGATTTTGACTCTCCCAATTTTGAAAGCTGTTACAGACTACATTTTAGGATGCTGATAAAGATAGGAATATAGCAAGAATTTATAACAAGTCACATTTGTATTCTGTACATGAGTGCTTCAAATTGTGTCTTTTCTCCTTGAAGTATGAAATATTTATTTGATAATTAAATATAGCCCTCGCTCAAGCAAGACCCGATTTTGACGTCCTTAATAGCAAAGGCTTAGGAAAACATTGAGACAAAGGTAGAAAATGCTGATAATCAGCATTTTCTCATTTTGCCTCAATATTTTCTTTACTATTTTATACACTATAATTGTACTTTTATCAACAACAATTTTGTCATCTGCCTAGCCTGTCAAATACATGTATGAACAATCCAAGATTTAGCCATTTCGGAAAGGGTTGACCGTTAACCAATTACCAAACGACTAAATTTTAGATGGTCCAATTTCAAAGATACCACAGGCGACAATTTCAAGGAAATGAAATTTTTAACATGTTTGGACTTTTACTGTAGAAAACATTGTGGAAAATGAAGACAATGTTTTCAAAAGTATTTGTCTTTTGAGGAGTCAAAAAAAGTTGATAATGTGTGGGAATGGGTTAAACCTACCAATAGGATCTTTATCTGTTCTCTTCTCGTAATAAAAGAAGAGATTTCCTTTCAAGACAAACCATCTTTTCTGGAACCCCTTGTTGAAGTCCCCTCTCTTGTGCAGATACCCCTCTTTATCAGGTGGGGCACCTGAACTTGCATACTTGGACAGACTCTTGTCATTGATTTTCATGGTTCATTGGTGTCGTCCCATCTATCTTCTATACAGGAAATCTTGGACGGGAAATCTTGGACGCCTGAAATCATATTGTAACACTCTACTGTAAAATTCATATTTAGCGAAAGAAGAACTGCATCGGGTTTTATTTGACCAATAAAGACTCTATGCAATTATGCTTTGTGTATGCGCTAAAACGTCACATGGCGTGAAGGTAACGTCAAATGATGTCATCAATGACATCACTTAACCACCAATGCGTTTCCTACGCCGAAAACTAGATCATGACAGAATTTCCTCAAAATAACATATTTCGAATGTGCGTTTTCTTATTTAGAGTGTTATAATGGAGATAATAACAAGTTTAGAGGTCTTTATTTGCCAAATAAAAACCTCTGTGCTCTCAACTACATGTTAAGGCAAATACTTCGGCGCTATGCACCTCGGTTTTTACCTACACATGTAGTCTGTCGCACATCTGTTTTTATTGGGCAAATAAAGACCTCATAACTTGTTATTATTTCATAAGTAACACATATTGTTGCTTTTCAACGAAAAACTCACAACTGCAGCTTGTCTTAAGCTGCAGTTGCGAGGTTTTCATTGAAAAGCAGCGATATGTAACTCTGTCACAAAGGTTAAGGACACAACTTTAACCCATTATGATGATTTATCAGATGACCAAATGTTAGAATGCTCGCAATCTAAAAATGTTGTAGAAGACTATTTCAAATGAATGTAATTCAACATTTTGGGAGTTTATGGGTAGGAAACATTGTGGCAATGTTTTCCCTTGCCTTTATCTTGTGGGTTGTCAAATTAGGCTTCATTTAAATGTGTGCAAATTGGTTAATATGGTAAGAATAAAAAGGATTTGCAAATGAGAAAATTAATGCTAACTTAAAATGTAGAAAATCTCTTCTGTATATGCTAAGAAAACCTTGAAGAAAACGATTATCAACCTTTCTTCTTTCCCTGCAGGAATTTCTAAACCCACATCAAAAGGCATCACTGTTACCATCAACAATGCATAAATGTCCCCCAACATTGCATTCATCGCCCTGCCAATATCATTATCAGTTTATCATGTTCGTAGCCACACCAGCGCACATTCCTATACCCATCAAGGTAATGTTGGTGGATCTGAACACATCTTCTTTAAGACAGTGTGAGTGTTATTTTCAGGGTTAGGGCAAGTGTAAACTGGTACACATTGTATACAATGTCGATGTGTAACAACTGGTAGGCCCTAACAAACCATGTCCTTTGATTGGTTAATATACACAACCAATGAAGCGCCTTGACCAATCAGAGCTGCTCGTTCACGGGCAGGATCCTGCGCGCATGGATAAGCTCTTACCAGTCTCTTTACCAAACTCTTTACAACGTAGTGGTATCAGAGACAGAAACTAGTCTAGGCAAGTGATGGTTGTATTAAGGTAGACCTCCCCTAATGAGATTCGTCGGATGACGTCGAAATTATTCGGGTGACATTCGTTACGTATCCAAACTTATTCGGACGACTTTGAAAACATTCAGCGGTGGAATATTCCACCGCTGGATGTTTACGTCGACGCCACAATAATTCCGACGTCACGCAAATTTCATTAGGGATGAACTACCTTAACCCTTTCCCATACAAGACCTGGTTGTGATGTCGCTAACAGAAGATGCTTTATAAAATACTAAGGAAAAAGAAGAAAATACTGATAATTTCTGTGCTATAACCAATACAAACCCTATTTTTTAACATCCATTTTGTGAATGTCAGAGCATTATTCAGTTATCATGAAGTCTTCTGCTCTGACTTCAGAATCAGATTCCACTTTGCAAAAAAGCGCTTAGCATGCAAACTAAACTTGGATAAGTAGATCTACTTATGTTTCAACCTTTGTCAATCCAATTTACATTCAATAGTGCAAGGAAAACATATGAAAAGTTAGAAATACTCACAGAACTGGATTTGGTCCCAATGACAGCTACCTTCAAGTTGAAGAGCATTTAGGGTGTATTTGGTTTGCCATGGATATCAAAACTCTACTTTAAATTCTTCATAGCGAAAGTAACAAGGAAGCATTGTGAGGAAATTAGAGTGTACTATTAGACTCCATAATCTACGCAATATTTATCAGTTTCTAATCCTCTCCAAAATTTTCTAGTAATATTGCTGATCGAATTAAAAACAGAATACACTAAAATCGAGTAAGCCACTATAATATCACGTGATTGTCATGTGATAGGCAAAATGGGGAAGCTGACTGTTTTGGTTTTGTTCCTTATTCAAAACCCATTTTTGTCACTATGTGCAAAGGTTGAAGAAGCTTATGTTGTTAAAAGCGATGCTGGTGATTTTAAAATTGTTCTTGACAAAACAGACAAATGGTTGGCAAAGGCAGAGTTCGCCAACAGTGTGAATGAAACTGGGTAAATATATTATAGGAAAATTTACCCCTTCTACCCATAGGCATAGGGGTCCACTGACCCCAAAATACATGTATTCCCCATTGTCTTATCATTAGGAATGTTCACCTGAGAATCAGGAGAATAGATATGAGGGCCTGCCGCGGATTCAGGATTTCTCTGAGTGGGGTCGAAAATACAAATAAGGGGGTTCGTTTTCCTATAATTCTCTGATGAAAATTTGCTCTTTGATATTCGGATTTCGCTATTTACACCAGAGGGTTTCCAAAGCCTTTATTTTGTAGGCCATCCAAAAGCATCAATGTGTGGGAAAGGGTTAAAGACAGATTTTCCTGATGTTGTGTTGTAGATATGGCTAGGGAAAACATTGGGACAAAATAAGAAACTGCTGATAATCAGCAGTTTCTTGTTTTGCCTCAATATTTTCTATGGTATGTTTTACACAAATCCAATCCAGTTACTATTGAAATTAATCCGAGTCTTCTCTGACGTAAATACGCTCTTTGATATTATGATTTTTCGCTATTTACGAAAATAGCGAAAAATCATAATATCAAAGAGCGTATTTACGTCAGAGAAGACTCGGATTATATTGAAATAAATGATTTTACACTCCACATTCATACTTCTTGTTTCTACTTCAGCTGGGCGTATCTCACTGTAACAACAGATCCATCATATACAGACGATGATCAAGCCTACGCTGCCGGACTGGTCGAGGGGTTTCTCACCAAGACTCTCATCAAGATGCACTGGGACAACACTGTCAATGGTATAACACATTTGTCCACTTGATCATCAATAAATTTTAAGGGTTGACTTGTCCAAGAGCTGCTGCGGATGACAAATGGGTGGTAAAAAGTTCATAAAGATAGCGTTTGTGCACATTATAACAAAGAAAATATTGAGATATTTTGCCTCAATGTTTTCCCAAAACCAATTCTATTAGGGACATCAAAACTAGATCTTGTTTGGGAAAGGTGTTCAAAGTATCTCACAAATCTAGAAAGGTAAACTGGTCTATTATGAACAGAAAATACACATTTATACCCTGGTCCTAATGAGAAACCTACTCAGGTTATATGCTGTTCCCGCTTGTTCACATGATCAGATGGAACACAAAATTAACAAATTTTTATGATATATAATATGATTTTCATTGCACTAATAATTATCCAATTTTCAGACCAGTTTTGTGAAGAGCCATTTACGCCAAACTGTGTAGCTTTAAAACAGTTTTTAGAAGACAATATAGAATGGATGAGAAAACAGGCTGACTCTAACTCTGACCCGTACTGGCATATGGTGAGTGACGGTACCATAGCTACAGATAGAAGGTGGTATTGGCCTTTATAAATGCAATATATTATTTATTGTTTGTCAAACCCTATGTTGTTTGTACTAATTGGAATTGACTTTTCAAGACAGTCCCAATGAGTATCCACAACATAGGATTTGTAATTGAAAAAGTAAATTTAGAATGCCTTTACCCCCTCTTCAGCGTTTTTTCTCATAGTTTTGGGAACGGGTCCGAAACCAGACAAATTGGGAAAAATGCGTTGTTTTGTCAAAAATTGGAGAATATTTTCATCACAGACTCCAACAAAATTTGAGTCCTGTGCATAGTTAACTATATGAAATCAACTGAAGGGACTTCCATTTTGTCTCTGGATACTTTTTTCTCGAAATATGAAAGGGGATGATTGAATTTTCATTCAAAAAGAAGGAATAACTTTTGCATTGGGAATTTTCTTTCCAGATTTCGGGAAAAAATTACCCTATTTGGCATCGGGAACGGGTCCTTTTTACGGACCCGTCCAAAGGAGAAAAAACGCTGCTCTTATCTGTTGCTCTGGTGATCTTGTTTGATATTTTGATGCTAAGTGGAAATGAGGAATGCTCACTCCCAAACAAAAGAAAACAACTAAAGCACTGTTCAAATATATTTAACCCTTTCCCAAACAAGACCTAGTTTTGATGTCCCTATTAGAAAAGGCTTGGGAAAATATTGATTATTAATAATCAGCAGTTTCTCCTTTTATCTCAATATTTTCTTATCCATATTTTACACAAATCCTATCTTTAATAACAGCCATTTTGTCTTTAGTGGTAGTTTTTGAAGTGGATCATCCTAAGAATTTGTTGTTTGGGAAAGGGTTAAAAGATTCTAATTACAAATGGACAATTTTCTATTATTGGCTTTAATCATGCATAATGCAGATGATATTCACCATTTGGAAGGTGCAGATAAGCTGACTAGGTGCCCAGTTAACCTATTACCAATTGAGCTTTTTGTTGCCCTATAAGAAATTAAGGCTTTGGAAAACATTTTGGAAAATGCAAAAATTGCTTGTGACAAACAATTTCTTGATTTTCTACAATTTACCTACCCAAAACACAACAAAAAATATATATTACTTATTTAAATTGTTGTTTGCAACATCTTTGAATTTGGACAAATACAAAAAAATACACTATAATAAATTATGTTTTAAAATGGGTTAATTATTAATTAACCCTTTCCCAAATGACAAAAGTTAAAGGTGATCCACTTTAAAAACTGCCACAAATGACAGAATGGATGTTTATAAAGATATGATTTGTGTATAATATGGCACAGAAAACAATGAGACAAAATGAGAAACAGCTGGTTATCAGCAGTTTCTTCTTTTGTTTCAATGTTTTCCCAAGCCTATTCTATTAGGGATGTCAAAACCAGGTCTTGTTTGGGAAAGGATTAAGAAGCTGAAATTTCTTTCTTTCTACAGACATTACTTTGAATGTATTCATTTTACATGGATTAGGGATGAGTTTTTACATCTGTTATTGATCCCTCCAATTCTACTTCCTAGAAAGTACACTAGTAATGCCACTGAATGTGTGAGCCACAAGAAAATTGCAAGTGCAAGAACTACCATTGCTACTGGGGATTGAACTTGAAAGCTCTTGGTCATGAGGCGGAAGCTCCACCTCTCGACTACAGACACTATGAAATTGGTCATTGTATAACCTGTTATAGATTTGTATTAGGGTACCTTCAAGTAGTTGGGTAGTTGTTTTAGCCTTTGTAACAGATATACTTTTGTCATACTCTGTTTCTTATTACAGATCAAACTATTCCTGATTCAAGTTGATGGACTTACAGATGGATACTTCAACAATCCACAACAAGCAACAACTAAAATTGACCCCTTTGGCCTTCTGTAAGTCATATTGTTAATTTCTACCTTTATCATCATTGTCTTCTTTCGCCTAAATGTTTTCCATGCCTTTTCTAATTAGAGCTGTTAAAAGCAAGGCCTGTTTGGAAAAGGAATATGATATTCCTTTATCTTATAGTAAAGTAAAGGTGTATAGTCTCAAATTTCAAACTAGGTCAATATCCACATCTTATAATAGTGACACATAATTTATATCTACCTGTGATTCAATTGTCATATATATTTTTACTCGATCATCCAATCAATTTCAGTTTTTATCAGAAAAGCTCAATTTTACTTTATTACCCGGTATGTCTTTAAAATACTAAATGTACATAAATTTTAAACCAACCAATTTTCAAAACTACAGGAGACATCAATTTAAGATCGAGTAAAAATTTGGGATGAAAGTACTTACAACATACCGAAAAACATGGGTCCAGATCAGCCCGTGCAAATGCAGGGTTCTATCTTTCATTTGAGATATTGAAGACATTTCTAAAGGTCTTCAACCAAGTGGGAAGAAACAACAACTTTTTGATGTTTCACAAGCTTACTCTATTAGGGATGTCAAACCCAGGCATTGTTTGGGAGAGGAGTATGATGTAACATTAACTCTTTCGCTGCCAAATTTCCTGGAATTGTGCTTTTTCCAGTGCCAATTTTGTTTAAACTTCTTAACAGGGCTTATCAGTTTATAATATAGTAAAAATCATTATTTGATGAATATTAAGCTGAAACTCTCAGGAATGATTGCACATAAACTACTTTATTGAATAGCAAACTTTTTATCAGGCAGTTTGATCACATGACCCCGACCTTGACCTTGAATGACCTAATTATGCTATTGTTTTGAAGTCGCCAAAAGGCGACATTGGCAGTCTCCTAATAGGTCGCTTTTCGGCGACATTGGCAGCGAAAGAGTTAAACTGAGCCAGGATCTGGAAAAAGGCTTCTTTAGGCTTTTGAGCCTGACATTGTTCCAGATCAGCCTGCCTATATTCGCAGTTTGATCAGGAACCATGTTGTTCTCAAAATACGAGGGGCGTTCATTAAATAATGAAAACATATCTGCCATTCTTTTCATACGCAACATAATTAAGAAATACTTATACATTTACAAAGAGCTGCTTTTAAGCTTTCATTGTGAAAATCCAGACTGAACGTTCCGTGTGTTACTATGGAAACGTATGACGTCACATTCTCAATGGGTATGACGTCTGACGTTTTTCACGTTATTTTCGCTAAAACAGACTTGCATCATGGTATTTATTTAGAATTTGCGTAAAGAAAATGTTTATTCAGCATTATTGTCTGATGGTGTTATGTTTTTACTTCAAAACTACATATAAGGTTCTTGTATGTGGCAATACTGAAATCTTCGGCATTGTGATCAAGGGAATTAGGTAAATACAATGATATGAACGGAGGTGTTAACACGCTTTTTTACCATATATTCCTCTGTGATATGTACGAAGCTAATTCCAAACATTGATTTAAAACGTGCAGGGAACTTGTGATTGATTATGCTATGCCCCAACATTAAATTTCTTTTATTTAAAGTGTGATGACGTCACATTATTGACCCCCAACACTTTGGATCAGGGGCAAAACGTCAAGATTTTCCAGATACAAAGTATTTGATAATGATTTTTTCTATTTTTTTAGAGAGCAAAGTGACTTTTACTGCTATTTTATGTTTGTACCTGAGACACAAAATTGACCAGTACAAGGTCAGAATTATTCCATTTTATTTTCTTGGTTTTTGAGAGGAAAAATTGATGGAAATCGCTGGAATTTCAGAGTGGAAACCTTTGCACTTTTGTGACAGTGTTGCCATGGCAACGGTTGTCATACACAGTTCTTGTTACTTTGAAAAAAGTTCACATACTTATTACTTGCATATTAAACATTAACTATATAATTACACATTCTTAACATTGAGCTGATAGTGTATTTTCATTATTTAATGAACACCCCTCGTAGCTTTGTCATGGTGTGTAGCAACCATTTGAGAGTAACATTGATGCAGGTTAGACTGCACCTAGGGACAGTTTGATCTTGAAACATTGCTGTCTCAAATGCTATAAGGGACGTTTTACCACATCCATGCTCAAATAATTATATTCTCCTGTTTATTGCAGGGTTCTATCTCTAGCTGGAGATATGGAGGATATCCCTAATGCTCTACGACCAAGTGGGAAGAAACGACAACCTATTGGTTCAGGCTCATGTTCTGCGCTGATTAAACTGTTACCTGGCAACAAGGATTTATATGTTGCACACGATACCTGGTCTTCTTACCAGACAATGTTACGAGTTTTGAAGAAATACGATTTTGGGTTTCATATGAGTGACAATAGCACAGGTAGGGTCAATTGACATCATTATTCATTTCCCGACAGATTACAACTACCGAAATATCTTGCACATGTCCTCAATTTTATGATATGATTGCATCTATTTTATATGAGTCAGGATCTGGAAAAAGATCTTTTGAGGCCTTTGAGCCCAAAATGATTCCAGATCAGCCTATTTATTCATGCGGTCTGATCAAGAACAATGTTGTTCTCAAATAGCTTTTTCATGACCTGTGGCAACCATAAGACAGCAACATGGATCCCATGCTTGTCTTGAAAGATCACCGTCTTAAATGCTGTAAGGGGCTTTTTTTTAGCTCACCTGAGCACGAAGTGCTCAAGGTGAGCTATTGTGGTCACTTTTTGTCCGTCGTCCGTCTGTCTGTCCGTCTGTCAGTCTGTCCATCCGTCCGTCCACAATTTCGTGTTTACACTCTAGCATCTACAAATATAAGCCAATCTTGACCAAACTAGTCAAAACATGTATGGCCATAAGATCTCGGATGAATTCGATTATGGGTCAGATGGAACTAGAAATGCAGGAGTTATCTGCCCTTGAATGCGAAAAATACTTAGTTTTGACATTGTTTACACTCTAGCATCTACAATTATTGATCAATCAAGACAAATCTTGGACATAACATTGCAGACCATAAGATCTCGGATGAGTTCGATTTTCAGTCTGATCTGACTGGAAAGACGAGAGTTATGTGCCCTTGAATTTGACAAAATTGCCATTTTCGGCTGTTTTTGACCTTGTTTACACTCTAGAATCTACAATTATTCATCAATCAAGACAAAACTGTGACACAATGTTTGGGACTATGAGATCTCGGATGAGTGTAATTTTCAGTCTGATCTGATCAGAAAGTCGAGAGTTACTTGCCCTTGAATTTGACAAAATTGTCATTTTTGGCTGTTTTCGACGATGCTTACACTCTAGAATCTACAATCCAAAACTTGGACACAATATTGGAGATCATAAGATCTGAAATGAGTTTGATTTTCAGTCTTATCTGATCACCAGAAAGTTGAGAGTTATGAGCCCTTGAATTTGACAAAATTGCTGTTTTTGACTGTTTTCGACCTTATTTACACTCTAGAATCTACAATTTATGACCAATCAAGACAAATCTTGGACACAAGGTTGGAGACCATAAGATCTCAGATGAGTTTGATTTTCAGTCTGATCTGACCAGAAAGATGAGAGTTTTGTGCCCTTGAATTTGATAAAATTGCCGATTTCGGCTGTTTTTGACATTGTTTACACTCTATAATCTACTATTATTTATCAATTAAGACAAAACTTGAACACAATGTTTGAGACCATAAGATCTTGGATAAGTTTGATTTTCAGTCCAATCTGACAAAAAGTGGAGAGTTATGTGCCCTTGAGTTTGATCAAATTGCCGTTTTCGGCTGCTTTAGACCTTGTTTACACTCTAGAATCTACAATTATTGACCAATCAAGACAAATCTTGGACACAATGTTGGATATCATAAGATCTCGGTTGAGTTTGATTTTCAGCCTGATCTGACTAGGAAGTCAAGAGTAATGTGCCCTTGAATTTGACAAAATTGCTGTTTTCGGCTGTTTTCGTCCTTGTTTATACTCGAGAATCTACAATTATTTATCAAACAAGACAAATCTTGGGCACAATGTTGGGCAAGATGAAATCTTGGATGAGTTCGATTTTCACAATGTTATTGACCATAAGTTCGTTTTCAGTCTAAAAGTCATAAATATTTTTTGAATTGAAGAAAAGTGTTGCTTATATCATTTTGGTTCAGGTGAGCGATATAGGACCATCATGGTCCTCTTGTCTGATTCCAGCTCAATGGTACAGCTTTCTTACCATAACACATTAAATCATCAATTGTTTAATTAATTTAATTCATCAGTTACAGGCAAGGTTTTTCTGGTGTTATGTCACCCTGAGAGTATAACAATGACAAAAGTATTGAACTATTCCTCTATCCTAATGCAATTATCCTCAATAATGTATAGCAAAGTATTGGGGATAAGTTCATGGCTGTTATTTCACTAACCACTGTGTTATTGTTATTTGTAGAACTAGTGCCAGGGAAGGTAATTACCATGTCTTCATATCCTGGTGTCCTGCTATCTGGGGATGATTATTACCTTGTGTCTTCTAACCTGGTAAGTTTGATGAATTGTTTTATCCTCTCCCAAATAGACCTGGTTTTGACGTCTCTATGACCATAGGAAAACATTGAGAGTACATTATACATAAATCATAATCTTTATCAACATCCTATTTGTCCTCATATCCCGGTGTCCTGTTATCTGGGGATGATTATTATCTCGTGTCTTCTAATCTGGTAAGTTAGTCAAAGTGTTTGAGCTGAACATAGAAAACAGAGGCCAAAAAGTTATCAAATCAAAAGTTGAATTACAAACAATAGTTTATAAATGTTTTGTTTTGCGCTATTTAGCTTTTACCTTGAGTTGTAAATTTTAGAATTAAGATATTATAGATCTACATAAGTCAATAACAGGCTGTACTTATTCTCTATTCTTAAATTTTTAGTCTCTTCCCCCAAACAGCAATGTTTTGAACTGATTAAATTTGAAAGCTAAAGCAGATCACAAAGTGGATGTGAATAAAGATAGGCTTTGTATATAACATAAGAAAATATTGAGGCAAAGGAGAAAATGATGACCTAAAACCAGGTATTTACTTGTTATGGGAAGGGTTAAAGTGTCTGTTTAATAATCAATGAACATGAAAGAACAGAGCGTAATAACAAAACGTTCTTGTATTGTAGGCTGTACAAGAGACCACCATTGGTAACTCTAACCCGTCCCTGTATAAATATGTGACCTTTGACACTGTCCTTGAAGAGGTCAGAACCATGGTGGCCAATAGACTGGCTAAATCAGGACAAACCTGGGCACAAATATTTAAACAGTTCAACAGTGGCACGTAAGTCATGTACAATCAAAGCTAAACAGCCAAGCCTTGATACATGGTGGAGATTGTGCATGATGGGATGGATAACGAATACGGACAAATTTGCCTCACTTCAGGTAAGAAATTGTGCAATAATTTTCTTATTTCTGTGTCAATTTTCAAGCGGTCTGTTGCATGTACCCCGCATTACTGAGCTCTTTCCTCAGATATATGACTTGTTTGAAGAATCTTTGTACTTTGTCCAAAAATTGATCCCAACCGACCAGAAAAACGACAAAAAATTCAGGCCCTTTTTCTAGTTGGTTGGGATGGGTTTTTGAGAAAAGTAAAAGGAGTTTCCAGATAAGTAATACATCTGAGAAAAGGGCTTAGTAAGACGGAGTACATGCAACAAATTGCATGAAAATTGACACAGAAATAAGAAAGTTATTGCACAAATTCTTACCTGAAGCATGGTTAATTTGGCCGTAGTCGTTACCATTTCGCTTTCTTGTCGGTTGGGGCAATATTTCGGAAAAAGTAACATGAGTTATCTAATATGTCATACATCCGATGAAAGAGCTCGGTAAGGCGGGGTACATGCAACAAACCTTTTGAAGATTGACGCACAAATAAGGAAGTTATTGCAAAATATCTTACCAGAATCGAGATTATTTTGTCGGTATTTGTCATCCATCCCATCATGCACAATCCCCACCGTGTTGATAGCTCAGTTGGTAACATCAGAGCTTGTCAATTCAGGGATTGTTGGTTCTTGTTGAACTGGTAGGTAAATACATTTTTAGCTCGACTTTTCGAAGAAAATGAGAGCTTATACTGTCACCTTGGCGTTGGCGTCGGCGTTGCAACCAAGGTTAAAGTTTTTTCAATCATCAATAACTTCCATACTATCGAAGGGATTCAACCCAAACTTGGAATATATACTTATTCACCATCACACCCTCTACCTTACTATCAGGGCCCATGACCCTGGCTCCACTATATTTGGAGTTATGCCCCCTTTATACTAAGCAACTTAGAAAGTCGAGCGCGCTGTCTTCGGACAGCTCTTGTATCTGATTGGGATTGTCTTTTACCTGATATTTACTAAGAATTAGACAATCAATATAGAAGAATTGGTGGATACTGATTAAGGTTCAGTTTTTAAGTCATTCTCAAATGGAAAAAGAATGATTTTTCCAATTCGAAAGCTTCTGCAGATGACAGATTGAACGCAGATAAAGACAGGACTTGTGTATGGTTAAAAAAGGATCTATATGCGATATGGTACAGAAAATATTGAGGCAAAAGAAGAAATGCTGGTTATTAGCATTTGCTTCTTTTGCCTTAATGTTTTCCCAAGGCATTTATATCAGGAACATCAAAACAAGGTTTTGTTTTAGAAAGGTCAATTTAGACCCTCCTTCATGATTGCAGGTACAATAATCAGTGGATGGTTGTAGACTATGATCAGTTTGAACCCAGTTTTGGACCGGGGGCTGGATTATTGACCATCCTAGAACAAATACCGTAAGTCAGTAAAGTCACATTTTAAACATATAAGAATTTATTCAAAAATTCTAATTTAAATGTTGCTGCTGATACACAGTCATACCCTATTTAGACAAATTTTCTGTAAGGTCTGTAGGTCAAAAGTGAAGGTCTTACATCTTAAAATTTTTTAGTTGATTAATTACTTAATTAGGGATAATTACCACAGCAGATTCAGGCGTGAGAGTCATATCTGCCCGCAACAGTGATATTTGTGTCAAGAACAGATATCAAGGTAAGGGCCAATATCACTCTCCGACCTGAATCTGCCGTGCTTGAGGCGCTAAACTAACATACATGTACATGTGTACCTTGTTTTCCCAGGTTAGTATTTGTGCACAATACTGACAATAGTAACTTCAGTCCATTTCCAGACTGCAAAATATTAGATTTGATTAAATTCAAAGATGTTGTAGAGGGCAGTTTCAAGTGAATGAAATTATGATTCTTGTCTTTTGGTGTAGAAAACATTGTGAGAAATGAAGAAATTGCTTGTCACTGTGTGGTTATATGTTAAATATGTGTTTATGATTACAGAGGCACTGTTATATATGAGGATAAAACTGACATACTGAGGACACAGTCTTACTGGCCTAGTTATAATATTGCGTAAGTAATACAATCTATTATAATTATTCTTTGCCCAGCCAACAAAAAAACACTATTAACCCAGTCAAAAATGGAAGACATTGCAGACACAATCATTTTTACCTGTGGTTAGAAACCATATTTAGGCTGCTGCCTCTCTTGTCCGTTTCTGTAAGGTATCATCTCTTGTACCTGCTTCCGATCTTGCACCCATTTCGGTTATCCTGGACAGATTTATTGTGAAACTATTAACCATCTTTGAATTGTTCTGAGTAAAAAAGTCACCCCATGTTGCTTCTCATTACCTAGGTGTATAAAGTGGGTACGCATGATAGTTGAAAGCCAAATAACAGTTGGTTCCTGAGGCATCAACAGTTACTGTTAATAGCCAACTTTAAATTCCATAATGGTAGCTTGAATTATAAAGTCGGATGAAAATGAAACTTTATTATTACAGATATTACCCTGACATCTATAACAAGAGTGGTATGTGGGACCTCGTAGACAAATATGGTGACTGGTTTACATATGACAAAGCTCCCAGAGCTCAGATATTTAAACGAGATCACGGGAAAGTTGTGGATTTAACATCCATGCAGAACCTCATGAGGTAGGTGTAACAACAAGCATGGGGTTGAAAAATGTTGCTACATTTTATTAATGATCATCCTGAAATTGTGAAATGATCAAATGAAAGAGGAATGGAAAAAGGGCCCAAAAACCATTGTAGACCAATCTAGTTCTAGATCTTTCTGTGCCTCATTTTGTGCCCAAAATAACAGCCTGATCAAGATCTCTGCTAGAGCGGCTGCAGGTCACGGAGAAACTATTAGAGAGCAGCATGTATCTATATCAGACTGTGCTTATTCACAGTCTTATCTGCATCCATGTTGTTCTCAAATGCCCTAAGGGACTTTTTTTTAGATTCCAGAAATTTTCTGGTGCTTAATGCACAGAATGTCTGAGATTACTGTATTTAGGTTTTGAACGGAATTTGTTTCAATTTGGTAATGTTCCAATACCATGATTTGGTAAATGTTAGATCCTCGAGTCTGTTCTACAACAAATTAATGTTAACCTTTGTCATGTTTGATTAAAGATTGAAGGCAGACACTGTACATTGTATGTCAAAGTGGTCAGAATAATGAACTGCGTGATTTAAATTGATTGATCACCATGATAAATGTTAAGCTGTTATTACCATTAGCTTAACCCATTCCCAAAAAGTGATGCCTTTGGACACCCCACAATTGCCACAAACACTTTTTTCTATTTTGATGCATATTTCTATTTCCTGTTTTCAGATACAATGATTTCCAGCATGATCCCCTGGCTAGATGTGCCTGTAGCCCACCATACTGTGGAGAGAACGGTATCTCTGCTAGATGCGACCTTAACCCTGCCAACGGAACATACCCGTTTGAAACACTGGGTCATAGGTCACATGGGGGAACTGATATGAAGGTACGGAGAATTTGAGATCAATTCAACTACACAAAATCTGTAGATGCATTTCAATTTAGTGTATCATGGATAGAAATTAATCCTTTTAAAGATATGTGGGTGCTTGTATGCTCACACATTTGGTTTGATTAATATCAAGTCTAAGGAACTCGCCATGCATGGATTTCATATTCTGATATATGACAAAAGTCACTTGTCTCTTACCAATAATTATTGCAGACTTGTCTACATGGAGTGAACAGCTGTCGGCTTAGATTGATTGTTGTTTGTACTGGTGGTGTCTTCCCGATTGTCCCACATTTGATTTTCCAATATACCCTTAACCCTGCGGGATAACGGTAGGTAAGGGTAAAGGTGTGATTACAGTTATGTTCAAAATTTGTTCCACGAACCCTCTTGAATTTATTTCGAAATGTTTGATCTTTAAGATAATTGATTTACCGAAAGTAAACCATCTTGTTAATGAAGAGAATGAAAAGATGTTTGGGAAATTATAAGAATACATAGATCTACATAATTAGACTTTTCATTTAGCTTTTTTTTGCAATAATTATTTTATTTGCTTTTGCCAACGTTTATGGAAATTCATTGGGCCAAAAGAAAACTATGAAATTTCAAATGCAGTAATAGAGTTGAGTCCATTTTGAAATGTATGAAATTCGAAATAAAGCACATTTATACATTATCATTACAATTGTAAACATGGCTAACGCTCAACTACATTTTGATTTTGTTCGCAACAAGCACGTTGGAATGAGTCTTATCCTTGATGGTAAAAAAATGTTGTAAGTATGACCACAAATCTCAATAAAAATAATTGCCGTCAATTTATACTTAAAGAAACTGAATTTACTGATTATAACATAAGAATATTCTTGGATATTAATGTCATTTAGCGATAAATCAATTTTACATCATCGTAGAAAAAGGTGAACGTTATTGCTACGGAATGCATTGTGACTTAAATATTCAGTAAGTTATGAAAAAATATCACGAGGCAAATATCATTGTAAAGAAAGGAATAAATTGCATAAATTATATAACTGTTATAAAATGCTGAATATGATGAACAAGAAATTAATACATTTTTGATACCAATATTTTCTTCTTTCGACTGGTCTTTTTTAAATTATTCACTGACCTATTTTGTCCCTTTAATATAAAATGGGAAAAGAAGAAATTGTTTGTAAAAAGCATCTAATTTGAATGTTTCCGTGACCCATCTTATCCGTTTAATATTGTAAGGAAAATGAGAAAATGCTACAAATCAACATGTGTTTTTCATTTATCGTGATCTATCCGTTTCGTCATTATAGTATGGGAAAAGGAGAAGTTGCTGATTATCTATTTCCGTATTTGAACTTTTTATAGAAAAAATGGTGAAACAGTAGCCTACGAAAGAAGGAAAAATTATAGCACACAATTTAGACTTTTTCAATACAATACATTACACTTTATCCACTCAGTTCCCTTTACAGAATTCAAGAGGTATACATGCACATGGAATAAAAAAACAATATTGTTTCCTTAGGAAATATCAGTAAACTATGTTTTAATTCAATTCATATCAATTTAGATAATTTTAAGGAAATCGCCATGAAGCAGTATTTTTTAACATAACTATATTTTAGCCCCAGGCGGGGGATTATCCCACACCTTACCTGTCCGAAAATTTTATCAATAAAATCAAATGTGGGACAATCGGGACTAAACCGTACTGGTGTAGGAAATGTGTTTTGGTTCACAAATGGCTACTTTGTTATTTATTTTTAAAAACGTAGAATGTGGCATTGAACCCCAATCAATAAATTATAATGGTATACCTTAAAAGTTGTATTGTTAAAGTTGAAATTTTGGCGAGAAAGTCCTAATTTCGTTTCACATTTCTTAAAAAGTCATCTATTATTTCATTATGATTGAAATTTCTTGTTTTTATGGTTACAGTTGACCAACACAGACATGATGAAGAGCCTACAGTTTATAGCCATTAGTGGACCCACCTACAACCCTCTACCACCATTCCAGTGGAGCAAGGCGGACTTTGCCTCTGCATGTCCACATTATGGGCATCCAGACCTGTTCAAGTTTGATCCAATCAAGTTTGATGGAAACTACGAGCGTACATACAACGGAAAAGTTGTCCATAAATACTTCCACCATTAAACATGATCATTGACTTTACAGGAATAGCACAAAACTTTTTGTAAGTTACCAGTAAAATAGATAATATTACAGGTGAAAGAGGACATGCTTATGATCAGTATTTTATTCATTTGCCTCTTTGTTTCCTCTAAACTTTCCTTATCACAACCTGAGATATTTGGAAACGTCCAAAGCATTATAATTAAGGTTGAAGTTGTACCTTGGATTATTTTTGTGCTAATCTTGTGACTATACTCTGTGATTCAGAGATGTGATTTGTCTGAGTAAATGCATAATACAGGTAAATAATTAAAATGAAGTTTGATATTTGAAATTAACTTTATGATTTTGCTGTTGATTTATTTCTGTTTGAAATGACAAAAGATATTTAAACTGAACTATCAAATCTGTTTATAGTTAAACACATTTTCTTTACATATTTGATCATCATTGAGACACCAGATTCTTTGCACAACCTCAGGATTATACGAACAGAAATAAATGAGGTTATCCAATTTTCCAAATTTCTTATGAATTTTGATAAGCTCCCGATTTCCGTTGTCACAGGTAACGGAAAAAGTTGAAGTTTGGTATCTAATGATGGATGGAATATTTAGACATAGTTGATTATGATAGAAAATGAAATGTTTCTGAATGAAGTTAAATGGAAAAAAAAAGAAAGACACAATGTTACCGGTATTACAAACTTCACATTGAAAGACCCTGGATTATACTTTAACCCATTACCACACAGTGACTCCTTTTGACTCCTTTCAAGATAATGGTTTGGGAAAAACAATGTGGAAAATGAAGAAATTGCTTGTGACAAGCAATTTTTTCATTTACCACAATGTTTTCTACACAAAAAGACCACAAAAATTTAAATTTCATTCACATGAAATTGTCGTCTGCAAAATCTTTGAATTTGGACAAGTCTCAAAGTTTGCCGTTTGGGAAAGGGTTAAAAAAGTTATACATGTATGATAAATCAAAATTCCATGTTTTGATAAATAGCATGTTTTGCAATTGAAACTTGTGTGTAACAGTCCTCTATCATATTAAAAGGGTTTTTGAAGTAGGGTCTATTACAAATAATAATTATCCAATTTGGACTTCTTTTACAACCATAGGTACAGTCAAAGACAATTAAAGTACATGTACAGACAGTAGAATAAAAATTTAAATTTTTAGATTTAGAAGAAATTCTGAATAAAATTATGGCTTTGTCAACTTGAAAATTTCTCCACACTGTGAATGTATAGTGCTAGATTCTTGTAAAATTAATGTTTTATTCAATGATGGTTGTATTATTAATTGTCAAAACATGTTTACTGTTTTCCAAACAACAAAATATTTTGTCTGGTCTAAATTGAATGGAGAAATGGTCAACAAAATATTTTTGGCTTATTTCTCAAATTCTGTTTTTACCTTTCCAAAACAATGATAGGCTTTGCCATTCCTGTATGAAAATTATCAGAAATCATAAATAGAAGAAAAGAAATACATAAACCAGCTGTTTGGAACAGTGCAGTTTTTGTTGTTTGGAAAAAGTTAAATGTTATTTACTTTCTAATTACCTCAAGTATTGCTATGTCTTTAGATCAAAAGATTTTTACTTTTCACAAATACAGAATTCAGGAAAAAAGTTTAGCCAGTTTTAGCAATTGTTGGTGCGGCATGCCACATCTATGCCAAATATTTGTGCAGTGAATGTCGCAACCATGTCTACTACAAGTTTATTGATTTCTTTTATAAGTATTTGTTACAATGCTATGATATTATTTATATACACAATCATGTTGTAATTATTTATATCAAATAAAAAATTATTCTTGCAAAATTAGTGATTTACAGTTATTTATAACCAATTTCAATGATTGACAAAGGATTGCTGTCAATCAAAATATGGGTAGTTCCAAAAAAATGCAGCAAAAGCGTGACATTGGGGGTTGAAATTCAAACCCATTTCATCAAAGTTTTCTCTACCGTATTTAATCCAGGAAATGTTGAATTTTGAGAAACTAGTAAAGGTTTTAGGGTAGAAAATGAGCAAGATACTAAAATTTTCAGAATTTATGCAATTTTGAAATCAAATTTTCACTGATATTAGATTATTTTAGCTCAATATCTGAAGTCAAATATCAAGAAGAATGTGAAAATTTTCACCTGCTATTAATGAGGGATACATGAATACATGTTTTAGACAAATCTTTCAAAGATAAACATGCTTATTTAAGTTTTTTAGAGTTTTTTCCTAAATATTTGGCCCAATTTTTTACATGTGTACTTACAAAAGTTTTTCTGCTTGAAAAAGTGCACTTCTTACAGCAAAAACAAGTAAATTTCATTAGACTTATGACTTTTCTCCGATCATGTGCTAAATTACAAAGGAATTGGACCAGGTTGACTGAAGTTACTATGTGGCCAAAGTTTTCACAGAGTGTGTTTCACTTGTGACAATTTCAGTGAAGTCAATCTAGAATTCCTGTAACATTGAAAATTATCAAGAGAAAACTTAAACAAAATGTTTGTGACTTTAAGGTTTTAAATGAGATTGACTTTTGACCTGATTGGATTTGCATATCCTGAGTTATTTGCCCTTGAGTTTAACAAAATTGCTGTTTTCGACTGTTTTCACTATAGCACCCTCAAATATTGAGCAATCAAGACATAACTTCGAAAATAGGCTTGGAATATTTGATAATATTCATAATGAGGTTTCTACTCAGCTTAACTTTGAGCCTGATTGAACTTTCACTTTCAGCCTGATAAATGTAACACTTCCTGAGTTATGGGCCCTTGAGTTGACATTATGACAGAATTGACGTTTTTTTACTGCTGCAATAACAAATATTGGAAATTCGAGTTCTCTTTGCTTTAATTTAGCAACCATAAATATTGACAATTCAAGATGGGCTTGACTATGAGATCTGGTGGACTTTGACAATTCTGGCTTGATCAGAGCTGAAAAGCATGAAATTTGTACCCTTGGCTTACACAAAACTTACGTTTTTGACTTTATTTCACCCAGACTCTAGCACGAAGGAGTATTAACCAAGTCAAAACTTGGACCAAATGTTAGTTACAAAGAGTTCCAAAAAGATTTAAACTTTCAGCCTTATCAGAAATACATATCCTAAGTTAGGCCCGTATTTATGACAATTTTTTTTTATTTTGTTTTCGCTCTAGATAGCACCCACAAAATTGGCCAATCAAGAAAATAGTTCTAGGTAAAACGTTAAAACGTTAAAACCTTGAAGAGACATTTTTTAAGTACACAAATTATTATAACAAAGTTAATCATTACAATCTTTGAGGCAAATCTGTTGTTTTACTCTAACTTCAAATAATGACCAGTGATGATCAAGAAAAAAAATGGTATTGGAAAAATATTAGTGACCAGACCCTGGATAAGTTCGATATATGGCCTGATCATGTATGAAAGTATCTTGAGTTATTTGCCTTTGAATTTGACAAATTTCTCCTTTTTCACTTTGATTGCACTTTAGTAAATTAGAATATTAATAAAACAAATCAAGCCAAACATCTGTAACCCTAAGATCTCTGATGAGATTGATTTTTTGGTCTCCTAGGAATATCATAGTTTTAGACGAATAAGTCACAAAAGTGCCCTTGAATCAGACAAATTTTCTGTTTATTACTTTTAAAATTTCTTCTTTATCTGGATTCCAATATATTCTTTATTGATGACTTGATGCCATATAGCATGTCGGTGTCAGGTAAGCCACTTAGCACCACCATTATCTTCTGATTTATTGGTTTGTCTCTGTTTTTCTTAAAGAATTTCTTTGAGCTTAAATACCTGCTATTTTCACTAATATTTCTGCAAGAAATCCTTCAAATGGTACATTTTATTTCAGGGCCTATATTGCCTTTTCAATATATATCATGTCTGAGAGAAATAAAAAGAATTGTGCAAAAAAGTAGAATTTTGTAATTTTTGTCACAAGTGAAACACTTATAGTAAGGTACAATACTTGTATACAATATTTCCTGCATGTTTTTCTTTTTGTGCTTTAAATTACATTCAGAAAATATATATCCCAAACTATCATTTGGTGGTAAATATGCTTACGGTACATTACATGTCACACAAATGAAATATGCTAGTCTAAAATCACATGATTAAAACATTTCCATGTTTTTCCTAAAATATTTTTTCTTGAATAAGTTTTAATGACTAGAATTGTATTAAATTTATTCCTTTATCATATTTGAATAATTAGAAAGAAAGAAAACTGTAAATCTTTTGAAAGAACTCAAATTACATGTGTTTACTTAAAGTGCCAAATGAGCGTTTCACTTGTGACGGCCAAAAAACTCAGATGGTGAAGCTATTAACACAAGTTATTGATTGATCTTCTTTCCAGATTTTCTTTAAACCTACTGGATCTAGAAACTAGTAAAAGAAGATAAATCTACCTATGATTAACAAAATGCTGACACCTGAAACACCAAATGTTTCACTTGTGACAATTCCACCCTGCTCTAATAAAATTTGTCTCATGTTAAGATTTTATATATTTTTGACAGTGTGTGAGATTCGCATCATAGCTAAGTGAATATCAGTTATATTAAAACCATTCTTTTAGCCATAAACTTTATAATAGCTTATATATGACACTTGCAATGCTAACCCTTGGAATATTTACATGATTTTAAATTCAAAGGGTATGCTCACGATATATCAACATTTGTGAATATATCACACCATATTACCATAAAAATCAGCCCCTCTTACAGCTTAAATGTTAAAATTTTACTGCAAAGAAAATTATACTAGTAAAGCCACAGGTGCATTTAAAATCCAACATTGAATTGAGGGGTAATTTCAAAATGTCACGCTAAAAGTGTTTCACTTGTGACGTTTTGACCACCTTTTTACTCATAACTTTTGAATGGCTTGTGATAGAAGCATGAAAATTTCCATACTTATAGAGAACTACAAGATACACATTCTGATGCATAATTCAGTTATTTTTGTGCCAAAACCATAAAGTTATTCTCTCTAATAAAAAAGGAGGCATTTTTTTTGGAACCACCCATATGGAGTGATTGTGATTTGTCATTTGATTCTTACAACTAGCCTATAATTGATATGATAATCCTTTGCATTTGTTCAATTACCGCAGAATGTCACCTTTTGATGCCCAACTAGGTAAATGCTTTGGAAAACATTGAGGAAAATGAAGAAATTGCTTGTGACAAGTAATGTCTTCATTTCCCACAATTTTTAGCTCACCTGAGCACGAAGTGCTCAAGGTGAGCTATTGTGGTCGCTTTTTGTCCGTCGGCGTCCGTCCGTCCGTCCGTCCGTCCGTCTGTTCACATTTTGTTGTTACCACTCTAGCACCCACAAATATTGACCAATCTTAACCAAACTTAGTCAAAACATGTATGACCATAAGTTCTTGGATGAGTTCGATTTTGAGTCAGATCGGATCAGGAAGTCCAGAGTTATGTGCCCTTGAACGTCAAAAATGGCTAGTTTTGACTTTGTTACCACTCTAGCATCTACAAATATTGACCAATCTTGACCAAACTTGGTCAAAACTTGTATGACAATAAGTTCTTGGATGAGTTTGATTTTGGGTCAGATCGGATTAGGAAGTCCAGAGTTATGCGCCCTTGAATATCAAAAATTGCTAGTTTTGACTTTGTTACCACTCTAGCATCTACAAATATTGACCAATCTTAATCAAACTTGGTCAAAACATGTATGACCATAAGTTCTTGGATGAGATTGATTTTGGGTCAGATCGGATCAGGAAGTCTGGAGTTATGCGCCCTTGAATATCAAAAATTGCTAGTTTTGACTTTGTTACCACTCTAGCATTTACAAATATAGACCAATCTTGACCAAACTTGGTCAAAACATGTATGACAATAAGCTCTTGGACGAGTTCGATTTTGGGTCAGATTGGATTAGGAAGTCCGGAGTTATGCGCCCTTGAATATCAAAAATAGCTAGTTTCGACTTTGTTACCACTCTGGCATCTACAAATATTGACCAATCAAGACAAAACTTGACTATAATGTTGGTAACCATACAATAATGAATGGTTTTGATTTTCACTGTCATCAAAGTTGGAAGTCTTGAGTTATGTGCCCTTGAATTTGATAAATTTGCCGTTTTCGACTTTGTTTACACTTTAGCATCTACATTTATTGACCAATCAAGACAAAACTTGCCAACAATGTTGGTAACCATAAGATGCTGTTTGTGATAAATTTTCAGCTTGATCGGACCAGAAAAACCAGAGTTATTGGCCCTTGAATTTCACAAAATTGCCGTTTTCGACTTTATTTTCACTCTAAAAAACACAAATATTGACCAATCAAGACACAACTTGGTCACAACGTTGGTGACCATGAGATCTTATATGATTTCATTTTTCATGTTGATCAGACTAGAAAAACCAGAGTTGTGTGCCCTTGATGGTGACAAAATTGCTGATTTCGTTTTTAATTTCACTCAAACAGCAATAAATATTGACCAATCAAAAAAACAACTTGGACATAAGGTTGATGAGAATATCATTATCAGAACAGAGTTATGTGCCCTGGATTATGACAAAATTGATGTTTTTTTATCGACTTGGTTTTCACTATTACAGCCACACATATTGATCATTAAAGATTAAGAATTCTGTTTGCAGCTGGATCATAATCTTGCATCTTAAGTTTCGTGTTCTTGTCTTAGAGATACCTAGGTCATGTAAAAGGTGGGTCTTATTCTGCATGGAGAAAGTTTCAAACTTCTATCAGGTGAGCGATCCAGGGCCATCTTGGCCCTCTTGTTTCTACATAGAAACACCAAAAAATGTAAAATTTTAGTCACTTGAAATTGTCGTCTGCTACACCTGCAACCACCCTAAAATTTTATTGTTTGGTTAATCCTTTTCCAGATAATGAAACTAAAGATTGGCCCAAGTGGAAGGAAGTTACAGACAACATTTTCAAGTAGATCTAGATGAAATTAGAAAAAAAATCCCTTTCTGATTAGAAAATGTTGGTAAACCTGAAGAAATTACTTTGTCTTCTTCTTCTTCTTCTTGCCAATAAGTGCAGGGCTCCTCTGGATAAGCAGTTTCTTCAGTTTCCTCAATGTTTTCTCCAACCTTTTTCTTAATTTAAGAAAAAGGTTGGAGAAAACATTGTGGACACTGAAGAAAACACATCAATGTATGGGAAAAGGTGAAGCAATTATGCTGTTTGAAGGTAAGATTTTGCTGATAATGGCTCACCCTATTAGTAAACCCTATCCCAATTTCCCAAACAGCAAACTTTTAGGGTGCTGGAGACTATAAAATGGATGTTAGTAAAGATTGGAATTGTTTGTAATATAGTTCAGAAAATATTAAGGCAAAAGAAGAAATTTTATGCTGGTTATCTGAAGCCTTTCTTTAGGGACATCAAAACCGGACTTGTGAAAGTGTTAAAACAGAACCAGGAAATCCAAAAAGCATTTTTTTTTTCAAAATCATTTGAATTCTGGTTAATTTGGTATTTCTAAATATGGACAACCACAGAATCCCAAGATTTGACAACCTGTGCTAATTATTTAGACTTTCATTCAAATTATTGAGGTAATATAAAGGTTTTTCAGGGATCAGAACTTGTTCATAAGACATTAGCTGCATTACTACAACTACCCACAACCGTTTGTACACTTTTCATTAGACTGAAAATCGATAATTATGGACTTAACTAATAATTTACTTAGTATCGTTTTAGAATGGTTTCATGTGTAAATTCCTTTCCTGTTGTTTTGCACATTTGCTTCTTTGTAAAATAAAAAAAATAAAGGGCGTAAGCGGCCTCGAAGAACTGTCAAAAAATTTACGATGCTTTTCACAAGAAATTCCCGTGTAATTTAAAAGAAGAGCGTATTTCCTTTTGCATAAAGTGTTTTTACGGCTATACATTTATCACGCAAGAAGTACGTTACATGTCCAAGGCCGTTACGGGCAGGTAAATATGTCTACTTTCTGTTCAGATTTTCGAGCAGTTTCAGCAACTTTTAGATTGACCCAAATATCCATATGGCTCATCAGCACCCAATATCAGTTACAGATTGTGACCTTTAAATTAAAATAGCAACATTTTATACCAATCAAAAATGAAAATGTTTACTAAACAATGTGCAAAATACAATTGCAACAATCTTTTAAGCTAAAAATTTTGAATCATTGAGAAAAAATAGAGAAAATGTGGTTCATTCTTCTTTTCTCGCAATATTTTCTTTCAGTGTTTTTTTCTCCTTCTTTGGATGGGTCCATAAAAAGGACCTGTCTCAATGCCAAATGTGGTTTCGGACTAGTTGCAATAACGTAACCGAAACTTTGATTTGGGTTTCGGTTGCAATTCCTTCCTATTCATTGCAATGATGCAGGTGCTGGAATGATTCATTCCAGCAAGTTTAGTATAGTCAAACACCAAAATAAAGCTATCAAATGCTGAAAAAATGTTACCTGACAACAGGTTAACAGTGGCGGATCCAGGGGGGGGGGGGGGCTCAAACGAACCCCCCTCGTTAGCCTGATTATTTCATTTTCATGCAGAAATTCAGTCAAAATTGTGAAATTCTAAGAAAACGAACCCCCCTTTTGGTATATTCGAACCCTCCTTACAGAAATCCTGGATCCGCCGCTGGTTAACCATTTCTCTGTCAATCAAGAGTAGTTTTAGGCTGAAATCACTTTCAAATAAAGTTCAATTTAATTTTGAAGCTGACTACCCACCCATTTTGTTCTACTAAAACTTGAATTTTCCGTTGCAAGAAAAAATTGAAAACAATTCTTGTTGATATTTTTTTTAACGAATTCGTGACATAAAATATGTTTTTATGGGATTAACTTCTGATAAGATATGTTGGTATTCAAAAGTTTAGACCAAAAAAAATGTGTTTTCCATTTGTTTGTCTTACTCTGAAGAAGAATGAGGGCGGACTCGTAGCCACAAACCAATGCCCATCATCAAGTTTGCAGTGATTTTGTTACAAATTTACGTGGAAGAGTCCTGGGACCCACTTGTTCCCAAAACAATGAGTCCAATATTGAAACATAGGAGTCTTTGAAAGACAATGTCGATTACACAATGAAAATGTTTGCATTCTTGGACTCACTGAATATTTTTCAATGAGTCCTGAGAAAAAAATGTGAGTCAGGGACTGTTTGTGGATATGATATTGCAGCTAGGTTTCTGACCCGTGCCCAAAATTGAGAAAAAACACTGTTTTCTTTAGGCTTTTTCATATGAATGATAAAATCACAGATTGTTTTGGAAAGATCATCAGAGCTACAGATGATGGCTTTTTAGCTCACCTTAGCACGAAGTGCTGAGGGTGAGCTATTGTGATCGCTCACCGTCCGTCGTCCGTCTGTCCGTCCGTCCGTCTGTCTGTTCACAATTACTAAAAAATCTTCTCCTCCCAAACTATAAGGTCTAGAGTCTTGAAATTTTGTTTGTAGTATTGTCTCAATGCCTTCTACCAAAATACTTCAAATAATTGTGCTTATAGAAAAATTGGCCCTATGTTGTGGGGTTTAAGGTTTCACACTGAAACACAGTTTTCTCAAGGACTATTTGGCCTAGAGTCTTGAAATTTTGCATGACTTTACATCTCCTAAACCTCTAACAGAATACTAAAAATCATCACATTGCAAGGAAAGAAGTCCTATGTTATGGGTTCTGGAATTTTCAAGTGAGGAATTGTTTTGACCAGGTAGATTTTATCACATATCATTGGTGGGGAGTCAAATCCTCGTAACTACAGCTTGAATAAGCTGGAGTTACGAGGTTTTGACTCCCCCACCGACGATATCATATCCCTATAATCAGATTATGCAGATCATAATACTGATAAAGAATGCATGGAGCAAACAGTGTTTGTTTACTGATCTAGGGATCAACTAAATACTTTAACCCTTTCCTGGAAAGACCTTGTTTTGAAGTCCCTATTAGAAAAGGCTTTGGAAATTAATGAGTCAAATGAAGAAAGTGCTGGTTCTCCTTTTACCTCAATATTTTATTTAATTTTATTCAATATTTTATATGCTAGTTCATTGTAAACGAATCCTATTTTTATGGCTGTCAATTTTGTATTCTGAACTTTCAAATTGGGACAGTCTATTTCCTTTCTTTACCTTTCTGTATGGGAAAGCATTATGCCCTTTCTCTACCATACACAGGTTTGCCTCACCGACAGAAAAGGCTTGTAAATGATATGGTAAAAGAAGAAAATGTTGATAACTTGATAGCCTGTGTTGTCTCATTTTGCCTCATCATTTTCTCTGCATTTTTATACATGAATGCAGTCTTTATCAACACCTGTTTTATCATCTACAGCAGCTTTTAATTATGTCTGCTCTTATGTTATGTTGTTTGGAAAAGGTTTTACCATAACCAAATCCTTACTGTTCAATGAATATTTCCCCTATGTTGTGGGTTCCATATAAATGATAGAGGGCAATGTTTGACAATCTTTTCAAGTTGTTAAGGCCTGAAGATAATTTTTTTGCCTCGTTTAAGAACTTTTAGAATTATTCCTATGCTTTAGGCTCTTGCATTTTGTACAGAAAAAAGTGCATATAAGTTGTGTGTGTCATATTGTCTTGTTAAACAGATTAGTTCAAGTTATCATTTTGCTTTGAAAATAAGCTCTACCATGAGGTATTCTAGATTTAAAAAAGCGGGAACAGGTTTAAAATTGTCTTAGAATTTCCAAACTTTCTATGGTTTCTAAATATTATAGCCCAATGACCTTTTTCCAAGATTAATGCTTCAATTTGTCTATGTGCAATGGAAATTCAGCAATATGTTGTGGATTTTCTGATTTTAAATACAGATATAGTGAAAAATCTTTGACAATCTTTTCCCAAATTGTGCTTTGAAATTAAGTGTGTACCATTGTCGTATGACTCCTTTTCAAAATCCTCTTTTCAAAATCCTCGGAGATTTAAAAGGTTTGTTAAAAAGTATGTCTCAGGGCGCTATAAGGTGAGCGATATAGGACCATCTTGGTCCTCTTGTTTGAAATGAAATGTTTTGCTAAAATAAAATGTTAATCAAACTCATATGTTGTGGATAATCATAAGAATGGTCTCGTCAAGACAATTCAAACCCCATAACATTCATACATACATTGTGATGTCCGTAGTCAAGAGATAGAGCGTCGGCCTTGCGACTAAGAGGTTCTGAGTTCGATCCCCGGTAGCGGAGGTTGTTCTTGGCTTCTCATTGGCCCACATATTCAGTGCGAGTACTGGTGGATTTCCAGGAAGCTCAATTGAGAGGGATTAGAATAAGTTGAAGAAGCTTGCTTCCCAATCGATGTAAAATAAATGCGTTCAAAGGAACGCCTGAAGAAGAAGAAGAAATAGCATAGGGTTTGAATTCAACATAAAAACACCCCCTCTTATCTGTTGCTCGGATCCATAATAAACAGTAATTATTAGACTGCTCATCAAAAGATTTTACTAAAAAGCGAATAAATTATTATTACAGAAGTCCTGAGTCTGGAGATTATAGTACTTCAAATCTTTAGTATTTCTTTTCCAAGATGAAATTTCTTTGCATTCATCCAATATAATATTATATTGTCATTGAAATGGAAAGACTTAAGAGAAAGGGGACAGTAGTTGACCAGTTGAAAATATTGAGAAAAAAAGGAATAATAAGGAATAATATTACTAGCAGTTTCATCTTCAAAAATCTTGCAACATAGAAGATACAGAAAGTTTTTAAGGAAGCAGGAAGAATATTGAAATTATTCTAACATCTGGAAAGGTTTTACTTTTTGAAGTCGAGGCCCGATAGCTCAGTCGATTAAATCGGAGTCTGTCAATCCAGGGTCACAAGTTTGAACCCCCGCTCTGACATTTGACAAG
Source organism: Fragum sueziense (assembly GCA_963680895.1). NCBI lineage: Eukaryota > Metazoa > Mollusca > Bivalvia > Cardiida > Cardiidae > Fragum > Fragum sueziense. The sequence continues at coordinate 9,892,582 of OY804603.1, forward strand.
TCATTTGTCTCTCACCAATGGGTGTTAATCATCTATTTGAGAGAGCAGCTGGTGGCTCGGTTTTGATATTGTGGTGATACTGGTGCGAGAAATACCAGGAACCCATGGTTAGGTGCTCCAGCGACCATGATATATGACCATAGCAGTTGAAAATGACGTAAAACCCCAATAAAATAAATTAATTTACTTTTTCAAAACATTGTTAAAACATTATTTGGAACTTGATGGAAAAGTTTGATTTTGATACTGATAAAAATAATGAATCTGGTATCAATTCATGGACAGAAGTTTAAGCGAATCAAATTTGGCATATATAGTGTTTTTGTAAGGACTTTGAAGTAGGGTTTCGAATAAAATTTCTTTGTTTGAAACAGATTATGAACTGGAAATTTCTCTTTCTTTGCTTTTGAAAATGATATAATTTTTTACTTTCATGACTGACATTATTTTTTAAGTCGCTTAGCGCTCGCGCTGCGACTTACTGTTGCCGTACGAGTTTTTCTGGACAGGTCAAATAAGGTCAAAGACGGACCTCTTAACTTCTTCTGTATTTCTGTTTTGAGACAAAGTAGATCTCTGATTTCTTGTCCACACTTTTATTTAATATTGAAATTCGACTTTCTACAATTTCTAAACTGACATGCCAAATAATCATTGTTGAACGAGGAAATTATACGTTTTATGTAGAACTATTTTTTTGGCGGAGAAAATAAATAGATCAATAATTCCGTTTTCTGAGGTATATTGGTCTAAGGGAAATAATCAGGTTTAAATTAGACAGTTTTCATGAAAGAGTTACTTCCCTTAGATAGTGCAATAGACATCGACTTTATGACTCGGCGACAATAAACATACGACAACGACGGAATACTCATTTGCTTGATTCTTTTTATGATAAATTCCATTTTAACAAGGTGTCTTGCTTGATATGCATCGTTCTGCCATTTCAAGCGTGTAATCTCGCAATCAATATGCCCTGAATTAACACACGACATAATTGTACACAACAAGCAGTCGTCACTTTTCTTCGAAAACCTCGTAACTGCATATTGTTTTAATCTGCAATTACTTGGTGATGACAATAGCTTAAAAATCGTGTGGTCAAATTTGCCGAAAATTCGAAAAACTGTGCGGCTGAAAGTGATTTCGACATCAGTGAAAAGCTAGTGAGAGACTGGCGAAAAAACGAGACAAAGATCTGTGATGGTCCAAAATTGCAGAAATGGAGGGTTATTCGGATCAGTCCCTATGAGCCACAGAAAAATGATCAGAATGATTGGATTTTGGAGTTACGGGCAAGTGGCTATGTTGTAAGTAGGATTGGGATTCGCGTCAAGGCCCTTCAACTCGACAAGGACCAAAATACAAAATCCAGGGCGAGTTCAAAGCTTCTTCTGGGTAGTGTTGCAGGTTCATGAATATTTTAGTCAATACCGGGAAGACCAGAAAAAAACAAACATTTTATTACACACCTGGCCAGCTTATCAATGGGAAAACCTACGGGACCACATCAAAGAAACGAGACTTAACTACTCGGCTGGTTCTGTGATGTTAACGATCCCGAAATATGCAAGATGTGCATATCCGACGATTACTTTAAACAAAGAGTTTTCCGTCGCCGGATTTACGGAAATGAAATTGTTGATTTGCAGGGTTGAATCTCGCGACCGGTAGGCGATCATAGACGGCACAAAAGCAGCTTTGCAAGTCACGGGCATTTTGTATGATCATACGGTTCCCCCGAAAGATCGCAGCTAAAACCTTACCTTCGTTTCAGATCAGAATAAATATTTCAGCCCACACGTTTTGATTCTTGTGTATGTATGGATAATCGTTAGACCCAAAGTGTAATTCATGGATATTTACATTCATGTTTAATTTTCGTCATTTTGTTTACCCCAAAACAGAAATATTTTTAGACTACTCCATTTTGAAAGCTGTTGCATGCATACGACATAACTTCTTAAAAAACGATTGAATTACATCATGGAAAGTATCTCGGGGGAACGGAGAAATGGCTAGTTATCGACAATTTCTTCTTTTCAATGTTTTCCAATCTTTTTGTTCCCATGATTGTCGTCGAAATCAAGTCTTGTTTGTGAAAGGATTTAAGAGAGAGGTTAAATAGACGAACGTCGGCAAGTATTACTCTCCAAAGCCGATGTCTATTGATTAAGATCATCAAAATACATTACTAATTACATATCATTTCATAAGAGGTAATGTACTTTGTTTTAAGAGAGTAGCAAGTATAAGCACGAGTCATGTAGATCTACATCTGCAAGAAATTTTCTTTTCACTAAATAGTCTACCCTTTGAATTTCTTTCTTCTTTTGAAAACTCTTTATGAAATTAAACTGTCTCTTAAATCTATCTACTCTAAAATTTAAAAATGTAGAGGTCAACACTCTAATAAATATTCACTAAAGGGTGACCGATTAAGGGAGAGACTCGGGGTAAAGCTTCTTTTCTGACGATTGCCCTTTAAGTTCTAGATCTTTTATGAAGCAATGCTTGTAAATACAGATTGGTTGAAAAAGAGAATTGTCCCCGCCCATCCATTGACTTACTAGTTGATTGACATGCTTCTCAGATGAATAAGCACGTGATACAGTCGGATCCCTTTTGTTAAAAAAACAATATGACGTCTTGATGACGTAGCGTCTACTCAATCTGGGCTGGAATAGTGACTTCAAAAACACCGCCAACATCTGCTCAGTTATTTCGGAAACTGTTTCAAAATATGTTAGTTGGATTATTACCGGTGAATTTTTGGTTTGGATAATAGACTAACAGGTATCATTTTCTTCGTATCATCATGACGTTATCGCTTGCCGACCAAAAACAAAATAACCTACTAAACCTAGATGTATAATTTTCTACGTTACATCATAAAATCTGCATGAATTACCATTCAAATTAAATTGTCGAGCGTCCGTCGATTCAGTCGACGTTTCTGCGATTAAATTTCTTATCATTAATCACCGAATAATCAACGTGAAATAAAATAGTTTTTGTGAAGAGAGGGGAAATTAATTCGTGAACAAACCATTATTAGAGGCTCAAATTATCGATTAATCACGACTTTAGGCTTGCTGCAATAAACAGTTCTAGAGATTATTCATTTCCGTGACTGTAAAATATTGCGTACCTAAATGATATCAATCTTGAGAAATATCACGATCACCAAGAGGGATGACAAAAGTGCAAGTGTGGAAACACAACAGCAAAGATCAAATATAGCTAAGTAATAGTTGCCTTGATGCATCCGAAAAATAAATACAATCTTGAAATCAAGATTGAATTGCCAATGGTAGTGACACCGTGAGCTGCGATATCGTAGCCACACATTTGATAACCGGTATTGGTTGGTGGCTACGAGTCCTCCCTCTTGCTTCTTTGGAGTAAAGCAAACAGGTGTAAAACACATTTTCTTGTATACGTTTTTAAATGCCAACATATTTTATCAGAAGTAAATCCGATAAGAACATAGTCCATGTCAAAATTTTGGTATAAAAGTATCAACAAGAATTGTTTTGATATTTTTTCTTCCAACAGAAATTCCATGTCTCAGTAGAATAAAATGGGTGGGTAGTCTAGTCCGCTTCAAAATAAATTAAACTTTATTTGAAAGTGATTTCGACATAAAACTAAGATGGATTGACAGAAAAAAGGTTTAACCTGTTGTCATTTAACATTCTCACTACATTCAACAGCTTTATTTTGAAGTTTGACTTTGCTAAACTTGCTGGAATGAATCATTCCAGTACCTGCTCCATTGCAACTCAAGGGCGGATCCAGGAATTTTTTCCGGGGGGGGGGGGGGGGGGGGTGTGTGTGTGTGTTCCAAGCCAAAGATTTTTTCCAGTGGGGGTCCAAGCCCAAATTATGGCTTAAATGTAGTAAATATGTAACGTTACAATAGAATTATACAGTCAAAATTTAATTTTCGGTCAATTCCAGGGGGGGGGGGGGGTCCGCGTCCCCCCCCCCCCCCCCCCCTCTAGATCCGCCCATGCAACAAATAGGAAGGAATTTTATCCGAAACCCAGATCAATATTCAAAATGGTATCGGTTACATTATTGCAACTACCGTGAAATATGTGCATATTTTGAAATTTGCCATGTCATACCACGGCGGATCGAGAGGGGGGTCGGTGGGGGGGTGTTTTGGACCTCCCTCCTGGAATTATCCGAAAATTATTTTTAAGCTGTATAACTTTAATGTAACGTTACACATTTTACACATTTTATGCCATCATTTAGGCTCGGAAAAAAATCCTTGAGTCACCATTGCATACTAGAACGTATAAGTTCTTATTTCGAAATTGAAAAAAAAAATGATGTAAAAAAGTGCATCATATTGAGTCATAATTTTAAACTGAGTGATAAATGATTTGGAAAACTTTCATCAAAAGATGGTAGTATTTATAGTGTCATGAACGCCTTCCTGGGGGGGGCTCTGGCCCCGTGGACCCCTGGCCAGGGCGTTTCCATAGACCCATCGGGGGCCCTGTGGTCCATGGCCCCCCCAGCTGTAAAATTCAGTATTTTGAAAGTATCTTACTTTCAACGAGGGAGGACAAGTGTGATTTTGAGGGGTTTTAGTTAAGTGAGGAATGCGTTATGAAGTATAGATCTAGATCTATTTTATTCAATGAATTTCTGTGACATCTTCTGAAATTGGGAAATCTGAATAGAACAAGATGGGTAAATATTTCATTTAAAACATCGTTCTTACCCAGAATTTTATTTAGTTTAGTATCAATTTCAGTCAATTTACGGGACATGCAGCCGAAACATCGCAACTACAGATTAAAGGGGGACCTGCTAGGCTGTCGAAAATGCAAATGGCACAAAAATTACAAACCAGATATAAACGTATGAAATTACCAACCTGAAGGGGTCCATTGTAAGCACTCATTAAGCTTTATCAAGTATAAAAATCCAAGTCAATGAATAACGTGCAGATCCGCATTTTATTGTCCTTTGTTTTTGTTTTGTAACGGTTACACATGCCCAACCTTCAAAAAGCAATTACGTCAGAGGTACGTCATCTGTGCTCAGCGAGATTCAACACACCGTACAACCGGCTGCGTCGTCAACGAAGACAGATTCGGCATCTGATGTCAGGTGCATGGTAGGTCAAATTAATTTACTTTTATGAATAAATGAAAGGATCTTTGGTATTCTATAGTTGATAAATACGCATATAAATGTTCAGTGCTAACTGCTTCTACAAAATAAACCTTTCCACGCATCCCTCGCAAATAAGGTCACAGTCATCGACGCAGCCGGTTGTACAGTGTGTTAATACTGCTGGGGATGTGTCTCGTTGACCTTGACCTTGTCTCGTTTCGAAGTAAAAATAGAATCTGTAAACACGCTTGTAAAGGATTGATCTATAGCAAAGGAAAGATGGATATTCGCCGTGATTGAGGTTTTTATGCATTGCAAATTGTTTTTCCATGTACAAATACAATGTATGAGTTCCCGAATAGTTCAGAAGCATAAAAACCTAGCATGGGCCCCTTTCAGAAATCTGTCGTTACGACGTTTTTACTCCCAATCACTAAACACCCCAAAATTACCTACAAATTGGACCAATCTAACATTTTGAAAAAAGATCTAGCTTCCACTGCTTTTCATATGTAGCATTCATTTTAACGATATAATTATCTATGGATTTGCTGTAGCCTATGGTATTATGAATTTGTATATATAGATATGGATGAAAAATAAAGCTGTGTTTCTCTGTAAATATTCTATAACTTGTTTTGTTCTTTCATTTTATTATTTTTTTTTCAATTTGTTTCTATAGAATGTGATCTAATCACGAGTTCGGTCATCGTTTATAAACTTTATCGTCATTTTGACAAAATATATTTTGCGTATTTAAAATGGAGATCTAGGTCTTGTTTACATCGCATAAAACTTCATAGGTAAGAATTGATACTCTGTCAATCATATTTTTGGGTTTTTGCCCTTTGTTCATTTTCATATTTAATTGTTTGTCAAGAGCATTACTAAAAATTATGCGAGGTAGATTCGTGCAACTTCATAGGTGGATGGTGTCATTATGTAGAAGTGTATTGTACAAAAATATAATCTGCTGATAATGTTCGTGGAGTTATTGCCAATTTTCCCTTTTCATTCTTGATGTAAATTAATTCTACAATTGCACTACTTCAATTGTTAAAGGTTTGCCCTTGTGGGGGCATACATACATTTCATTCAATACTTCAAAGCATTCTCTGATAGGATCATGAAAAGCAAATCTTGTTTTACAAATAATTCTGTTGTAGCGACTTTCAGGCCCTTCAGGGCTTTGATTTCTGGAATGGATGGGACTGAAACTATTACTATGCCTGAATTAGACTGATATTCAGATTTGATTTAGGGGATGTGCGTGTGGGGAATATAATAGTGACAATGAAATACTTCTTCCAGGTTTGATCCTTTTTCTCATAACTCCTGAGTATAGATTACAACTGACATGGCAAAGAACCAGAAGTCTTTGTCAGACATTTGGTCTGACAATACTGAATAATCTGTCAGACCAAACAATATTTTGTCAGACCGAACATAAGTGTCAGACAGTGAGACTGAGTGACAGTAGCAAAAGAATTAGACTAAGCCAGAAAGAAAAATTCATCAGACATGTCTGACAGTGCTACGGTTTTTGTCATGACTGTATATAAATAATATTATAAAGTGTAATTTACATGTTGTTTACAATGGACATATGAAACATCATGTTTGATGTTTACTTTACAGATCTATATTCTATAATTCAGAATACTCTGACCAAGAAAATGATAAGAAAATGTGATTAAAAAGTTAGGTGAAAAATTTAATTTTGTATCATTAACAAATTTAAGAAAAAATACTATCTTTGTACAAATACGCCCCTAATAGAATAGGCTTGGGAAAACATTGAAACAAAAGAAGAAACTATTTACACAAATCCTATCTTTAATAACATCAATTTTGTCATATGTGGCAGTTTTGGAAGTGGATCACCCTAAAATTTTGCCGTTCGGAAAAGGGTTAAGCACATGTAGATCCCACTTGTAATTGAAATGGGAGGAAAATATGAAAATTTCATTTAGAAAGGGAGAAAAACATTGCTTGAAAAGGTACAAAATGCTGGTCATCTACCAGTATCATGTTATGCTTTGTGTGTGATGTGGATTAAATAAAAGTAGAAATAGGAAATGGTTATCTGCTTAACCTTTTCTTAAATAAGACCTGGCCCTGGTTTCTCAAAAAACTTAAGTACATACTCATGAGTACATGCACAACTTCAAAGGAATACTCTCCAATGTTGAAGGCTATTCCGTATTCGATTGAAGTTCATATGGATTTCATGTGATTTGATTATGGTGCTCAGATTTGAGTCTGAAAATGTACATAAGTTTTTTTGAGAAACTTGGGCCTGGCCCTGGTTTCTCGAAAAAACTTAAGTACATACTCATGAGTGCATGCTCAAATTCAATGGAATACTCTCTAACGTTGAAGGGTACTAGATTGAAGTTCACTTTTATTTTGTTTGATTTGAGTATGGTGCTCAGATTTGAGTTTTTTCGAGAAACCGGGGCCTGGTTTTGGTCTCTGATAGAATAGCCTGAGAAAACATAGAGTCAAAAGAAGAAAATGTTGATCATCAGCATTTTCTTCTTTTGCCTCAATATTTTCTATACTCAATTATTCACAAGTTGTGCCTTTAGTAACATCCATTTTGTTATCTGAAGCAGCTTTCAAAATACAAAGGGACCCTCTCTGCAGCAGATCCAGGATTTTTGTGAAGGGGGTTCGAACATACAAATAGGGGGGTTCGTTTTCCTAGTTTTACACAATTTTGACTAAATTTCAACATGAAAATAAAATAATCAGGCTACAGATAGGGTTTGTTTGAACCTGTTGATCTCCCTCAGGATCCGTATCTGCCTCCCTTTGTTGTTTGGGAAAGGGTTAATTGGTTAATTGATGCTACGCCTGAATATGGAATAACAAATTTACTAACTGGTAAATTGTTTGAAAGTAAGAATATCTGTTTCCACATATCGTTAAAGAAAAAAATTGTAATCTTAACTAACCATCATTAAAAAATTCAATGGAAGAGTAAATTCATTGTAGACCTATGATAAGATGAAGGGTCCGCTGACAATAACACCTATATGTCTAGCAATTGTCTTACTTACGTAGTTCACAAGCGTCAACAAAATTGTCCTGCAGTCAACCAGTCTAATTAATATCACACCTAGGTACATATCGATCAAAACGTTTGTTATCAATATACCCCGAACTTACGAAGTAGAGGATGGTATAGCTCCTGATAAATGACATAGCAGAGCATCTCATTGGATTAGCATGGGCTGCTCTGCCAGGTCATTTATTGTGAGCTAGATCTATATATTGGTTTTACAATGTCTGTCCATCCATCCATAAGTCAAGAACTGATAGACCTAAGATCATGAAACTTTACACGGTTCTGTTGCTTTTGACCCAAGGAGGTGCCATATTGTTCTGGGATCACATAGGTCAAAGTTCAAGGTCAAAATTGGACTTTCTCTTCAAATGTTCATGAAATACTATGTATCAGGTATTCATTGGAATCGTCTCATTGAGACAATTCAAATGAGAACCCACAACACAGGGGTTTGATTTGAAATAACAAATTAAGAACGCTATTCTGTTGCTCTGATTGAAGGCAGGGAACCAGTATAATTAGATTAGTTCAGACATGTATATGGAGGGGATCAGTCAATCTGAGTGTTCTCTCCTCCCCAACTGACAAGGTTTTAGACTGGTCAGTCTGGAAAAAATCTGATGCAGATAGCCAAAGTCTTGTAAAAAGAAAATGTTACATTGGAAACATAGCATCAGCATTTTGTGCCCCTGTATCAAAAGATCAGGGGCATATTGTTTTACTAGTACCCGTCTGCCTGTCTGTCTGTTTGTCTGAAAACTTAACATTGGCAATTTCGGGGACACTATAGTGTTTCAACAAACGCATCTTGATTTCTTTCCCTCAATGTGAACATATTTACTGTGAGGCCAGAGAAAGATGAATGAGACATAGTTGGTGATGATTGAGGGCAAGGAACCAGTATAATTAGATTAGTTTAGACATAGAGAGGGAATCAGTCAATCCGAGTTTTCTCTCTTCCCCAAATGACAAGATTTTAGGTCAAAGTTAAAAGAAAAATGCTGCAAATGATGAAAGTCCTGTACAAATGTTTGTGACATTGGTAACATAGTGTAGGCAGCATTTTTATGTCCCTGTATCGAAAGATAAGGGGCATAATTTATTGTTGTACTTGTCTCCGCCTGTCTGTCCAAAAACTTAACATTGGCCCTTTTGGGTAGCACAAGTGTTTCACAAACACATCTTGTTTTATTTCCCTCAATGTCACGGCCACCAATCCCTCTCATTCATTGCAAAATGCTATGAGCGAAATCTCAGAAGAGGGACTTCCGGCTATGAAGAAACGGGACCCATTTTGAGTAAGTAAACACACGTTGTTACTTTAAATCGGTTATTTTGCTAGTTATGGGTTGAATCTCAAAAATCGCGGAATGCTATTCGATGGGGTAATGAATGATGTGTTATATTGCCAAAGCCCTTTGTTCTAGCTTACAGAGTAAACTTGCAATTACTTTCGAAGTGAGTGCACACACTTATGTTTACAAACCAAACGACACATAAATGACTCCTACGACGCTACCATATGCATTTTTCGAATGAGACATGTTCAGTTTACTATTTTATGGTCTCTTTTAGTATTCCGCGTGTACGATTTTGAAAATCTTTGTTTATTCATGAGAAAAACAAGTATGCAATGAAGAAGAGCAGTAAGCTATGAAGAAGCGAGAGTAGCTATGAATAAGAGGGAGCAGGCTATGAAGAAGCGCGGACTTCAGAAATCTTTCTTGGCACTCACGTATACTGAATGGTTATGCGTTTAGGAAGAATTGAAGACAGAAATTCCAATACTTTTTACAAATTTCCATTTGAAAAATCAAATTCTAGACGATAGAACGATATTTATTGTTATGAAGCTTAAACACGTATTTAATGCCAACCGGTAACTTACAGGCGCGTAGGACTGGAAACATTTTAATGGGGGGGGGGGGGGGGGGCTAAAGCTCCTGTTCTGGCTATTGTCGGAATTTTGGAGGAACTGAATTGGGTTTCCCCAAAAGTTTTCAGTGCAAAATAATGACAATTCAGCATTTTGGGCAGATCTTTTTAGGGGGTGGGGGGTCTTAGCCCCTCCATGCCCCCACCTTTTACTACGGGCCTGACTTATTATCACGTGGAAATGCATTTTTAGAACAGAACAGAACAGTTTATTTGATAAATAAAGACTTGAACACTACTGTTCCATGTCTTAACACAATTATAATATGCATGAAGAGTGGCAAACTCATGTACAAATATATACATTTGTGGAATTATGTCCTTTTTACCTTTCAAAAATGTTGTTTAATTTCTGAATAGTAAAACGAAAGATCCAGAATGGTACAAAAAAAAAAAGATTTTAAAAAAGAAAAAAAAAGATTAGTGTATATTGATATATGTTAGATCTATGCGGAAGCATATATTAGACCAGTGATTCTAAAGCTTTTCAGACACGATATTTTTAAATAGAAACATGTATGAGAAGGTATAGCGTTGCTCATCACAATTGAAACTGTCACAACCACGGCTTCGAGAAGCTGTAGATACGACAGTTTGGAATGCTACAGGGTTTAGGGTGTAATTGAATAAATTTTGTTTGGACAATGGAAATACATCCCATTCGATAAAACAACTATGATGACGTATAGGCCAAAGACCAAATTTGGTAAATATCACAAATTGCAACGTGCATTTCATGGACCAAATTGACCTCTTTACATATGATGAAATATTCCATATGTTTTCAAAAAAAAACTGGAAACATAATCTCTTAACCCTTATCATGCTGAATTAATTTTGACTAGTACACCTCCGCACCACTGAATTAATTCACTGTGCACAGCGTGTAAATGGGATGCACCTATTCCGACACTATAAATTGAATATATGAGGCATTTTAGCCCTATAAACCCTATGTTTTTGAAAGAAGACTACATACCGTGTAGGACCATCGAGAATTCCGTGTTGTTGATTCACTTTGAGCCACTTAAATTGCATCATAACAAATCCGTTGTCAATCAAGCCCGATCCACTAAAAGTGACAGTTGGTTCGTTCCGCTATCGGGGCGATTATTCCATCGGTATTTAACATACAAAGTCCAAATCTACGATATTTTGTTCCAAATATATTTCTAAACATCACTACTATAGTCACTTTCCGTTTAAAAGCCACTATCATCAAAAATTCACACACAACTTCATCTACATGCTTGCCTTCTGAGCGCCGCCATTTTGGATTAGGGTTTTCCCAATTTCACTCTTGAATATTCAGTGCATCATTATGACGTCTAAGGCTTTTGATTTGCTGATATTTTTACAGAATTGACCTTCGCTGAGAGTGTCCTACTAAATATAGCTCAAAACTTGCATAAAACGTGATCAGTTCGTGAATACGAGGCTCATATCTAGGGAACCCCTTTAGCGCGACCTAGAGTCGCGCTTAGCGGTGGCGAATGGGGTAGGGCAGCGCGACCTGTGGTCGCGCTTAGCATGATAAGGGTTAAAAGTAAGTTATATATATGTATATATTTCTAAGTGACAAGTGATGTAGATGGCAGAACAATGGTTAAAAAGGACAAAACGATTGCAATGGTCGTTTTAATCCCTTTTCATCATTGATTCGAATACATTGAATCTCGGCAATTGCTAATAAATATTTTGTTTTTCTTCTTGCTGTGTATACCTCACGATAAATGACCTGACAGAGCAACCCGTGCTAATCGAATGGGAAGCTCTGCCAGGTCAATTATCGTGGGGTACGTCAGAGACAAAATGGTTATGAATGAATGGAAGAAAACATTGTTGGAAAAGGACAAAAAAAGACAACTATATTTCCTCCTTTTGCTTCACTGTTTCGCGTAGTTCGGATTTATTTCGTGTTTTTGTTTTTGTTGTTTTTAATACCTTCTAGCATTTCCATTGTTTCATGACATAAAATCAACATAAAATTTTCAAAACAAATATTTTTGCGCGAATGCGGCATATCGTTGCATTTCAAGAAAAAACCCCGTAACTGCAGCTTGTTTTCAGCTGCAGTTACATGGGGTGTGCTGACAACCCGGGCTTATATTTCATGTCATATTACACATGCAGCCTTGACATTTCACACATGGACACTTTCTACCAAGGCCTTTCACATTTGACACTGACCTTGGACCTTGTGACCTTGACCTCGGAGTTTGGCCTACTTTTTAAAAAAACTTTAACCTGGTCAGTATATCATGTCCTTTTACACATACAGTCTTGATATTTGACACATGGACCCCTCCCACCAACATCGTTCACATTTGACCATGACCTTGGACCTTGTGACCTTGACCTTCGAGTTTGACCTACTTTTACAAAACTTAAACTGTGCCTATATCATGTCCTATTAAACATACAGCCTTGATATTTCACACATGAACAACTCAAACCTAGACATTTCACTTTTGACCATGACCTTGGACTTTGACCTTGGAGTTTGACCTACTTTTAAAAAGCTTTAACATGGCCAATTTATCATATCCTGTTACCTATACAGCCTCGATACTTAACACAGACACCTCCTACCAAGACCTTTCTAGAGTGCATACAAGAAAAAAATAACCGACCGACGCATGACGGACACAACGCAATGACAATAGCTCGACTGGCCGCTAAAAACATGTAAATTAGACCTGTTTTCATTCAAAATACATGCAATGTATCTTGCGTAGGCTTAAAATTATTAAAATGTTAGGGTTCTTATACGGTTCGCCAAGTTTTGCCTAAATAGTTTACAATGACATTGGTTTTCGCATGTACAGGCCTATGTTATTTACATAATTTTATCATCATTCCAAATATAACCACATTGTATACTGAAAAGTCTTGAAGTAGGCTAATTTGGAAATTAGATTGATTTTACAATCCCAAATGTGAAATAGTATTAATAATAAATTCGTATCTTTTTCCGAGCGAAAATTATAGCAAAAAGGCAAAATTAAGTCAAAACCCGACGCTTTGAATATCCGAGCTCTTATTCATAGCGTATTATATCTTCTTCATAGCTGATCTCTCTTCTTCATAGCTGATCTCTCTTCTTCATAGCGTATTACTTTTTTGCTTTTTCTCTCTTTCAGAAAATCAGTCTTTGGATTTTAATGGATATATATATATATATATAAGATAAAGCACTCAAAGCTTATGTGACCTGAATAGAAGGGAATTATAGTAGTATTCAAACCATAATTTTTCGATCAGTTTTGACACAGCTTCAAAACACAGCACTGTGATCGCATGACAAAGCAGTTTGAAGCAAACACGGTGAGACCATGCCGAGGAGACTTACTCCAAAAGAAGTTTAAATATACTCACCATCGAATAGCATTCCCCGATTTTTGAGAATCAGCCAAAAACTGGCGAAATCACCGATTTAAAGTAACAACGTGTGTTTACATTCACAAAATGGGTCCCGTTTCTTCATAGCCGGAAGTCCCTCTTCTGAGATTTCGCTCATAGCATTTTGCAATGAATGAGAGGGATTGGTGGCCGTGAATGTGAAAATTTTTAATGTGAGGTCATAGAAAGATGAATGAGGCTAGTTGTTGATGATTGAAGATTAGTTCAGGCATGGAGACGGGATCAGTCAATCCAAGTTTTGCTAGACTATGTTCCCTTGGAAACTAAAACTATACCAGGCATTAAATAATCCTTTCCCAAATAAAAAAATGTTAAGCTTGACCAAATTGTGAGAAGTTGCAGACGACATTTACAATGTTATGAAATTTTAAATCATTAGAATTTGGGGGGTAGAAACCATTGTGGAAAATGAAGAAATTGCTTGTGACAAGCAATTTCTTCATTTGACACAATGTTGCAAAAATCTTTATCTTGTGGGTGTGGGTGTCAAAAGGAATTATCATGTTCAAAAAAGGGTTAATCCTTTCCGACAATCAAATAACAATGTTAGGATGGCCCAAATTGAAAGGACAGATGACATTCATAGCATAGAAATCCTAAGAGGGAAAAGGGGAAAATTCTGGTATTAAGCTCTTTCTACATTTCCCTGAAGGTTTTCTAAACTAACAGTCTGCAGACAAAAACAGGTCTTCTTTTTGAAAGGGTTTAATGACATTTTTAAACACTTTCCCAAACAGCAGAATTATCGATAGTTCCTTTGTAAAATCTGATGCAGATCACAAGTATGGATATTGACAATACAGGATTTGTGTATGATATAGCCTGAAAATATTTAGGCGAAAGGGACATTGCTGGTTATCAACATCTTTCTTCTTTTTCGGCAATGTTTTTACAACCTGTTTCTACTTGAAACAATGTCATTGTTCGGACAATTTCTCTTTCAGTTACCAACTCCTTTCTGTGCTAAGATTTATTTTCTTGTCTGCAAATCCTTTCTATGCCTAACCACAAATTTTGCCTTTTAGGAAAGGGTTAACTTGCCTATCATTAGCATTTTCTTCTTTTCCCTTGATGTTTCCCAAACTATTCTGCAGTAGAGACATGAAATCCAGGCTTTGTTTAAGAGAAGATTAAATGTTCAACTTGTTGTTCCACTGCAAAAATATGCTATTTATCATCCTTCTTTGAACACAAGTACATTTAACATTGTAAAGGGTGAACTTCAATAGAAAATTTATCCAATTAAAACTTGGAGGAAAGGGTTACTATCAAACTGGGTCCGAAATTCTCTCCAACTCCAGCGTTTTTTGCCTCCCGAAGCTGCTATTTTGTGTGATATTGATTTTTTTAAATGTCAGCGTATGATAATTCCGAGCATTTGGATGTGGCAGGGTTCGCTGTATAACGCGGGAACAGTGCTATATTTGGAGCTATTTTCGGCACTTTTATTGTCACATTAGGAAAGCGAGGAAAATAACTCATTCCTTGTTTGTTGAATTAAGGTAACTACTGTGTCATTTGTTGCTCAACTCTTTCCCTAGAAAGCACTGGTTTTGGTTGGTTTAATATGGAAATCTTGGGGAAACATTGAGGCAAAAGGAGAAAATGCTGGCCACCAGCATTTTCTCCTTTTGCATCCATATTTACTGGGCTATACTGAACATGTATCTATTCAATTTCATTGATATCAAATTTGTCATCTGCAGCTGTTCTCAAATAGGACCTGTCACCTCTTCCAGTCTCTAATTTGCTGTTTGGGAAATAGTTAAATGTGGTGTTGATGTATGGCATTGTGATTGTGATATTGTTTGTCAGAGCCCGTGTTCTTGATTCTTGTCAGTTTTGTCTCTGAGATTATTCAAATGAGTACCCACTACATAAGGTTTAGATGAACAAAATGTAAAATTATGGGCCTTAAAATTGATCTGTAAAAGGGCCTTAAACCCTTTCCAAAACAAGACTGTGTTTTCATTCCATGATAGAAAGGCTTGGGAAATAATTGAGACAAAAGAAGAAAATTCTGATATCAGCATTTTCTCCTTCTGACTCCATGTGATAACATGTCTAATTTAACTCACATATTTTATTAGCTCACATGGGTACGAAGTTATCAGCATTTCTTTCTTTTGTTTTAATGTTTCCAAAGCTTTGACATAATCATAGATGAGTCAAAAAGCTTCATTGCTTGGAAATTGGTCAATTTATCTGAGCCCTTCTTATGCTGTTCATGTCAATTTACTGTGACCAAAGCATTGCCAGGCAGTATGGAGTAAGATCAGCCAGCACAGACATGCAGTCTGATCTTAGCCTACACTGCCTGCTTTCTACTCCTATACTGTGGCACAAACTGGATCTAATATTTTTTGGATTTTCTAATAAATTGGTACTTTTGTTTGAAACAAAATTTAAAGTCAGCAGGACAAGGATTAATAACTTGGTTCTCCTGAACTTATGACACATATAATGTTTAGAATGACATTGAGATTGAACTTTATGAAGAAATTTGTCAGTCATTAGCTCTTTATCCTCCTACATTCACTCTAATAATTTTCATCTCAAAATATATTCTCTGATAAATCTGCTTTGATGCTTTTAACATTACCATGATGACAAAAATACTCTATGGTTCAACTTAAGGGGGAATGCTCCAGTTTTTCGGAACACTCGGTCATTACTATAGTAAATTAAATGTTTCGCACCAATATGTTTCGCTACCATATTTTCAATAGTATAACACGTCATCACAATTTACCCTTTTTGACGGTAAAAGTGTATTTATTATGCGAAACTGATCTCCTCAAGATGGAAATCGATTATTTAGCGCAAGACAATACGTCGCCTTATTCTTATAATGTTCTAACCCGACTTTTTACACTTTCGAGAAAATCGAGTTTGAAATTTCGACCTTTAATAACTTTTTTACTATGAATCCGATTTTGACGGAAAAAAATATACGTGATCCAAATATTTTTGTTCTCTATAATTCTATTAACATTTTAATATTTTGTTAAATACAATTTATGTTATTTCGATTTTTTGATTTTCAGATAGAACAGAAATGTAATATTTTTTTCATTTTTCTTAATATTATAATGTTGAATTCCAAATAGCCAATGATATCTCAATCAAGATGCAGTTAGAACATTATAATTCAAAAAACATTGATGGTGGACAATCCGGGACAGAATAAATTCTTTTATTTCATTGGTTGTAATTCAGATAGAACATTCTAATAGTTTCTTCATTTTCTCATGGAACACTTAAATACTCAAACTTTAGAATCACGTGACTTAAAAAAGCTGATATCATTGGATGGTATTCACTTAGAACATTATAATGTTGACAAAAAGGTGAAATTTGCACAGATAGAACATTCTGTTAGTGGGAATCTATTAAACCAGACTCAATTTCAACAATCTGTAAGCACCATCCGATAGAACACTCCAAGACGATTCCAACGGTACCAAAATCTCAATTTTCACAAAAAATGAGATAGAACATTATAAGAATAAGGCGACGAATAGTAAGTGTGTATGCAGTTACCACTGTTTTGCGTCATTTTATTCATGTGTAGCTGATAAAATTGCTGTAATTCACTAAAAAGTGTGCTGACCTATACATTTTCTTTTTGAATTATTACCAGGGCATGTTGCTTAATAAAATGAGGGAGTTTTACCAAATTCTATTATGTAGAACTTGAAATATTTCCAAAAATATGCAAATTTTGACATGATACACTCCAGCTTCGTTGATCTAACCAAACATGTGAGCTCGCTGTTTTATACATTTACATGTTTATAATAGCACATATTTTAGGTTTTTTGTTCTCATTAAATGTAATATGTTACTTTAAAATAGATTTCGGGACTAAACAATTATTATAAAGCATTTTATTAGCATTTTTAGTGACCTTGGACAGGTGCAAGAAATTGTGCATTTTTTCGATGTAGAGGTATGTGATACGAATGCATATATGATTCAAACAAGATCGCTGACCATCCAATTTTATTTTTCTTTTCATTTGGTTATAACATGTAATTTCAACATACAAAATGTAAATAAATTCTATCATTGGGAAAAAAAAGTAAACTGGAGCACCCCCCCTTAAATGCAGTTGGGTTTATAATGGTAAAAAGGAGCATTGCTTCACAACCCTGAGGTTGCAAGTTGGATCCTCAGTTTTGGAGTTTGGTCTTCGCTTCTGATCTCCTTTGCCTGCACAATTCTCAATGGTGAACTATTGAAATTGGTAAAACAGCAATATAGGGACGCCTTAGCCATTTTGTCAGGGTTAATTGCAGATTTATAAAGAATATTAAAAGATGAATCAATGTACTTGACAAGACTTAAATCATCTAGAAGATAAAAGCTCTAGCCCCCCAAAATTTTCAGGGAAAAATATTGGAGCAATAAAAATAGTCCATGAAATATTGACCTCCTACACATATTGGTACAATTTCATGTGAATCCCCCTATATCTTGATTGAGCTGTCTTTTATGGGCAATATCATACAGAGTAAATAGAAACTTGTAGTGGGGAGAACACATTTATCAGGGAAAATAAACTGGCCAACCATTTCCACCATACATGCATACTCCTTTTCCAAATGACCAAATCTTAGACTGTTCTCATTTGAAAGCTGCTGCAGATGACGAAATGGATGTTAATGAAGAAAGGATTTGTGTACAGTATTGCAAATAAGATATTGAGACAAACAGAGAAAATGTTGATTGTGGTAAGCAATCTTCATGTCCCTCAATATTTTCTACCTTGAAATACTAAAATAAAAGAGTAAAAATTTCATTCATTTGAAATTGACATCTGCAACATATTATCCCCCGCCGAATATCCCCCCCGGCGGGGGGGGGGGGGGGGGAATATTGTTTTTGCCATGTCCGTCTGTCCGTCCGACATTCGTTTCCGCGCTATTTCTTGAAAACTATAGACCGAATTTCAATGTAACTTGGCACACAGCTTAATTACAAAGAGGACATGCGCATATCGTCGGGGTTACCCGGTTCAACAGTAGAATTTAGAGTTACTACCCCTGACTGTTTAGCCATATACATACAGAGTGATAATCGTTTCCGCGCTATTTCTTGAAAACTATAGACCGGATTTCAATGAAACTTGGCACACAGCTTCACTACAAAGAGGACATGTGCATATCGTCGGGGTTACCCGCTTCGACCGTCGAATTTAGAGTTACTGCCCCTGACTGTTTAAGCCATATACATATAGAGTGATATTCGTTTCTGCGCTATTTCTTGAAAACTATAGACCGGATTTCAATGAAACTTGGCACACAGCTTCACTACAAAGAGGACATGTGCATATCGTCGGGGTTACCCGCTTCGACCGTCGAATTTAGAGTTACTGCCCCTGACTGTTTAAGCCATATACATATAGAGTGATATTCGTTTCTGCGCTATTTCTTGAAAACTATAGACCGGATTTCAATGAAACTTGGCACACAGCTTCACTACAAAGAGGACATGCGCATATCGTCGGGGTTATCCGGTTCGATCGTCGAATTTAGAGTTACTGCCCCTGACTGTTTTAGCCATATACATACAGGGGTTTTTCCCCTTAAGAAAGTGACACTGGTTTCCAGCGTCTTCCCCTCCAGAAATAATTAATTTTTTTCCCCCAAAAATAAATTTTCTCCTAAACCCAAGACAAATTTTCAAAAAATCACAATATAAATCAAAATAAAATGAAAAGTAAACTTTTTCCACAATTGCTGCAGCTTTACAAACAAGCCCTGCTGGTTCTTAAGTCTTCAGTAGTGGGTATAAGAGGGTTTTAGCCAGTCAAGAGTACTTTTTCTATATTATACAATTTTCCCCAAATCTAGGATGCCGCATTTGATTTTTCCCCTTTTTACCAGCGTCAGGTGTCTTCCCCAAACCCTAAAAAAAGCCCTGACATACAGAGTGATATTCGTTTCCGCGCTATTTCTTGAAAACTATAGACCGGATTTTAATGAAACTTGGCACACAGCTTCACTACAAAGAGGACATGCGCATATCGTCGGGGTTACCTGGTTTGACCGTCGAATTTAGAGTTACTGCCCCTGACTGTTTAAGCCATATACATACAGAGTGATATTCGTTTCCGCGTTATTTCTTGAAAACTATAGACCAGATTTCAATGAAACTTGGCACACAGCTTCACTACAAAGAGGACATGTGCATATCATTGGGGTTACCCGGTTCGACCGTCGAATTTAGAGTTACCGCCCCTGACTGTTTAAGCCATATACATACAGTGATATTCGTTTCCGCGCTATTTCTTGAAAACTATAGACTGGATTTCAATGAAACTTGGCACACAGCTTCACTACAAAGAGGACATGCGCATATCGTCGGGGTTACCCGGTTTGACCGTCAAATTTAGAGTTACTGCCCCTGACTGTTTAAGCCATAAACATGTACATACAGAGTGATATTCGTTTTCGCGCTATTTCTTGAAAACTATAGACCAGATTTCAATGAAACTTTGTGCACAGCTTCACTACAAAGAGGATATGTGCATATCGTCGGGGTTACCTGGTTCGATAATTGAATTCAGAGTTACTGCCCCTGACTGTTGAAGCCATATACATACAGAGTGATATTTGTTTCCGCGCTATTTCTTGAAAACTATAGATCGGATTTCAATGAAACTTTGTGCACAGCTTCACTACAAACAGGACATGCGCATATCGTCGGGGTTACCCGGTTCGACCATTGAATTCAGAGTTACTGCCCCTGTTTAAGCCATATACATACAGAGTGATATTTGTTCTGTTGAAGCCATATACATACAGAGTGATATTCGTTCTGTTGAAGAAGCCATATACATACAGAGTGATATTCGTTTCCGCGCTACTCCATTGACAACGAAAATATGTTCGGCGGGGGATATCAATTCAACGAATTTGCTTGTTGAATTTGAATTTGGCAAAGTATATGTCGTAAACCTGTACAAGTTTCAACAAACTGAATCCCCACTTCTGAGACCAGTTTTTTTGTCGTAAACTCGTACAAGTTACGCGGTTCGTATATATTCGGATCAAGTGCACACAGATTACACATCAGGATGACACCACCGACTTTTAAAGGCGCTAATTTATAGAAGGCAAGCCGGAGCCTTATTAAAAGAAAAGAACAAACAAAGGCGTTCTAAGACAACACAAATTTTAATCAAAGACTCAAAAGTAGTGAGTCTCTAAAACAAACTACAACTAAATGAAACTATTTACAGTTACAAAAATAAAGTCATGAAAAGAACCAATGAAAATATAGTTATAAAAACACCCAAAATGTAGTTATGAAAATACCCAAAAATATGATAAATTCAAGCCAAAGATGTCAATATGCCTAAAACATAATTAACCCAAAAATGTCAATTTAGCTATCAAAAATATCTAGCAAATTCAGTAAGATGCTCTTTCCAAATGACCAAATAAATTACAAAGTTCCTGAATAGAAAGAGCAAATGTCTCTATGCTGAAGACTCAGAGTTTAGTTACCAAAATAATAAGAAAATGCCTAAGTCCAAAAATACTAAGTAAATAAATAAATAATTAATTAATAATTATAATACCAAAATTTCGCAGATTATCCTAACATCCAAATTTCCAGTCACAGAGCAAAGATTATGGAAAATGCAGCACTTTTTATTCTGACAGATCAGGCTGCTGGAACGTTCCATGAAGTTTGATTGGCTGATAAGCCAAATCCAAACTTCATGCAATTTCAAGCACAAAGCTCTGATTGGTCAGTTGGTCAGCCCAATTTTGACAGACAATGTACTTTACTAATAAGCCACGCCCACAGAAGATGTGTCACCAGGCTTGCACTTTTGCAGGAAATGGGCTTAAATGGACCAGTCTTAAAAAGTGATATTTATGCAATTCCAATCTTTAAAATAATTACATATTTGGAATCTATAGGAAAAATGCATTAAAATAAGTCTAAACATGGTCACTTTACTCCAAGTATTAAGAAATCTGTATTTTGTGACATTAATTAAATCACTCAGTGAAAGGTCACTGAGTGCATTTAATCTATGAAACAATACACATTTTCAATGAAACAGTTAAATGCATTCCAGAATAAAAGATAAGCTTAGAGAATCAGATTGCAGTTAAATACACTTTTGCATTAGTTTACTAGTTAGACTAAGATGCTCCTTTTCTCACAATGTTTATGGCCAAAAGAACATTGTGAGCCAAGTTTCATCTGCAACTACAAAGTTCACAATATTTATAACTGCAAAATCACTCCTCATTATCTTCATATATTCTGAAATCCTTTAAATGGACAAATCTCACAAAAGCTGGTTTTGTAATTACTAAAATAAACAAAATTCTACTCTTCTCTCTAATATGCAGTCACAGGGAGATAAGGGTCAAAGTGACTGTTGGATTAACAACAATGTGATAATCACCAATTAATTGATAAACAGTAACTTTAACCCTTTCCCAAACGACAAAATTTAAGGGCGGTCCAATTTGAAAGCTGTTGCAGACGACAAAGTAAATTATCACAAAAGGCAAAAATGTTTGTGTTATAGCCAAGAAAATATTGAGGCAAAAGGAGAAACTGCTGGTTATCAGCAGTTTCTTCTATTGTCTCAATGTTTTCCCAAGCCTTTTCTGTTAGGGACGTCAAAACCAGGTCTTGTTTGGGAAAGGGTTAAATATACCTGGGAATACACCAATCTGGCAATTACAGTAGGACATCAATCCTAGTGTATTTGCTTGTTTATGCAGTCAGACTTTGGTGTATTGCAATTCATTCCCAGACAACTTAAATCAATACACAAAACAATACAGTTAAAACAAGATAAAACAAGGATATGGATTATGGTCAAGGCAAGGGTTATAAGAGTCTGGTACAATTCCAGTGACTCAGGCCACCTGCAGTTAAGCAATTCTGTCATCTTTAGGGATCAAAAACATGACCACAGCTGCAATTATGTAATAGCCACATTGTACCACCAGTCAGTGAGGGCAGTTCTGCCAAGTTCTCCAACTGTTATGTAACATTATAGCATGAAAGCAATGATGACAGATACACAAAGTGTTAAGAAATTCTTTGATTTGGATCAGTCTTAACCCTTCCCTAAAAGAGCCTTTTTCCTTCATACAGTAAAAATCCAGGTTTACAACACGGCTCCCCTCACGGGAAAGAATGGATCTTACACAAGAGACATTCAATTCCGCCCCGGAATTTCAAAAGCACAAACTCTCGAAACCAAGGAACAGAGTTGGATGTCACAAAAACCTGAACAACAAAATACTTATGAACATAAATTGTATGAAACATACATAGAACAAAACATTACTGGTTTGACACAAAGCCAATATATTCATTTCTTCAGATAGAAGGCACATGACAGCTACTGAATTCTCTCAATTCCAACAGGAAAAGCAAGATCTCAGAAATGGCCATGCGCAATCAATGCTACATTGTAGTATACTGCTAACTTCTAAAGCACATGAATTGTAAAGTAAACAACACAAATGTAATACATTGTTTTAATCAAAAGCTGCCATCTTTATCAATGTGCAGCATAAAAAGGTCAAATAAGCATCAAATAAAAAACATAAAATAACACTCTCAAGAAACAAGCCATTAACCTACATATTTTTGAAAATTATCAGACTGGTGAAATAGGAATAGCGTGAACATAGCAAATTCTGCACATTTGGGCATCACAGAAAATAACACTTTCTTACATTAATAATGACAACTCATTTACTGATAAATATATCAAAACCAAAAGGTCTAGAGATATTTATGCAAATGAATCATGTTGTAATATTCAAGAATATCAAGATCACTGATAGGATGTTACATTGTTACACAGCACATAGCTTCGTCGATGTACTATGAATGTAACCATGTAAGATCCATGCAGCGCAGAAGCAAAAACTTTTCCATACAAAACATTGCACATATTACTATCTGGATAAAGATAAGTGTTCAATCTCTATATACAAGTAGACAGTAAAAGATATTGTTGAAACGATTATCCGTAGCGTACATGGACCTATCACGATACCCCAATGATTCCTCCGCAAACGAACATGGACCTATCATACCCAATATCATCAATGTATCTCCGCAAACCACATCAGAGTTCATACATCGAAATGCAACATTCAGTTTGGCACAGTTTTCAATTTGCCACCGGTATGACACATTCTAAATAAAACGACATTAATCATCACTATTTAACCGAAAATGGGATGAGTATCTGGAACACACTTCCGATCAACCGATTCCCCATATCACTTACAATGTGATTACCCGGAACACACATCTGACATAGGCCTAACACATTGAAATATAAACCCATTCGGAAAAGGGTTAATCACTGTATGCTTAAAACTAAATTTCACTATATTCACTCTACACATTTCTGCTTCTCATTTTATTTTTCACAAAACACAATTTACTAAAAACACTTTTATCACAAAATTCTTGAAACTTCTCATTTTTTCTCTATACTTTTAAAACACAAACAACAATATACTCAGGATTTAAAACACTTGTTATATGAATTCAACACACTTTGAATTTCTAATTCTAATGTGAACCTTCTTCTTTCTGTACATCGGTTTTACTCTTTTCCTTGTCCGGACAGACGGAGAATATATGTCCTTTCTTATTACATGAATAGCAGGTCTTCACTCGTCCTCCCCTAGCTTTCTTAGGTCTTCTTCCCTTTGAGCTATTATCAGCCACTGTAGCGAGTTGGTTGGTGAAGGAAATCTGCATTTCTCGCAATCGGGAATTCAAAGTCTCCTCCGTAACAGTCCGGCTAACGTTTATTCTATTTGTACCGCTGGCTTTTGTGATGAATTGTCGGCACGCCTCGTGCCAAGTAATCATTTCTACAGCTTCTGACAGATTTTTCGGCTTTTTAGTCAGCACTTCGTATGCTAAGATTGGATCCTGGAGTCCTTTTAACAAGTTTTCCACAGATAGGTCTCGAAAAATGGTTGTTCCCTCCATACCTGGATAAGCTCTGACCATTAACTGTTGGACCCTAGCACTATATTCCTGAATGCTCTCCTTTGAACCTTTCCTAATGTTATAAAGGTTGAACCTGTGGGTTTCTGGAAGATGACACTGTCCAAAACGCTGCGTAAAAGCACTAATAATCTGGTCCGTATCATAGCAAGTTTCAGGTCCTAAGCTTGATAGGTAGATTAAGGCTTCACCCTTCAAAGCAAAAATCAAATGTTCCCTTAATGTTTGGTCTGACCATCCATACACCTTTTTCATGAATTTCATCTGCATCAAAAATGGTTCCCAGGTGTCAGGCTTTCCTTCAAATACAGGTGGTTTTGGTCTGAATTCATTATTTTCTGTTGGTTGGTCATAGTAGCTGGGACCTTGTTCACGAAAGTTCATTAATTCAAACCTGTCCCAAGATTGTTCTGAACGATGATTTTTGATATCCTCCGTGGCCATTATACTGTCACACTGGCCGAAAAGTTCCTTATATTAACTTCTGTAGAACACCATACAACTTCTTCTTTATAAACTTTTCACACTTTGAAATTCAGTTTTGTGACTATGGAAACTTGGAAATTCTAATGTGAAAATAATTGGTAACAATAAATTTATCAAAATGTGCTCCTTATTCAGAACACAAGTTTTCTTATTTGTCAAAAATGAATTACTTTGGCAACAATTCAATGAGTCCACTAAATTGATTTCTAAATGACTCAGAAATGTCAGATTTGTACAAATTACATTTAGTAGAAAACTATCCAACTACAGCCAAAAAGTATAGAAATGCAGCCACAAAGTCAGTACTCCTACTTTGATGAGCTCTCTAAATTTGTGTCTGCTGATACTATACTGAAGTGAAGATTTCAGTGCTCCGAATTGCTGAGCTCTCTGAAACCTATCACAATTTAATAAAAGACTTGCCTAGTCAAACATATTAATTTTGAAGACTGCAGATAATCAAGTCTAAAAATGGTTTGACTGGCAATTCCCATAAATTAAAACAATGAGTAATCTGACAGTTCCTTATCAATAATTCTACGGTTATTTACACCAAAACAAAAATTATTGAATAAAAAACTGTATCCTCAAAAATCTTAAAAATTCCCCAATGAGAAAAATTATCCAAAAAATAATTACTATCCAAAAATTCAAATTCAAAAACAGAACTTTTAAAAATCTCTAAATTTCCAAAATAACAAAGCCAAAAATAATCTCTAATTCATAACTTGGAAAAAAATGTGCTGTGCACTAAATCCTTGCAAAGGAATCCATTTTGTTTAAATCATACAAATTAAACAATCTGGATCCGCACTTCTGACACCAATTTTTTGTCGTAAACCTGTACAAGTTTCAACAAACAGATCCCCACTTCTGAGACCAATTTTTTGTCGTAAACCTGTACAAGTTTCAACAAACTGAATCCCCACTTCTGAGACCAGTTTTTTTGTCGTAAACTCGTACAAGTTACGCGGTTCGTATATATTCGGATCAAGTGCACACAGATTACACGTCAGGATGACACCACCGACTTTTAAAGGCGCTAATTTATAGAAGGCAAGCCGGAGCCTTATTAAAAGAAAAGAACAAACAAAGGCGTTCTAAGACAACACAAATTTTAATCAAAGACTCAAAAGTAGTGAGTCTCTAAAACAAACTACAACTAAATGAAACTATTTACAGTTACAAAAATAAAGTCATGAAAAGAACCAATGAAAATATAGTTATAAAAACACCCAAAATGTAGTTATGAAAATACCCAAAAATATGATAAATTCAAGCCAAAGATGTCAATATGCCTAAAACATAATTAACCCAAAAATGTCAATTTAGCTATCAAAAATATCTAGCAAATTCAGTAAGATGCTCTTTCCAAATGACCAAATAAATTACAAAGTTCCTGAATAGAAAGAGCAAATGTCTCTATGCTGAAGACTCAGAGTTTAGTTACCAAAATAATAAGAAAATGCCTAAGTCAGAAAATACTAAGTAAATAAATAAATAATTAATTAATAATTATAATACCAAAATTTCGCAGATTATCCTAACATCCAAATTTCCAGTCACAGAGCAAAGATTATGGAAAATGCAGCACTTTTTATTCTGACAGATCAGGCTGCTGGAACGTTCCATGAAGTTTGATTGGCTGATAAGCCAAATCCAAACTTCATGCAATTTCAAGCACAAAGCTCTGATTGGTCAGTTGGTCAGCCCAATTTTGACAGACAATGTACTTTACTAATAAGCCACGCCCACAGAAGATGTGTCACCAGGCTTGCACTTTTGCAGGAAATGGGCTTAAATGGACCAGTCTTAAAAAGTGATATTTATGCAATTCCAATCTTTAAAATAATTACATATTTGGAATCTATAGGAAAAATGCATTAAAATAAGTCTAAACATGGTCACTTTACTCCAAGTATTAAGAAATCTGTATTTTGTGACATTAATTAAATCACTCAGTGAAAGGTCACTGAGTGCATTTAATCTATGAAACAATACACATTTTCAATGAAACAGTTAAATGCATTCCAGAATAAAAGATAAGCTTAGAGAATCAGATTGCAGTTAAATACACTTTTGCATTAGTTTACTAGTTAGACTAAGATGCTCCTTTTCTCACAATGTTTATGGCCAAAAGAACATTGTGAGCCAAGTTTCATCTGCAACTACAAAGTTCACAATATTTATAACTGCAAAATCACTCCTCATTATCTTCATATATTCTGAAATCCTTTAAATGGACAAATCTCACAAAAGCTGGTTTTGTAATTACTAAAATAAACAAAATTCTACTCTTCTCTCTAATATGCAGTCACAGGGAGATAAGGGTCAAAGTGACTGTTGGATTAACAACAATGTGATAATCACCAATTAATTGATAAACAGTAACTTTAAATATACCTGGGAATACACCAATCTGGCAATTACAGTAGGACATCAATCCTAGTGTATTTGCTTGTTTATGCAGTCAGACTTTGGTGTATTGCAATTCATTCCCAGACAACTTAAATCAATACACAAAACAATACAGTTAAAACAAGATAAAACAAGGATATGGATTATGGTCAAGGCAAGGGTTATAAGAGTCTGGTACAATTCCAGTGACTCAGGCCACCTGCAGTTAAGCAATTCTGTCATCTTTAGGGATCAAAAACATGACCACAGCTGCAATTATGTAATAGCCACATTGTACCACCAGTCAGTGAGGGCAGTTCTGCCAAGTTCTCCAACTGTTATGTAACATTATAGCATGAAAGCAATGATGACAGATACACAAAGTGTTAAGAAATTCTTTGATTTGGATCAGTCTTAACCCTTCCCTAAAAGAGCCTTTTTCCTTCATACAGTAAAAATCCAGGTTTACAACATATACATTTTTGCCATTTGGCTAAGCCGAGATCATATTATTGTTTAGGAAAGGGTTAACCTATTACCACACATGTCATACATTCACTCTTTTTAACCTCTAAAAGATAATAATATAGACTTTAAAAACATTGCGGAAAATCAAGAAATTGCTTGTGACAAGCAATTTCTTCATTTCCCACAATGTTTTCTACACCGAAAGACAAAAAAATTTATAAAATTATCAGGGTTCCCAAAACCCCCAAAATGGGGGTTTTCCACCCCAAATTCAATTTTGTACCCCCAATTTTTGCAAGCAACCTTCTTTGTTTCATATAGAGGGGGTACAAGTATGCTGTATATGGCTGTTTTCACCCTCAGTTTTAAAAGTCAAGGGGAACCCTGATTATATCCACTGGAAATTGTCGTCTGCAAAATGTTTGAATTTGGAACAGGCAGTCCAAAATCTTGCCATACAGTAATGGGTTAAAAGGTTAATGGACTCCCCAAGGGAGAGAATTGATTAATCAATTACGGTTAATTGCTCAATCAGGGTAACAAAGCTTTAAATTGGCCTACAGGATGGCACTTTATCTGATGGTTTATAAACCCTGTCTCAAACAACAAAACAAGAGGACCATGATGGTCCTTAATCGCTCACCTGAATCGCTATTGCATACTGAAACTTTAATGTTTCCATCACTTTTTGATTTCTCAGAGATATGAGTGCAGCCCACAAGCACAAAACCCTGCAGACAGACACACGCACAGACCAGGGACACACCACCATGACAATAGCCTACTAGCCAAACATGGCCAGTGGAGCTAACATCACCTTACCAAAGCCACCAGCTATTCATCCAACAAAATCAAATCAGACATGTTGTCTATTTGTAGATGATTGATTTTTTCAAATGTCTGGATGGAACTTGACCATGCTAGGATTTGAACACACGGGAACAAGTCTTCTTAGATCAATAGACATTCATTATCATTCAAGCTTTGGGAGCTTTGCTGGGTTAGCCCTTTCCTAAACAAGACCTGATGTCCCTAATAGAAATAGTGTGGGGAAAACATTAAGAGAAATGAAGAAATTGCAGATAATTTCTGCTTTTCCATAAACATTTTCTATGCTACATTATTGCGTCTATTCTTCTTGTATAATGAATTGTTTGTCATCTGTTACTCCTTTAAGGTTTTATCAGTCTAAATTTCATCATTTTGGAAAGGATTAATAGGGAAGGCTTAGAAAAGGACTAAGGCAAAAGAAGAAAATGCTAATCATCATTATTTGCTTCTTTTGCCTATTTTTTGTATTATATTGCATACAAATCATATCTTTATTAACATCTTTCTATCAGTTGCTTAGACTAGTCTACAAATGTGTTATTCAGAAAAGGGTTACATAACAGTATGTATTTGAAGAGAGTTGGATTTGAAAAACTACAAAAACATAATGACGATTTTACACATGAAACTTTAATTGTAGTAAAATGAAATTACATATCTTTCAAATCACAAATGAATGTGGTTATTGAACTAGGAACTAATCTAAGATTCTTAAAGTCTATGAAATATAATATGTGTAATGATGTATAAACAGTGACATTGAAGCCAATATAAATGGAAATGTATTTTCACAACTGAAGATAGTTTTTTGAGTAAACTCATTGTACTTGTTCTAGTATGAAATGAAATTGAATTGTGACAACAAGGATTGTGTGCTTTTTGCTTTGATATTTCTTTTATGATTTTGAAATATCATCTCTGTCTACATTACAATATAAATGGTCTAGCTTTAGGTGATAGTTATATATATATATTCATAACAACATTGTTGCATATTCCTGTATGTGCATTTAACACAAATTGCCCCTGAATAGATCAGCTATCTTTAAGATTCGCCTTGATCTGTCATTGGTGACAATTTTATTTGTCAGTGCAACAAGTTCATCATAATAAGGTGTGTGTAACCAGACCTTCCTTGTAGTTATTAAGTAGAACAGAGTAAGACAGCAATCAAAGTCTTAGCACTGAAGAAACTGAATTTGGACAAATAATCAAATGATATAGAAAATACTTCAAAATAGCTTATTGATTGCAATGCCACATTTATTCATCAACATCTTACATTTGTATTTAAATGTTTACAGTTCAATAATACATAGATCTTCTTTCCATATCAAGATAATTATTGTTTGTATTAAACATTACTTAGCAAATCATGATGCTGGTTACCATTAATTAGCTATAAACATAGATATTTCATAATTATACAACATGAGTCAATACCATTATAAACATCCTCAAAAAAGCTCAATATTAATTTGATGAAGTCATACATTACACAAGTACAAAGCAGAAGTATGGCTTGGATCTTTCTATGCTTTTGCATGTTAAACTTGGTAAATGTGAATTACATGATTCAAACATGATTAACATTTACAACAAGATATGCTTGTGAAACGTGAATGGCCTCGAAATGGCCATTTTTCTAAAATGTTAAGTTTTTGTGTAAAAAGTATGATAAGGGTTAACAGATGACCTTTAGGAAGGTAGTATTGCAAGGAACAGATAAATATGATTGAAAGAAAGTTACATACAAAATTTGAGCTATGTATGTCAAATACTTTGGAAAAAAAGCAAATGTTAGAATTTCGCACAGACAGATGAACGGACATAAGTAAAACAAAATGCCCCAGATCTTTCGTTACGAGGGCATTAAAATAGGATTAATGTTATAAAGGAACCACACAATAAACAAGATGTGTTTGCAAAATACTAATGCCCCGAAAAGGCCAATGTTAAGTTTTCGAACAGACATCCTGACAGACACCAGTAAAACAATGTGCCCCACATTAATTCTATATGGTGGCATAAAAATATGCAAAAACTATATATTTATTTTAATTATGAACTTTGCCATGCAGAATCCAGTATTTTCTAGTTTAGGACAAGCCGTAAAGAACAAGATCAACCTACACATTGGGGTATTCTGCATTTAACATAAACATCTTGAGTTGCTTAAAGTATGAATCAGGATCTGGAAAAAGGTCCCTTAAAATATTTTAGAAAAATATGTTTCGTGATCAGCTAATGGTCTAAAGTACAGTCTTAAAGATCCATTTTTAAAACTTAAGAGTTGCTACATGTTATGCAGAGACTATCAAAGAACTATATGGATCAAAATGTGTGTATGTTGTTCTCAATAGTTACAAAGGACCTTTCCAGATCTTGGCATATCTTATATATTTTTCTAATTCCAAGTAAAGAAAGGTTTAGCCTTTCACAAACAATGCTTCATTTATTATTTATCAAAACACACAGCATAAGAAAACAATGAGAAAAAAAAAGAAAAATGTTGATAACCAGCTTTTGCAGAATTCTTCATAATATTTTCTTTGCAAATATTTAGCCAACACATTTCTATTCACACCTAACCAGAACTTTCTTTTTCAGTAATAGTTTACATAAATGTATGACTGCATTCATTTCAATAATTCCAGCCTAATTTTTTTTCAACGTCTTTTCAAACATCACTAAATGTTATCTTTTTTGTTTATCTAGTTTTGGACAACATAGTGATAAAAAGAAAATTCTGGAAATCTCATTTTCTCTTTTTCCTCTTTCTTTTCTAACAAAGCATACACATTTTCCAATTAAGCAACATATATTTTGATTGTCTATAACTTCTATTAATTAATAACAATACAGCAGTTCCAAATTGTAAAATGTTAACCCTTTCCCACACAAGACCTGGTTTTGATATATCTAGCAGAGAATGTATTGGAGAGCAAAGATCAAAAAGGACATTCACATCTCCTTTTCTTTTAATGCTATCCAAACAGTGACATATCTTGATTTGCCTAGTATTAACTTGGTCACTTGCAACTCCTTTGAAGCTGAACCATTCGGGAAAGGGTTGAAGCAAGTTTGTTCAATGAAGCATGTTCAAACATGATGCACGGAATAATGTGATACAGCAATTGCAGAAAACTTTCAATAATTATGTTAATATTAGACTGATATGAAAATGATTTGAAGCAGAATAGGTAGAAATATGTCAGGGATTAGATGGTTGCAGTAGATATTTTAAAAATCAACAGTTAAAAGAGTTATTGATGATCAAGTAATATTTTACTTGGGTCATCAATAACTTTTTTATTACCTGATTTTTAAATAATCTACAACATCTAGTATATTCCTGACATCTTTCCAACTACTCTGCCTCCAATCAAATTCAAATTAGTCACATATGAACAGAATCATTAATGATTTTCTGAAATTAGTGCGTCACATGATCCCCCGCTGTGAAAGCGGATGGTGGCCACCCCTACAAGCAGAACCACCTAATACCTAATTCAATTTTTGTACAAGAATGTATATTCATTCATGTACAAAACAGAAACTAGGTATTCAGACATCAAGCGGGTGACCCTATTGTGGGAAGCTGTATAAAACTGACAAATGGAGTTTTTGATATAAGTTTGAAGATTACATAATACAAACAATTATTTGTATGGACATGTAAAAAAGTAGACAAGTTTATGATCAGACCAATATGTTTCTTCAGTCCCAGCTACACTATCACTGTAATTTGAAAACACAAGATCCAATGTTGATCCTTGGTCAGTAGTGGGTTCATGTATCATTTGGTGGCAATGAAATGTTTCCGACATATACTGTTCAAGACAATTTCCTTTTTGAGACATGTCTGTATTAAAATCACCCATAAGCACTAAAGGTCTCTTAGGGTCAACATATTGAATTAGTTCTCTTTTCAATGTTGAAATGAATTTCCTATAGGATAAACCTGGAGACTTATAAAGGATCACAGCCTGAAATTCAAGTAATCTGTGAGATCCATTCATGAGAGTAAACTCAAACTGTGTTGTACTAAAGTGATGACATTTAGAAATAGTGATATCATCTCTAGCATACAATGCTAAACCATGCGGGGGTCTAACTGTCTGTGTCGTTTGATTCTGGTCATTCCTGATAAGATGGTAGCCAGCAATTGAATAGTCAGAACTGAGGTCTCTTTCAACTAATCTTGTTTCAGCAAAACCAATAATATGTGCTGACAAAATATTCTGCTCTACTGCTACATCTTTGAAGTGTTTGTGTAAAGACCTGCAGTTATTATATACTATTTTCAGACAGTTTTCAGAGCTAATTGTATCCAGCGGAGTGTAGCAGAGCTGAAGCCTTGCCTCTGAACATAATCTTTCTGTTTCCTGCACTACTCTTTCGTCTAATGATAGGGCCTCTTCATTCAAGTTAACAATATAAAGGTTTTTGATAGACCTTACTCTGCTTAAAGCCACATAATGGATATGGGGATTTTTTCTGATCTTTCTCTGAGACAAATCTATGACAACTTTATTAAGGGTAGTTCCTTGAGCTCTATGAACAGTGCGACCAGCAGATGGCTGTAATGGAAATTGAATTCTTTGAATTGTATTGTGTCGCACTATAAATGTTCTCTCAATGTCAAATATTGGAGTCCAGTTACTGTCAATCAAATTGTGATAAAATCCTCTACTAAAGTATTTATTTCTTCTGTCTCTGCCAACTTGTTTATCATCAAACTGAACCCAAACTATGCTAGGCCTGTTCGTCTCTGCCTGCTTATATTCTACAAACTTAACAGTACAAGAGGCTCCATTTGTAAGTCCATCTTCTGTATCTATATTAACTGTCAAGTCATATATCATACCGATAACAACAGTAAGTGAATAGTGCAAACCCATGGTACTAGATGCATCCTTCTGTAATTGATTTAAAATTTTCTCTTGTTTGTCCTGTGATATGTTGGCAGCTAAGATGGAATCATGACAAAGAATTTCAACTTTTTGGGCATTGATATTACTAATCATTTTGTCATTAAATGATTGCATGAATGAATTTTCAGCAAATATATGAGGAGCATTCTGTGGATAGTTCTCTGAATTTGGATCTACAATACACTGTTTAAGCTGTTCCTTATCATGCTCTGTCATTTCATTGTGCCTCAGTCTGTTTAATAAATCTGCAAATGCACTATCATCCTTCTGTCGCATAATCTCTGTCAATTCAAACATAGTGAAATGTTCTCTCCACAAATTTACAGCTAATGATGTAGCATCACTAGTAAGGTCTTGAAATATCCAAGATCCAGCTACTGGTTTTAATTGAAACAGATCTCCTACTGCAATAATGCTCTTACCACCGAAAGGTAGTCTTGTGCCTGTTAACTCTTGAAGTCTTTGGTCAATAAACCTCAGCATTGTATTGCTTACCATTGATATTTCGTCAATTATCACAACAGACAGATTTCTATATTTCGACCTAAACGAGTTGAGTTTGTCACAAGTCAATGTCTGTTCTTTTTGCATGAATTTCTGACAGAATGCTGTTGATATGGTTGAACCATTGATGTTAAAAGCTGCTTTACCAGTGTATGCACACAGCAAAACCCTCTTCTCATCTGCATTTTGACCCTCACTAAGATTCAGATATCTATACAAGGTTTGATACAATGCCTTGATTACAACACTTTTACCAACACCTGCTCCACCAGTAAGGAAAGCATAAAGTGGGGCATCTTTTGTTTTAATCCAATGAATAACATGGTTATAAAAATGCCTTTGCTTTGTGTTCAAACATCTCAGAAGTTCTCTATACTGGTCATCTGGCAGAACATTTTCATTTACTTCAACTGAGGCTGTAGCTACACTGCTGCCTAATTCAATTCCTATGTCATACTCCCTTTGTTCAACAACTCTATCTGGATTGAAATACACAAATGTTTCAGATTCAGCTGAACTCTCCAAAGCTGTTTCTGCTTCAACTTGCTGTGTCCCTGAAGCTATTTCGTCAAATGCATCCAAATCATTTTCAGCAGCTTCTCTTGCCATCTCTAATTCCTCAATGTGATGTTCATACAAATTTGCTTTGTAATCAATCTGGCGTTTTTTAGTGTCATAGTGTTCTTTGTAGGTTTCAAAATTCATCACGAGATCTGTGTTTTCATTTCTCCATGGCAAAAACAGTAAGATTTTCTCACGAAAATGATTTTCCTCATCTGATTTGCGATTAAACCTTACATAACGGATAACTTTGGCAGTTTTCCTCTTTCTTATCTTTATACCATTTTTCAAAACAACAAGGGTTTTTGAGTCATTGAACAAATCATCAGAATTGATGTCATCATCATCGTTCACATCATCATTTGGAATTCTTTCATCATCTTTAGGATACACAATCTCTAACTGTGAAACATAATCAGCAAGGCACCAATTTTCAAGACATTTTGGTCTTTTTGCATATCGTTTTACTACATTATCGGCTACAATGTCTGTGGAAGAATCAGGTAACTCATCTAATTCATGTTTAGCTTTCAGAAGCTGAATTCTGTCATTTGGTTTTGAAGTATTGATGAAAACTACATCTCTAGTACCTTTGGACAGAGGCATCTGAAGTACTAAGTACACTGCTTCTTGAGCACTCACTTCAACACTATTTGAGAAAATGTTTCCGATATGGCGCACCTGTCTTTTAATGTCAAAATTGCCATTTCTTGCTTCTTTTGCTGCAGCATGCAATAAAGCACTCATTCCACGCTGTGATTTACTGATGTAGGATACAATGTACATGGCACAGGCATACGGGTCTAGTACAAACTGTATATCAATATTTGCCTTCCAAGCACTTAGGACAGTTTCATTGTACAAATTAACACGTACATCTTTTGGTGCTCTTTTCAAAAATACCTTTGATGCTTTTAAAAAGCTCCTTATACATTTGATGTAATCATCTTCATTTAGTTCCACGACATCTGTTAAGAACTTTTCATAAGTCATGTCATACCCTTCTTTTTCCACATTCATTTTCTTCTGAATTTTTTCATACATTTTCTTGTACTTCTCAGCATCTGATTCAAGTGGTTCAAGAATCATTGTTTTCTTCAACGGCGGTAATGGATATCCAAAGCGACATATTTTGTCTGCCTTTTTATGACATGTTCTGCTATGCTTATGGATTTGCAACTGGAGTAATTCTTGTATTTGTTCATTTTCAGTGCTACATTTCAAGTATGTATCAACAAACTCAACTATTTCGTCATTGGAACTATTTTTGTACTTTGGAGAATCTTCTACCCAAACAAGCATGTGTATGTGAGGTGAACCTCTTTGTTGAAATTCAACACGGTAAAAGTAATCTGTCACTTTACCAAGGCAAGCATGAGAACTCTTTAGGACAATATTGATGAATTGTTGAACTCTATGATCGAAGTAACGAGAGCATGTTACGGGATCCTTTTGAACTAACCTGATCTTCTGTTCCCATGACAAATTCTTTATTTCATCTTCAGAATAGGTGAATCCCTGATTGAGACTTGACAACATATTTAGTAAGTCTGACCATCTTGTATCTGCAGATGATAATGACATGAACCAAGTAGGCAAACCAAGTTGTCGAATCATTGCAAACACATCTTTCTTCTTTGTTTCCAAGTATGCAGGAGAATTTCTTAGTTGCTTGAAAATATAATATCCTTCATCTTTACGTACTATGTTTTCCATATAGCTCATATCTTTAGCCTGCCCTGCAGTCATTTTGTTTTCAAACTGACCTCTTCGCACAGCAAGATTCACTTTGTCATGCAGTTGCTTCATCTGAATCTTTTTTAGTTTGAAAAATATATTTGGTACACTGTTTGCTGCTCGCCTATCATTGCTTCTAAGTTCCCACTTGGCAATGTCACTATAATTTACTGGAACTAATCTTTCTTCATTTTGAGCTCTCCTTTGTCCACAATATATTGTTGGAAAGCACAGAAATTCTGAATCAGAATCTTGGTATATACTTAAAGGTCTCTGACCTTCTCCAGGTGCAAAAGTAAATGTGTCTGATCTATTTTCAATATTTCCATCTTCAATGAGTGTGTCTATGTTTCCAACATTCTCTTGCATGTTTTCTTCTGTATCTGAATCATAGGTGCCTTTATTTTCATGCTCATCTTGTTTATAATTTGTTTCTGTCTCAATATTTGATGAATTATTAGCAGATGAAAAGAATTCTTGGACAGTTTCCTCACATTCTTGTGTTACACGTGAAATCCATTCTTCATCAATTGTAACTGATGAATTTGCATACAAAGCACTGTTTTTCATTAACCAGTGTAATGCTACCAAAACACGTAATGGCCTCACATTCTCTGTAAATGCACAAGATTTGTTAGACAACCTCTTTTTAAGCTTTACTGCTACAGTTACATTTTCATCAAATGGTCTAGGTAAAGAATTAACAACAGGTTGAATATCTACAGGTACATTCACAACATTGCCTTTAACAGAATACTGACGACCTCGTGGTAATTCTCTTATTTGCATAAAAGGTATACGTAAAGCAATCAGTCTTTCTTCAAGTGGATACAATTGTAAGACATCTGGTTTCTCAGGCCATCTCATACCATTTACTTCAGACAATCTCGGAACCTTTCTATTCATTAGATTTGTTTTACAGGTAATACATATCCATTCTAAATCATCAACTGATAAAGTACCAGTTAAATATTTTGAATCAATCACATCTTTCATAGTTGCAATACTACTTACACTTTGTTTGAACCAGGTTTGCTTACAACAGGAGCAGATATATTGAGGTCCGACCTTAATACTCTCATGAAATAATGCTATACATTCATCCATATCACTTCCATGTTTTTTTCTTTTAGCACTGGAGCTTTCGTTTTGTCTACACTCTGTCGACTTCCTTTTCAAACATTTTCTGTCTCTATCACTAATTCTTTCTGCTTCTCTTAAACCATCTTTTGACCGAGCAACTTGTTTTGCAATTCTTTCCTTTTCTAAATTGTATGGATTTGAACGCAATTTCTTTTTTGATGCAGTTTCTTTTTGTTTAAAATCTGCAATACTTCTGGCCTTTTGCTTTGAAGTCGTTTGAATGTCTTTCTCCTTCTGTTTAAAATTAGTATCAAGTCTAGCTTTACGCCTATATGTAACCTGACTATCTCTCTCTTTCTCTTTAAAATCCACATTGTCTCTTGCTTTACGCCTATATATAACCTGACTATCTCTCTCTTTCTCTTTAAAATCCACATTGTCTCTTGCTTTACGCCTATATGTAACCTGACTATCTCTCTCTTTCTCTTTAAAATCCACATTGCCTCTTGCTTTTTGTTTTGAAGTTGTTTGAATCTTTTTCTCTCTCTGTTTAAAATTAATATCACTTCTTGCTTTATGCCTATATGAAACCTGACTATCTCTCTCTTTCTCTTTAAAATCCACATTGCCTCTTGCTTTTTGTTTTGAAGTTGTTTGAATCTTTTTCTCTCTCTGTTTAAAATTAATATCACTTCTTGCTTTATGCCTATATGAAACCTGACTATCTCTCTCTTTTTCTTTAAAATCCACATTGTCTCTTACTTTACGCCTATATGTAATCTGACTATTTCTCTCTTTCTCTTTAAAATCCACATTGCCTCTTGCTTTTTGTTTTGAAGTTGTTTGAATCTTTTTCTCTCTCTGTTTAAAATTAATATCACAACGTTTAGCTTGTCTATATTTCCTAAAATATTCTTTTCTGTCAATACCTCTATCTTTGATTGATGGCTTTTTAGGATTTTGTGATTTCTCTGCTGATTTCATCATGGCTTTATTTTTTTGATCCTCAAAGTAATTCAATAACAAATTAGAGTGAAGGTCATCTCTGTCATGTGAGCATGTAAATGCCAGAGGCAAAATTTCATACGGAGAAGATAAATCAATCCTCATGCTCTCATACATAGCATATAAAAAGGTCACAATTTCATCAAGAGAAGCAAAACCAATTAATAATGATTTACCCTCTGGATCACACATTCCATCATTTCCATGTGAATGTGAATCAAAAAGCCAAAATGTGTCATCTTTAACAAAGACTGCAGAGCATATAGCACCTATCATCACTAAAACATACTTCACATTTAGAAAGGCAGTTTGTAAGGATTTGTGCAAAGATGGAAATGCAGGATCATCAAGCTGGTCTACAGCATTGCCTGATATGATAGCCTCCTTTTGAACAAGCACTTGCCTTGATAATATCTCAGCTTTATTCGGGATTTCATCAAGAGAAAGATGTCTGTGCTTAAACTTCAAAGTTTGCGAAACATTTTGATACAACTGATCACCAACTGTTAGAACTTCATCTATGTTTGCTGTCAGATTTGAATAATGTGCATATATCAGAGCACACAATGAGTTCATTGTACACTGGCTGCCTCTTGAGTATACAGAAAACCTTCTGTTATTTTGACTGTATGAGCCTAGTTGTAAAGTGGTATAGTTGAATGGATTATTCGCATTATGTTTGTATCCACTTGCAAAACATAATTTCTGATCAGGGTAAGATTTGGATGTCTCAGACAATGATGATATATTTGTCTGTGCTATTATATTCTCAGACTCAGTATCTTTTGATATATTATCATGTGCTATTCTATATGACATTTCATCAGTCGATTCAATAATCACTTCCTTTTGTAAGTCATCAAGTAAATCATTTAGCAAATCTCCAAGCAAAGCATCTGGCAACTCATTTGGCAACTCATAGTTTTCAATTACAGATGACCCACTTATGGATGGACCACAAGTGGGCTCAGAGAGGCAGGAATCGACCCCCATCTGTTGACTAGTTCCCTGAACAGATGGCCCGACTACCGAAGCAGTCATATCGGGCACAGTCCATATGAGGCCTGTAGGGTCATCTCGACCCTCATCTGCTTTCCTGGATCCAACACCAGGGCCGGAACCAGCACCATGACCATCACCACTACCATCACCCTCAGCATAACCATCACCAAGACCATCTCTCGTAGTGCGTCTGGACCTCATCACAGACCGTTTCTCAGCATTCCTCTGAGAAACAGACTTCCGCTTTAACCTCGGCATTCCTGAAATAAAAAAAGTAAAGAAAATAACCCCCACCCTTGCCAATTATAACCATTTTCCCAAAGATACAAGTGTTTCGTGATCTGCACAGAGAGCTATGGAAACAGAGAGAGAGAGAAGAAATACAAATAAACTGATTTTCTTCTTTTGCCCGACTGTTTTCAACGCAAATTCATTAGCTTACTTTCAATTCCTTTGAAATGTGAATGTAATTTGGGAAAGATGATTTATAACTTGATGAATAGCATATCTACTTAACCCTTTCCCAAACAAGACCAAGTCCCTAATACAATAGGCTTGGGAAACATTGAGCCAAAAGAAGAAAATGCTGGTGACCAGCATTTTCTCATTTTGTCTCAATATTTTCTTTGCTATATTATATACAACTTGTATCTTTTAGAACACCAGTTTTGTGGCTTGCAGCAGCTTTTGAATTAGACCACCCTAAACGTTTGCTGTTTGGGGAAGCGTTAAGAATTTCAAGTTAATTTGTACAAAAAGCCTAAGACAGACAGAAAGATAGATGAACAGACAGAGCAACAAAGTTATAATATATCCAAGATCTTTTGATACAAGGACATACAAATAAGACTTATTTTTTACTAGTAAGTATGGCATAATTGCTTGTATCTACTTATTTTCTTCTTCAACCAAAATATGCAGCAAAGTTTTTGCCCAACCTTGACTACAAGATTCAAAGCAGGTCCAACAGCAAATAAGCTGAAGACAGGAAAATGTGTATTGCAATGACATCTTTACAGATAAATGTAAATACAAAAAAATAAATTGAATTTTTGAATACAGAAAAGGTACTATATGCCAAGTTTTGAACTAAATCCATTTGATTGATTTAACTGCTGTGGTCATCTGAATCTAACTGAACTAAAGAAATGCCAAAAGGACAGACAAACAGTGCAAAAACATGCTCATACAACAACATTTAAGTCACAATAAAGACAGAAAATTCATAAACTTAACCCATTACCACACAGACTCTTTTTGACTCCTCACAAAAAAAATGGCCATGGAAAACACAGTGGGAAATGAAGAAATTGCTTGTGACAAGCAATTTCTTCATTTCCCACAATGTTTTCCATCAAAAAAGACCTAAACATTATAAATTCCATTCACTTGAAATTGTCGTCTGCAAAATCTTTGAATTTGGAGCAGTCTAAAATTTTGTTGTTTGGGAAAGGGTTAAGCATGGAAAAGATTGAGAAAAAATAAAAATGTTGGTAGTCAGCATTTATTCCTTTATAGCTTTTTGAAATTTTTACTTCAAGGATCATCCCTTCCTGAGCTTTTTCTCCTATTTACCACACCTTTGACTATTTCCCAAAGGACAAAAATTTAGACTGTTCCAATTCGAAAGCTACTACAGGGGGAAAATGAATGTTGCCAAAAATTGGATTTGTATACAATATGACAAAGAAAAATATTGAGACCAATGAAAATAATGCTTATCAGTATATTCTTCCTTTGTCTGAATCTTTTCCCATGCTTTTACTATAAGGGACATCAAAAGCAGCTTCAGTTTGGGAAAGGTTAACCATAAATTAGTTTTTCTGTTTACAACACTCACTGAATAAATTGGACAGAACTGTAGGCTTTCCTCTAGCAAATGTTTCTCTTCACACACTCGAGTCCAAAATCCAAAATCAGAATCCCTGTCTACTTCAACACTTTATTAGTCTGTCACTATATCCAATGTATTTGCTGTAGTCTATCTATCTACACTATCACTGATTGGATGACTGTTTATATACACCAGTACACTTCACTGGTATCAAAATAAATCACAGTATATAATAGATAATTTAAACAAGACTTACCGTCAGGGAAGTTGAAGTTTGAATGGTAATTCATCGACCATAACTCCCGAAGGGGATCAAACAGAGTACTCGCGGCTGTGACGTCACGGAAATCAGTCTTCAGAGCTCACGCGAAGATATGATCAATTGCAATTATAGCAAGTGATTCATATCGATAGCAACATTAAAAAATCTCCCAATAATTAAGGGTGGGTGGGAGCGGTGTTTGATCCCCTTCGGGAGTTATGGTCGATGAATTACCATTCAAACTTCAACTTCCCTGACGGTAAGTCTTGTTTAAATTATCTAATTCATCTCCCATTAACTCCCGATAGGGGTCAAACAGAGAATTTAGAGCGGATTTTTTAATGAACACTAACTTTGTACACAAAAATTATTTAATGCAACTAAGTAACTTAATTATATCTAAAACACAACTAAAGTATCAACATTGTTCAACCATCCAATACGGCTTGCTCTACAGTTTCTTTAGAAACCACACTTTTCTTATAAAATTTGTAGAAAGTTTTTGCATTTGACCAACCAGCTGTTGACCTAATTTTCTCAATTGACACACCTTTAGAGTGTGCCAGACTTGTAGAAACCGATCTAGTGCTGTGGGTAGTGTATGAAGCGTCTATTCCTGCGTTATTTAAAATGCGTTTTACCCATCGCGCAACTGTAGATTTAGCTACACCTTTGTGTGGCGCCTGAGTGCTTATCAATAATTTATTTTCTGTCAATGGCCTGAGAGACGCAGTGCGTGACAAATATTCTTTGAAAGTTTCATAAATACATAATTTCTTATTTCTTGAATACTTATTTAAGTATATAGGACCCAGGTGATACGAGGGCCTAGATTGCTTTAAAAGATGATTGGTATGAATTATGACTTGGTGGTCAGTGAATTTCACATCATCTACATGTATTACATGCAGAGTTTGGCACCTTTGTGCACTAAGCAGCAAGAATAAAAGAGACAATTTACATGAGAGAAAAATCAAAGAATCATCATTATTTTGACATAAAAAACTAAAACAGTATTTACATCCCAAACTGAAGGGTGTTTTGGAAATTGTGGTCGGTTGTTAAATACACCTTTCATGAAGTTCTTTAGAACTTTATTGCCACTATAGTCTAAGCCAGAGCACATAAATGTATATGCGTTTACAGCTGCTCGAGCAGTTCCAAGAGCACTGAAGCTCAGTCCAAGAGAGTACAAATATGTCAAGAATTCCACAACTTCATGAACTGCTGGTTGAATGTGACAAGTTTTTGACTCATCACAAAACTTAAGCCATTTATTTATATTACTTGCATACTGAGTGCGTGTGGATGATCTCCATCCATTAATGATGAGGTCAGTTGCTGCTCCAGAGAAACCCTGCTTCTGAAGGGCTTCCCGGATACACGGAAAACCGCCAGTTGCATTTTCTTTAACGGGTGACGAAATGTCGGTTTGTGCGGTAGTCGCAGAATGAACTGGGGGTTTGGCAAAAAGTAACCCGGCTCTGTAACTAATGTAGTTAACTTTGGCCACCAACACTGAGTAATCCACACCGGCGTTACTAGAATGGCCTCCGCTTGATCCTCCAACAATTTCTGCAGTATCCGAGGAAGTAAACTGAAAGGAGGAAAAATATAATTCAGCGACGATGACCAATTCATGGAGAATGCATCAACTGCGATCGCATTAGGATCCGGCAATCGTGACACATAGTCCTTTAATTTATAATTCAGGCGCGAAGCGAATAAATCTCTGTCCGGTGGACCGAATTTGCTGCATATCATTCCAAACACAGTTTCATCTAGGGACCACTCTAGATCATCATTGAATTTTCGCGAAAGATTGTCAGCGTCCACGTTCTCAACCCCAGCAATATGAGCTGCGCTGAGATGAATTTTCCGATTAATGCACCAAAACCAGATTGAACGTGCTATATCGTTTAGATCACTGCATTTTCCTCCAAAATTGTTAATGTAAGCACAACAAGTTGTGTTATCGGTATATATGCGAATATGCTTACGCGTCATGTCTTTGCATAAAGCCATTAAGCCAATTTGGCACGCCTTTATTTCTAAAATATTAATGTGTAGAGTTTTTTCCTCTTCTGACCAGATACCATTAGTCTGTAAATCAAGGCTTTTGATACATGCCCCAAAACCTAATAAACTTGCATCCGTATGCAATTCAATATCTGGATTTCCATGAGACACTAATTTTACACTCTGGTGCAAATTATCTATCCACCAACGTATGTGAACCTGCATTTCTGGGGTGACCGTCATGAAGGATGCAAAGTTTCCTTTCTTAATTCTAAGCATTTTCACTTTAATTTTCTCTAAAGGTTTATAATATAAGGGTGCATATTCTACACCAGGTTCTGTAGCTACCAAATGTCCTATAAGTTGAGCAAACTGCTTAATTGTAATTCTCTTTTGACCCATAACCGAAATGCACAAATTTATTATAGAATTGATTTTCTTTAAGGTCAAACGAACAGTCATTGTACTAGAGCATAGAATGAAACCAACAAATTCAATTTGTTGAGTTGGAATAAGATGAGATTTTTTAAGATTTATAGTCAGTCCTAAGCTATCCATCAACGACACAGTATCATGAATGTTTTGTAGACACCCATCAAAAGTCTGACTCTGAAGGCAACTATCATCAATGTATGCAGTTGAAATATGACCTTTCGCTCGCAATGATGCAAATACTGGCTTTAATACCTTTGTAAAAACCCTAGGCGCAGTCGAAAGACCCATAACGAGAGCGGTAAATTGCAGTTTAACTCCTCTGTAGAGAAATCGGAAGTATTTCCTGTCCTTCTCACAGACTGGTATGCTATAATATGCATCTGAGATATCAACCGATCCGAAAAAACAATCACGACTCATTAAATTAACAGCTGTCTTTAAAGTTTCCATTTTAAAATGTATAAACTGCATGTGCTTGTTAAATGTTTTCAAATTCAAAATAACTCTAATGCCTCCATCCTTCTTAGGTCTAATGAAAATGTTAGAAATAAATTCATCTTTATCAACTGAAGTGACTGGCTCAATTATCCCAGTGTCAATAAACCGTTTTATTTCTATGTCAATTTTATCTTTTTCCAATTCTGAAAATTTTAGAGGATTAGGAACAAATTTTTGAACAG
This sequence comes from Fragum sueziense, assembly GCA_963680895.1. NCBI lineage: Eukaryota > Metazoa > Mollusca > Bivalvia > Cardiida > Cardiidae > Fragum > Fragum sueziense. The sequence goes on from OY804603.1 coordinate 9,937,424, forward strand.
GTTTTGAGTCTAATTCTAAGTTGTAACCACATATTGTTTTGAGTATCCATTTATCATTTGTTAGCTTCAACCATTCATTGACTTTACCCTTTGTTTTCCCCGCTAAAAAATTTTCTTTGGTATTACAAAGTTTAATGTTAAAACCATCAACAGTACTCACAGCTAACTTTTGTGGAAATTTTTCCCTTTGTTGTGGCCCGACATGTTTGCTCTTCCCTTTTGGTATTTCCCTTGGTTTGGTTTGGGGTTTGGAGGGGTGGCAGTCCTTGTTGGGTTGTTTGACTTGTAGTTGGACGACTTGTTGTTGCCCCCCCTCCCTGTGGATAAAAAAGACTGGTTGCTTGTTAGCTGGATGTTTTTGGACCCATCCAGATTTTTTACCAGGTCCGCTACATTGTCTCCAAGCAGCCCTGTATCTGTAGTTTTGTTGTCTTCTGCGCACAACTGCTTGAATTTAGGGTGCAGTTCCCGCTTGACAGTCTCCCTGCGTTGCATGTTTATCATCTGCACAGAATGGCATAATAACTTAAATGAATCCCAAATGTAGGTCTTCAGTTGGTTCAAATCTTGTTTTTGTGCACTGCAGGCGTTATCAATGGCCAAAACCAGAGGGACAGCTGCCCGATTAAGATGTTTGATAGTGTTGGCCCGGCCAATGTCAATAGACCTTGTGTTGTTTTTCAGTTGTGGCCACAAAATATTTGGAATTGTTGGACATTGTAATGCTGTGACATTTTCGGGGCGTTTGTATTTTTGTTCAAGATTTTTTATTTTATCATCCTGAATCCGTTTGGTCGGTCGAAGTGAATTATTCAATATTTCGGCAACTTTGGTTGAAATACCTGGCCCGGTTTGCTGTTCCGACGAGAAGAAATCGTCATAATCCGCAAACATTTCGGAGAAATTTGGATCTTCTTCTGTATCAGTATTCGTATTCGGATCCGCCGATCCGCGAAGTAAACCGTCGAGATCCGAAGTTTCATCCTCTGATTCGGACTCGGAAATATTCGCCAGGGTCGATTGTTGTTGTTGTTGTTTTTCCTCAACGTGCTTTGGACGCTTAGCGGAAGTCTCTTCCGCAGGTGCCCGCTCTGCCGGACGCTTCAAAGATTTTAACTCGTCCCTGATTTCTTTCATGTCTGACGACAACGAGTTGATTTTCGATTGTTGGGCTGTATAAGTTTTCATGTTATTGGCGAAAGTCTTAAGCATGCTCTCGCTTTGTTCCATAAATTTTTGGATTTGAGAGTCAGTCAGCCTCGTTTTCGATTGTTTGTTTTCTTCCGGTTCTGTCACATGACCGCTTTGTATAGTCACGTGATCCGATTTCTTTTTCGCGGGACTAGAGGGCTCTGGCGTTACCGCGTGACTGGCCTGTGGTGTCACGTGACTTTCCGAATGACTGCTTTTATCCATTCTGGACCCCCCCGTCTAACTGAAAGCCAAAACAGATGCCCAATTACGAAATGTTTCATTGTAATCAAAACCCAGAAATTTTTTAACTAGTCCACAATCCTAAATTGCCATAAAATTATTAGTCTGTAATTCATTAGAACTACAGGATTAAAGAATTCTATATCATGTTGAAATATGTGGCAGAATTTGCAATGTGCAGCTGCTTACAGCGTGCTTTCTTTGTTCATTAGAACACGGAATATACAATTTTTGTATCTTCCTTCCATTGGGAAATGACCAGATCAACAATTTGTCGACCTGTATGCCTATTAAGGCTGCGCAATATTTTCAGCGCAAGTCATTAGACTATTTTGTCATTAGGTAGATAGTAAAAGAATCCAGCATGATTTTCATGGTACCTGGAGTCTGGACCACGTGGTCGAGTAACACAAAGGAATTACTGATAAGCCTTAGGATAAAAATAGAAAAAACACAGAAATTGTACCTTTTTCTCCAAGTAATCTCTGATAAAACTATCACAATATTCCAGAAGTATTCGTAGATCGTTGTTTACACCAATTTAACCTCTATAACAACAAGAATTAATTAAAAAATTGAGCTCCGAATTTTTTATGACTAGACTTCCAGGGAACAACCTCGATATGATTTCCGTGACGTCACAGCCGCGAGTACTCTGTTTGACCCCTATCGGGAGTTAATGGGAGATGAATTTATAGTCTTGTTTCACTGTTTTATCAGTTCAATGAAGAATTAATTTCCTACAGAAAAAAAAGAAAAGAAAGATACATTTTGTGAAACCTGTCATCCATCAAACAAAAAAGGAATTCTGAGAACAAATGAGAGAGAGCTTCCTTAGGGTTTACAAACTAAGAATGAAATGCAGAACCAGAGGTGAAATTTGAAAAGTGCCAGTAATTCCTAAACTGTGTTACATTTTCATTCCATATATAAATATAAGCATTTTGTATGGTTTAGAATTTTAAATTAATGCATACTTAAGGAAATATTTGACAAAAATGTTGAAAATTACCTCCATTGCATATGAATATAGAGTAAATAAAATATTTGTAAATTATTTTCTTCTTGAAGCATAATCTTGAAATCCGGCATGGTGAATCAACTTATGCGAAGAGTATTTACAAAAGTGTGTAATTTGATGCCTTTTGGTATGGATAGAAAGTGGTCTTTTCATTCTCAGTTCGTAAACCTTAATTAACCCTTTTCCAAACCACAAAAATTGGACTGTTCAAATTTGAAATTGAAAAGAGGTGACAAAATAAGCATAACTTTGTGTATAGAACTTGTAAAATTTTGAGATATATTGATGCAAAATGAGAAAAAGCTTTATATCAGCAATGTTTTCCAATGTCTTTTCTAGTATTGACATCAAAACTAGGTCTTGTTTGGAAAGGGACTAAATGAGAGCATGTGATCTGGGTGTGCACATATCTATATTCAGTTTTTGATGTGAAATTTATTAGATGGGATTTCAGGTGCAAAAGTCAAATGTCTTGTTAATGATACCTGAACAAGATGTGTTTGTCAAACACAAATGCCCCCGAAAAGGCCAATGTTAAGTTGCACATTAAATTTTCACGTTAAGTTTTCAGGTAAAGGGTTGATAAGGGTTAATGGATAACCTGGAGGAAGGTCATATTGCATGGAACAGATAGATATCATTAATGAAGGTCACATACCAAATTTGAGCTTTGTTTGTAGAATGCTTATGGAGAAAAGGCTAATGTTAAGTTTTCACATTAAGTTTCGGACTGACAGACGGACAACAGTAAAACAATATGCCCCCAATCTATCGATGCGGAGGCATAAAAATGATGATTGGAAAGTAGTTATTAGTGAGTAAACCTTAAGAGAGATTCTCAGAAATTCCTTTTCTGTGTGACAGATCACATGAAATATTTGTCTATCAATAAGTACGATTCAACATAGCATGAATCAACAAGGCGGTTCTTAAAATCAAAAGCCCTTCCAATCACTGGTGATAGTAAATCTAAATATTAGATAAACAAATGTTACATTTTCTGAATTGGTATACCTATAGTAGATTATACACAAACATTTTCTCACAGGGTTTCCTGTTAAATTGAAATAAAGCTTAAACTTTGGTATTTATCTTTTTACAGCATGAATTTGAAGTTCAAAGAAGTCCTCAATTATGTAACTTGACAAAAGATTAATAAAGTTCCAAAGATAATGTATATTAGACAATCACCAACGGCACCTTCGGTAAATACCAAATACCTGGTACTGGGTTGACGTCTTTGGGTACTAAAAGAAACTGCTTCATTCATAACTTAAATTCTGTTCTGCACTAATATAAGTAAATGCTTTTACAGAAAACAACATATTCTATAGTTAAACCAAAAGATCCTCTTACAAAGCACAAATATTGGTAGAAGAATTGGTACCAGCTTTTGTTATGGGCCATTAAAATCCAAGATAGATTTGAAAATGGTTTGAAAGCTAACTAATTTGCTTCCACATCTAACACTTTCCTTTGCAAAAATAAACTGGACTGCTTCTACTTAAATACTCATGCAGGCAACAAAATCATTGTTCATTAGTGTAAAATTTATGCAGGATGCTAGTTATCAGCATTTTTTGTTTTGTGACAATATTTCCATGTGCCTTTTTTATTGGACATGTCAAAACCAGGTCTTGTTTAGGAAAGAGTTAACATAGGATAGCTTCTTTTCACTCCTGAAATGTTGGTTCAAACTGAACATAAGCACTGTTTGTATTGATGAATCCATTTCTAGGTGATCAAATCTGTGCCTGAAAAATAAAAGATATCTTATTAGCACATTCCCAAAACGACATTACTTGAACCTGTCCAAATTCAAAGGTGTCGCGGACGACAAAAATAATCTGACAGTCACTTTGATGGGTTGGAAAACATTGAAGAAAAGAAAGAAAATGCTTGTAATAAATATTTTCTTCCTTTTCTGACATATTTTTTTTAGTTTTTGAGGCTTTAACAATCAGCTGCATCAAAAGGTGTTATTGTTTGTGATGTCAAGGTTATCTTATTTAAAATTTACACTTTCACAAACAGGTTCCTATCTGAGTCTTGTAGACTGAGTCTATAGTCCATTTGTGTCCATTGTACCAACTTCAGCCAACACTGGCAATTTCCGCATTAAGGAGGTGAAATTGAATGTGAAAGTTAACTCACATAAATGACATCATCAATACAATGCAGACATCTTAAATAAACAAGGTTGAAAGTGGCAATTTTGTCAAATTCCAGGGCACATAACTCTGGATTTGAGATTTGGATTTTGATATTCATCCATGATCTTACCAGCCTAATCACATGATAGAAGACGCATAAGTGGCTTATCTATCAAAAAGCTCTTCAAAAAGGAGGAAATTAGAATGACCAGCTCCAATTCGGTAGACTTGGTACCATTCCTGATACTACTACGTTGTACTGAGAAAGGCACTTCTTTTTCAAAAGCACAATTAAGTTTTGTTCTCGTTTTGATCCCAAAATTAATACAAACCAGCTGTAAACAAGCCGTTTTCAGTAATTGAGAAAATCCGCACTTCGTAACTAAAGACGCTCTCATGTTGCCGATCATGTGACCTGTTCCGTCTTTGACTCAAAATTGGAAGAGGTAGAAGAGATTCCAGAAATAGAAGAGGCCTGTTCGATATAGTCGGAAGTGCTTGCTTCAGGAAGACCACTTCTGGCCTAAATATCACGCGGCTAACGCCACTAACATTGTGTCCAGGTTTTGATTGGTCAATACTAGTTGTTGTAGTTAAATCAGAGTCAGAAATGGAAATTTCATCAAATTCAAGGGCACATTATAATACCTTATGTAAGATTTCGATAAGGCTGAAAATTACAACCAAGCAAGGTCTTATGGTTACCAAAATTGTGTCCAAGTTTTTTGTCTTGATGGACAAATATTTGTGGCTGTTCGATTAAAAACAAGGTCGAAAAATGAAATTTTGTCAAATTCAAGGGCACATAACACTTGATATTCTGGTCCAATCAAACTGAAAATTGAATTAGTCCAAGATCTTATGGTAACCAAAATTGTGGGTAAGTTTTGTCTTGATTTGTCAATATTTGTAGAAGCTACAGTGTTCACAAAGTTGAAAATAGCTATTTTTGATGTTCAAGGGCACATAACTCCAAACTTTGGAGTCCGTTCTGACCCAAAATCGAAATCATCCGAGAACTTATGGTCATACACATATTTATGTAGTTTGGTCAAGATTGGTGAATTAGTGGGTGCTAGAGAGGTAACACCAAATTGTGAACAGACGGATGGACAGACAGACGGACGCCGACGGACAAAAAGCGACCACATTTTGTGCTCTGGTGAGCTAACAATTTTGTCACAGTCAAGGGCACATAACTCTGTTCAGATAAAGATATTCTCATCAACATTATGTCCAAATTTTGTTTTGATTGTTTAATATTTATTGCTGTTTGAGAGAAAACAAAGTCAAAAACGGAAATTTTGTCACTGTCAAGGGCAAAAAACTCTGCTTTTATTAGTCCGATCAATCTTACTAATTAAGTCATTTAAGATTTTATGGTCACCAACATTGCAACCAAGTTGTTTCTTAATTGGTCCACATTTGTGTTTGTTAGAGTGAAAATAAAGTCGAAAACGGTAATTTTGTGAAATTCAAGGGCCAATAACTTTTGTTTTTCTGGTTAAATCAAGCTGAAAATTTAAATGATCCAGAATCTTATGGTTACCAACATTGTGGCCAAGTTCTGTCTTCATTGGTCAATAATTGTAGATGCTACAGTGTAAACAAAGTTGAAAACAGCAATTTTGTCAAATTCAAGGGCACATAACTCCAGACTTCCTGCTCCGATCACACTGTAAATCGAAATCATCCAAGATCTTATAGATACCAACATTGTTGCAAAGTTTTGTCTTGATCAGTCAATATTTGTAGATGCTAGAGTGGTAACAAAGTCAAAAATAGCCATTTTTGATGTTCAAGGCATGTTCAAGGGCACATAACTCAAAACTTCCTATTTCGATCTTACTCAAAATTAGACTCTTTCGAGAACTTATTGTCATACATCTTTTGACCAAGTTTTATTAAGATTGGTCAATATTTGTAGATACTAGAGTGATAACAAAGTCAAAACTAGCCATTTTTGACATTCAAGGGCATATAACTCTGGACTTCCTAGTCCGATCTGACTCAAAATCGAACTCATCCGAGAACTTATGGTCATACATATTTTGACCAAGTTTGGTTAAGATTGGTCAATATTTGTGGGTGCTAGAGTGGTAACAACAAAATGTGAACGGACAGACAGACGGACAGACGGACAGACAGACAGACGGACGCCGACGGACAAAAAGCGACCACAATAGCTCACCTTGAGCACTTCGTGCTCAGGTGAGCTAATAACGACTGGTTCAAATTTTGAACTGTTGCAGATGAACGAAAATGTTAGTTGAAGATGGATGTTTGTGTGCTCCAACATGGGAAAGTCTGACATAAAAGTGGAAAATGCTGGTACCGACAATCTTTCTTCTTTTCTAAAACTTTGTTAGATGCTGATTTCAAAACTAGGCATTGCTTGGGAAAGGTTCACTGCAATCATTAGCCATTAGCAATCTATCACATCACCCACTATGATTATCCTCACTTTTCAACAAAAACCTTGTAACTGCAGCTTGGTTTAAGCTGCAGTTACAAGGTATTGTTGAAAAGCAGGGATTTGTTACCCTTTCACAGATCATCCACCAGGATTTGTTCAATGGCATTTCAGTCTTACTGTCACGGCTTGAAACAGGCTTACCATAGATTCTTTAGGTAAAAGTTCAGACTGTTCAAATTTGAAAGGAGTTGCAGATCCATGTTAAAATAACATATCAAATGTTGGAAATGAGTATCTTATAGCACAGATAATACTGAGGCAAAAGTAGAAAATGCTGCTCAACAGCACTTTCTTCTTTTGTCTGAATGTTTTCCAAAGGCATTTCTATCATGGATGTCAAAACCATATTTTGTTTGGCAATTAAACAATATTTTAGTCATTGCAGTGGCTGGAAACCTTACCATATATTCTTGGGGTTTCTCTCTAGGACAACAACATCCTTTCCAAGCCTCCAGCTGCTAATCCCACTTAGGTGTACGATTATCACCATTTTTTATACGCCAGAAGGGTCGTATTATGTTATGGCCCCGCTCGTCCGTCTGTCCGTCCGTACGTCTGTCTGTCCGTCCGTTAGCAATTTCTTGTGTGCGCAACTCCTCCTACAGTTTCGATCGGAATTTGATCAAACTTGCCACAATAAATCTCCATGGTGTCTAGTTGTGCACCTCACTTACGGAATTCAGATAACTCTTTTCGTTCTTGAATTATCTGCCCTTGAATTTAAAAAAATGCCCATTTTCTTGTGTGCGCAACTCCTCCTACAGTTTTGATCAGAATTTGATCAAACTTACCACAATGAATCTCCATGGTGTCTAGTTGTGCACACCACTTACGGAATTTAGATAACTGTTTTCGTTCTTGAATTATCTGCCCTTTAATTTAAGGAAAAATGCCCATTTTCTCAAAAATGCCCATTTTCTCCTGTGCATTACTTCTACAGTTTCAACCAGAATTTAATCAAACTAACCACAATGAATTTCTATGGAGTCTTGTTTGTTGTTTTGTTTCATGTTTGAATTATCTGCCCTTGAATCGAAAAAATGGCCAATTTTTACTGACAAGCCCCTCTCGGGCGTATATGCGCCGCTCTGCGAAGCTCTTGTTCTCCTTTTGCCTCAATATTTTCTCAACCCTCTCCTATTAGTGGCATGAAAACTATGTCTTGTTTTGGAAAGGGTTAAGGTAATGCAACCAGTATCTGCATCAGATCATAGTAGTTCAGATGGTCATCTAGATTTGGTAATGAATTCAAGCATGTAAAAGTTGTTGAATGATGATGAATCAGTCGTTTGATGAATATAATCTGTATTTTTCTCTGTAACTGCTAATAAATAGGGAATGATCTTATCCAGTTAACCATGACATTACTTCGGACAAACAGTATTTAGAGGGTGTTGTTATAAAATCTGGTAACTACGGCTTGACTCAAGCGGTAGTTACGAGATTTTGTAACAACACTGACTGTTTATCAAAAGGTAAACACAGTCTACAGTACTTTAAGCACAAAATTCATTGCTAGATCTATTTCTACACCGATCATGTTCTGATCTGTTCCTACACTAGTTTTACGCCAGCACACATCTTGCTAGAATTCAGACTGTTCCAATTTGGAAGCTGTTGCAGACGACAAAATGATTGCTTTCAGAAGTAGAAAATGTGAATAAAATATTTTGTGGCATAGAAAATATTGAGAGAAAAGAAGAATCTGCCATTTCTTTTCTCTCAATATTTTCACAAATTGTTTCTGCTAGGAACATCAAAACCGAATCGTGTCTTGGAAAGGGTTATATGGTAATAGCCTGTTATATACTGTCAAATTGTTATCTTGCATTACCATTAATTAGCTTGCAACAACTCTTTCCAATACAATAATAATTCTTGAAAAATGACAAATTGCAAGGCTTTGCAGTAGACAGACCAGAGACATGACCGGGATTTGCCATTATCTGCCTCTATATAAATGCTTCCCTCAGGCATCAAATTGATGCTTGTGGCGGGGGCTTGACCCCGGACTGTAGACATAGTATTCTAGTATTCTGCTTGATCTTTCAGAAGGCAGCATGAAGCTTAGTAAACGGTAAATTGCATTGAAGATCAAGGTAAAACAGCTTTCGGTATCGGAATATGATAAAGGTACAGAAAATATTGAGGCAAAAGGAGAAAATACTGGATATATCAGGATATTCTTCTTTTGTCTCAATATTTCCCAAGCCTTTTCTGTAGAGAATGTCAAAACCTGGCCCGGTTTCTCGAAAAAACTTAAGTACATACTCATGAGAACATGCTCAACTTCAAACAAATACTCTCCAACGTTTAAGGGTATTCGATTGAAGTTCATGTGGATTTCTTGTGATTTGAGCATGGTGCTCAAATTTGAGTCTGAGAATGTACTTAAGTTTTTTTGAGAAACCGGGACCTGATCTTGTTTTGGAAAGGGTTTATCAAATGATAATCAAAACTATTTAACCCATTACCAGCCGGCAAAATTTTAGACTTGTTCAAATTTAAAGACATTGAAGACGACTATTTCAAGTGCATGGAATTTTAGATATTTTAGTTTTCTGTGCAGAAAACATTGTGGAAATGAAGATATTGCTTGTGGTAAGCAGTTTCTTCATTTTCCACAACGTTTTCCAAATACTTTACCTTCTTAGGTGTCAAAGGGCGTCACTGTGTGGTAATGGGTTAAGACATAAACTGGTTGTTGGTGAGAAAAGAGTTGTATTTCATGTTGTACAGTAGCCGACTACTGTAGCATTTTCCGTACAGGAATTTGTGAGTGGGTGGATAAAACATAGTATACTTGGATTTAGAGGATATATTTTATTAACACTTTCCCAAACGTCGAAAATTTTGACTGTTCCAATTTGAAAGCTGCATCAGACGACAAAATGGATGTTGAAAAAGATGCAAATTGTAACATAGAAAATATTGAGACAAAAGAAGAAACTGCTGATTATCAGCAGTTTCTTCTTTTGTCTCAATGTTTTCCCAAGCCTTTTCTATTAGGGACGTCAAAAGCAGGTCTTGTTTGGGAAAGGGTTAAGTTGAAAGGTTACCCCCTTTCCCAAACAGCAAGAAATTAGATTGTTCTTACTTGAAAGCTGCTGCTGATGACTAAATGGATATTATTGAAGCTATGATTTGTTAACAATATAGCACAGAAAAAATTGAGTAAAAGGGGACAAAGTTGATTATCAGCATTTTTTCTTCTTTTGTCATGATACTAACCTAAGCCTCTTTTATTAGAAAGCCCAAACCAGGTCATGTTTGGGAAAGGGTTAATTGCATTTAACATTCAGTTGTTATTTCGAACTGAAGTTGAGTCATATTTTGAAATACAAGATTTACAGAATTTGTGGTTTATCATAAACTTATTTTTCTGCTACGAAAGAGTTTTTATCAAATGCTTAGTATAATTGGTCAAATTATGTTTTCTAGTGTTCTTCTATCCTTTTCCCAAACAAGACCAGGCCCGGTTTCTCGAGAAAACTTAAGGACAGATCCTCCATTTATTTCCCACGGTAAGATTTTTTTTATTTTTTCTGTACTGATATTTAAATATATGTCATTTATCAACCAAACATTAACTGAATGTAAAAAATACATTTGCTGAAAAGGCCAATTACTGAAACAGCTTTATTTCGTTATTTAGGATATGCGCAGTAAGTTGCGCAGTAACAACTGGAGGATCTGTCCTTAAGTACATTCTCATGCTCGAATCTGAGCACCGTGCTCAAATCGCACGAAATCCATGTGAACTTCAATCGAATACCCTTCAATGTTGGAGATTATTCCTTTGAAGTTCCTTTGAAGTTAAGCATGTTCTCATGAGAATATACTTAAGTTTTTTCGAGAAACCGGGGCCTGGTTTGATGTCCCAAGTAAAAAAGATAGTTTAAACATTGTGAGAAAAGGAGAAATTATTGCTAATAAATTTCCCATAAAACTTTCTATCCTGTAACAGGTCACATCAGGCCTGGGTCACATTGTACTTTGGACATCAATTATTATATTATCATCAGCAATTTCTTTCAAATTGGACTGGTCTGAAATTTTGCTGTATTGGAAACAGGGAAAGGATTAATTAAAGAGCTATAACGTTAGAAGTGTTGTTATTGTGTTAGAACAATGTAATATAAGGATACTTAACTTATTTAAATTAGATAAGACTTGTCCATTGGACTGTTCTTGCTAAAATCTGCAAATCAGCAAAACTTAATAAAACTAGTACGGCTGAGACACGGTGGAGATTGTGCATGATGGGATGGGTAAATCTAGGGGACAAATTTGCCTTGCTTCAGGCAAGATATTTTGCAATTAGTTTCTTATTTCTGTGTCAATTTTCAAATGGTTTGTTACATGTACCGTGGATTGATGGGAAAAGGTTGAAGATAATGAAGAGGATTTTAAGTAGGGCATACATGTGAACTTGAATTGTCAATTGAAACTCTAAATGTATAATTTGCTTCTCTGTAATTTCAGGTTTCATTGAAACGACCTTCCCAGAAACAACTTGAGATAAAGAAGGAAACTTAAATGGACACTTAAATCTAGTCGCAGATTACTTACCCTCTACAGTCCTGTGTTACAGATTCCAGCATGAAATGGTGAAATCTTGACAGAATCTGCCAACTGTTGCTTGGCAACAATACAGAAATTGTGTACAAATTGGATTTATTTGATCCACTGATTGTTGCTGAATGATATGTGAAAAGTGTTAATGGCAATTTGGTGTGAGGTGGTCAATATTCTGGCAGGAGGGAAAAGTGTTACAAGTGTTAATTTGGAAATGATGTGACCAGGTTCATTGATGAAAGGTAGTGATAAACATGTTGTAACCATGCACTTAACAAAGGGGAGGAGGCTATAGTGAACAGGTTATTACAGTAATTGCTGTAGTCATGGATTTGGATGAGGAATATAGAACCACATATTACAAGGATGTACCACTGGATTCATTCTACATTTGATCTCGTAGACAGGTAAACATTTGTGTTCTAGAATTGGAGACATGCCATGCAAAAATGATCTTTATGGTATTCACTATTGCGAAAAAACTTGCATCAAACATTTCTCCAACAAGACCTGGTTTTGATGTACATAGTAGAAAGGGACTGGAAAAAGATTGAAGCAAATGAAAAAAATACTGATTATCAACATTTTCTCCTTTTGCCTCAATATTATCCTGCATATATGATACACAAATCCAATCTTTATTAACATTCAATTTGTCATCTGCAGTAGCTTTCAAATTGGACTACCCTAAAATTTTGCTTGAATAGGTTAACATTCAAGTTTGGGTATCTTCATGTATGTGCTACTGCTCTGAAATTTTGTATATGTGTAGGACCATAATGGTGACTAAAAAGACCAAGTCCAAATACTCGAGAATTTTAACAGATGTGATTTTAATGTCTTATGCATAATTATGTGCAAGTTTCTATATTTCCACACCCACTTTTGCTACCCAGGTTTGAAGGTCCTTTCTTGCATGGCGTTCTCACATAATGAATTTATGTTCTATGGGGTAATTTTGTTAATTTTCACTTACTTTGCAATAAATTTAGGAATTAGGTTACATTCCTGTCTAGGTTTCATAATAAAACACCTTGAGTTACCCTTTCTAACAAGCCATTCTTTTTAATTTAGATTCCTTGCTGGAAAATAAGAAAATATATACTGATCACCAGAAGTTTCTTCCATTTTCAATGCCCAATTATAAATTAAAACTTACTTTTGATATCAATGATCATGTCGTCTGAAAATCCTTTAAAAATGGACCTACTGGTACCTAAAAGTTTGTTTTTGGAAAGAGGTTGATTTATATGTAATTGAATTGTCAAAACCAGGAATCTTATTCTATGGCAATGAATTTTGTGCTTAAAATAGACTGGGTTTATGGTTATGTATTGATGAACAGTCGGTGTTGTGGTTTAAAATCTCGTAACTACGGCTTGACCAAAGCCGTAGTTACGAGATTTTATAACAATATCTTCGAAATACTATTATTTGTCCAAAAAATTATGTCGCATTTAACTGAATAAAATCATTCCTCATTAAATTTTATTTTCAGATATAGGTACATGTAGATCAGTCAGAATGTTGATCAAGGAGTACAGGATATCCCTGCCCATGAGTGTGGAAGAATACAGGATAGCTCAGCTTTATATGATACAGGTAGGACAGATTTTTATTTGAAATGTTTAAACACTCAACAGTTTCATTTAAGCAGGGTAGTATAGACTAAGATCATTCGAATATTCTCGGATCTTATCGTTACTCAAGATCGGCTCGAACGTTTTACAGTTGCCGGCATGGGCTGATCCTGCCCATATCACTCCGCAAGCATAACAACAGAAGCAGACCAAACAACTATTTAAATCTACGCCAAAAAAGTATTTGAAAAAACAGCGTTCTAAAGTCGACTGTATCCTCATAAATGTGATGAAATTTTATCAGATAAAAGATTGACGAGATTTACTGATTATTGACAGTATAATTTCACTTGAATTATAATTTTAGCAAAAGGATTGATTTGTTTTGATGATGTCATTTACGCGTGTCTACTTTCACGTTCAATATGGCGGTCACTGTATTACGCTCGAGATCATGTTGCAAACACATTCCAAACGGCAAAAGGTTGCAAACAGTCTCGAGGGTCGCGATTGAGACTAAGATCAGACTGAATGTGTATGCACTGCATGTATATGCAGTCTGATCTTAGTCTATGCTACCTGCCAAATTTTGATGTATCTGTAAAGGAGTACAGGATATCCCTGCCCATGAGTGTGGAAGAATACAGGATAGCTCAGCTGTATATGATACAGGTAGGACATTAGCGCAAGTTTTCATGCAAGTTTTACAATTGACATTTTATGATGTAACCATGTCCTCCTCTCTTTCAAAAAATTGGAAAGTTTTTTGCCAATCAGATCAATTGGATTGCTTTTCCCTGATTGAAATCCAACCAAATGACTTCTCGATCTGTAATTGATCAAAACAGACCTCTACAGATGATTTGATGAAGTAGTACATGTATAAGTCGATGTGATTGAGTACAGGTTGAGTAAAAGATTCCAACCTGATCACTCTCAATCTCCAGACATACCTGATTCTGGATTGGATTGATCTTCTACCCAATCAATACATTATCTATTTTCGACCAATTTTCTACTATTGCACACAAGTGTTTTTGACATGTCAAAAAAATCAAGCGCCTGAACCTGAGCAATTCAGATCAAGCTTGATCACACTGTCTACTCCAGATGACCCATGCCAACTGAGCTTGTTCTGTACTTGATTGCTTGATCATGCTTGATCCAGTTGATCTGAATCATCTGTACCGCAGTGGGAACCTAGCATTAGGCTGGGACTCTGAAATAACTTGCCCAAAGACAAGCAACAAACCTTCCCTATTTTTGTACATTTTTAAAGAGATAAATTTTTACCCAGGAATACACATGGAAATGTATACTCTGCTGTCGTTTGACTGGAAAAGTGTTAAAAAAGTCCTATTAAAAAGTCCCAAACACGACCTGGTTTTGGCGACCCTATTTGAATAGGCTTTGGAAGATGTAAAGACAATGAACAAATATGATGATAAAATCTTTTTATCATTATATATTTTATACAGTTTCTCTTCTTATCAACTTCCATTGTGTTGTCTGCAGCAACTTTCAAAATGGAACAAAATTTCTGCTAGTAGGGAAACTGTGAAAATTCTTTACAAACACAATTTTCATTAGGCGAAGAAAAGGGATAAATCAAGGTCTGCAGTTTTGAAGCAAATCTTGACTTGGAAATGCCTATCAATTTTCTATATCTACTGTTGATTATAAGAGCATCTCACGGCCTAAAACATCAATATTCGCTTTGGAATAAAGCTGGGAACTCGGTGTTTATAGAGTAGAATTACATATTGATCCCAATATAACACTTTCCCAAACAATGAAGTCTTTTGTGGCACCCTATAGAAAACAAATTTGGGGAAAACATAAGCAAAAGAAGAAATAAACAATGACACCTTGTGGCATATCTAATAAGTAAAACCTGGGGAAAATATTGAAAGCAAAAGTAGAAAATGATGATATTCAGCATTTTCTTCTTTTGCCTCAGTATTTTCTGTGCTATATTGTGCAAAAATCCTTTCTTTTTATACATCAACATTGACTTCAGCAGAAGCTTTCAACTTTAGATGACTCAAATGAGTACCTACAACACAGGGTTTGAAAGTGGAATATTAAAGTTAGAATGCTTGTAGTCCCTGATATAGCTAGCTCTGTCATCATTCAGTGAGTTACAGTTAATAATTTGTCTTCAACATCTGATACAGTAACCTTGACAAAGGATAGAGTCTAATCCCCAATGATCTGCTTGTATTTCTGTCTATCAAAACAGGGGTTATTTACAAAATCTTGTTATTCTTACAATGTCATTAAATCTCTCAATTGAGCCCATAATATCTTTGCCTTGGTAAGCAAATGTATATGTCTTTAAGCAAGCTGTAGTTACAAGGTTTTGGACTAAATTGTTTTTAGCTCCACTGGCCGACAGGCCAGCGGGCTATTGTCATGGCGGTGTGTCCTCCATGCGTCCGTCAGTGCGTAAACTTTTTCTTTAAAAATCTTCTTCTCAGAAACTACCAGATAGATTTAAATCAAACTTCACAAGAATGATCCTTGGGTGACCCTCTCTCAGATTCCTTCAAAGAATTCGGATTGAATCAGAACAAACTGAGTTATCTGCCCTTGAATGTCAAAAATAGCTGGTTTTGACTTTAATTTTACTCTAAAATCCACAAATATTGATTGATCAAAACAAAACTAGAACCGAATATTGGTGACTATAAGATCTTGCCTTGGTATAATTTTTAGCTTGATTTGAAATTTACATCATGAGTTATGTGCCCTTGAAATTGACAAAATTGCCATTTTCGGCTCTATTTTGACTTTGTTTTCACTCTAGCAAATACAAATATCGACCAATCTAGACAATACTTGTACAGAATGTTGATGACCATAAGATTTCGCCTTGGTACAATTTTCAGCTTGATCTGAACTTAACATCATGAGTTATGTGCCCTTGATGTTGACAAAATCACGTTTTTATGCCCCCGTATCGAGAGATCGGGGGCATATTGTTTTATTCATGTCCGTCAGTCTGTCCGTCCGTCTGCCCAAAAACTTAACCTTGGCCTTTTCTCAAAAGTATTTGACATACAAAGCTCAAATTTGGTATGCAACTTCCTTTGAATGATATCTATCTGTTCCATGCAATTTGACCTTCCTCAAGGTCATCCCTTAACCCTTATCAACCCTTTACTCTACGAAAACTTAACCTTCTATTCCGAAAACTTAACCTTTGCCTTTTCTCTAAAAGTATTTGACATACAAAGCTCAAATTTGGTATGCAACTTCCTTTCAATGATATATATCTGTTCCATGCAATTTGACCTTCCTCAAGGTCATCCCCTTACCCTTAACAACCCTTTACTCTACAAAAACTTAACATTTTAGAAGAATGGCCATTTCGGGGGCATTTGTGTTTCACAAACACATCTTGTTGGCTCTATTTTGACATTGCTTTCACTCTAGCAACTACAAATATTGACCAATCAGGACATAACTGAGACAGAATATTGGTGACCATAAGATCTTGCCTTGGTTTAATTTTCAGCTTGATCTGAATTTTACATCATGAGTTATGTGCCCTTGAAATTGACAAAATTGCCGTTTTTGACTCTATTTTGACTTTGTTTTCACTCTAGCACAAATATTGACCAATCAAGACAAAACTTGTACAGAATGTTGCTGACAATAAGATCTTGCCTTGGTGCAATTTTCAGCTTGATCAGAATTTTACATCATGAGTTATGTGCTCTTGAAATTGACAAAATTGTCATTTTCGACTCTATTTTGACTTTGTTTTCACTCTAGCAACTACAAATATCGACCAATCAAGACAAAACTTGTACAGAATGTTGGTGACTATAAGATCTTGCCTTGATGTAATTTCCAGCTTGATATGAATTTTATATGAGTTATGTGCCCTTGTTATTGACAAAATTGCCATTTTCGGCTTTATTTTCACTTTCACATCACAGAAATCTTACTGACCATACGATCTTACTTGCTCATAATATCAGCTTGGTCATGCATTTGCTTGTTTGTGGAGCTTGAACCTATGAAATTGCATTCAACAAGACGAGCCTGTGGAGCGCTTCCAGGCCGCCAGGACTGTCTAGTTAATATGCCTACAAATGTGGAGGTATATTCATATAATCTCCTTTTGTCCCTATGTACGTACTGACTGATTTGTATGAAAATGTCACAGAATGTCAAAATCAACTGACCTTGTGCACATTGTTTGCAATTTCATTTTGAGTCGCGCAAAAAGGGGGCTTAATGCCAAAAAAAAGGAGGGTATATTGTCAATGACTGGCATTCTTGTTGACTGAATGTGACATGGTGTTAATAAAGAGCAGAATTGCATATTGATTCATTTGTACTTCTCAATGATTAACAGGGAATAATCCTTTCACACATCACAAGAATGCTTGGCTTGTCCAATGAGAATTTGGTGCAATTTGTAATTTTACCATCTTAGAAATGTTTAATCATTTCCAAATAAGACCTAGGCTAGTTTTTCATGACCCTATAGGCTTTTGCATTAACCCTTTCCCACACATTGACGCTTATGGACGCCCCACAAAATAAAGGCTTGGGAAAACATTGTGGAAAATGAAGAAATTGCTTGTGACAAGCAATTTCTTCATTTCCCACAATATTTTCCACACAAAAAGACCAAAAAATTAAAATTTTCATTAAGGTTTAATTGTCGTCTGCAACATCTTTGAATTTGGGCAAGTCTAAAATTTTGTCGTCTGGTAATGTGTTAAAAACCTTTGAGGAAAACAAGAAAATAATAATGATCAGCATTTTCTCCTTTGTCCTGTTATCCTCTGTGTTAACTGTGTATTCTGTGTATTCTTTATTTGTAGCTCACCTAAGCACCTGAGCACATCCGTCTGTCTGCCCTGTCCGTCTGTCTGTCTGTACATCCACAATTTGGTGTTTATGGACTAATTTATATCCTTGTCTGCAACATGTTTCAATAAGCACTTGTGTAAAATTGTGTTGGTTGATAAAGGTTTAAACACACGATGACGCCTTTTGCCACCCCAAAAGATAAAGGCTTTGGAAAACATCGCGGAAAATGAAGAAATTGCTTGTGAAAAGCAATTTCTTCATTTCCCACAATATTTTCTATTTAGAAACTTAAGAGAAAGACAAAAAGTACGAAAATTTCATTGGCTTAAAATTGTCATCTGCAACACCTTTCAAATTGGAACAGCCTAAAATGTTGCTGTCTGGTAATGGGTTAACAGTATTAATACCATTGCCAGTGCCTCATATTATGATGATCCATTGTATAATAATGATAAATGGAATCTCACTGTATAATGGCCTCAATAGACCCATCTATCTGAATGTTTATTACATAGCTGTGATTAGATGAATTGTGGGGATTATCACTTTCACCAACAGCAAAAATGTACGGTGATCAAAAAAGATGCTGCACAGGAAAAATTAGATGTTGGATTAGTGTACAATAAAGCACAGAAAATATTGAGACAAAAGGAGAAAATGCTGGTCACCAGCATTTTTATGCTCCCCGAAAAATTTCGGGGGAGCATATAGTCGCCACGCTGTCCGTCCGTCCGTCCGTCCGTCCGTGTGTCCGTGTGTCCGTCCGTCCGTCTGTCCACAGCCATATCTCAGCAACCCTTGGACCAAATTCAATGAAACTTCACATGTGAACTCCCTGGGTCAATACCTAGGGACCTTTTTCTCCGTTTGTAAATTTAAGGCTGCGTCATGGAAAAAGGGGCCTTAGTGTAAAAATTAGTTTTTCTCTTATTTCTCTTCATCTAATGGGCAGAATTTAATGAAATTTTGTGCTCATGTAATAAATAGGATGTTCTAGACCATATTCTATAAATAATGTGTGTACAAAAAAGCTGTCATGGGAAAAGGGGGCTTAATGTATGATAGTTTTTATTTTGTGACAAACACTTATTCGGGGAGCATAATCCGTCTGTGACGGCTCTTGTCTTCTTTTGTTTCAATGTTTTCCCAAGCCTTTTCCAATAGCAATGTCAAAACCAGGTCTTATTTGGGCAAGGGTTAGCACTTACACGAACAAGACCAGGTTTTGATTTTCGTAATAGAAAATATGACCAGCATTTTCTCCCTTTTCCTCAATATATTCTATCCAGACATTTATAGGAAATTTTCACTCTGACAGTTGTCAGATGGCGTCTGCACCTCCTGTCAATTTTGACAAGACTTTTGGGAAATAATTTTAATGGAATAAATACTTTCCCAAACAAGACCTAACAAATAAGTTCATCCTATAATAATGATAAATTGTGTATCCTCTGGTTACATAGTGTGAACTGTTCTCTATAGAACCATCTATAACTACTGTTTATAGATACATTCTGAGTGGTCGCAATGTATAATTCTCTGTATTAACCACTTCCCCACTCATTGACACTATTTTGACGCCCCACATGATAAAAGCTTTGGAAAATATTGTTGAAAATGATATTGATGTACATTTTTGTATTATCTTCTCCATCTGTCTGTCCGTCCCTATATACCCCATTACCAAACAGTAAAATATTGGGCTGTTCCAAATTCAAAGATAGTGTTTGTGGACAACAATTTCAAGTGTATGAAATTCATCATTATTTGGTCTTTTTTGGTAGAAAACGTGGGCAAACCGCAAGCCACAAGCATCTTCTTAATTTTCTACAATGTTTTACAAAGTCTATTTATGGGAATGGGATACATTATGTTCATCCACAAATATACCTGCACATCTTATGAAAGTGACTTTCTTGTATATTTATAGACAAATTTCAATGAAATGTTTGCAGAATGTTCCTAATCACTTAAACATATTGTCGGGATATAATAGATTCACTATTAAACAAGAATTTTTACAGTTGAATTGCTTTATCAACACAACTGAAATCATTCTTGTTTAATAGTGAATCTATCATATTGGATTGACAATGAATTCACAAAAAATTTTACTATAAAAAACAAATGATCTCTTTAATCGCACCAGCTTTTACATTGACCATGTTTGTAACAGACGCCGTGGCATTTATTAGAATAATTATGGTAGACACGAAATATTCACTGATGTCCCCATATAAAACAATATCAGACATATAAATCATTGTTAATAGGAATATCCTATTGCTAGGTTGCCATTCTCTTTCCTATCAATAAACATGGCAATGTCATTAATGCTGTCTTATAAATAACATCTTGTTCTGAGTATAACTCCCTAAGTATTAAATATATGTAAGATTATTAACCGATTCCCACACTCTGATGCCTTTTGATGCCTCGTGAGATAAAGGCTTTAGAAATCATAATTAAAAATGAAGGAATATTGCTTGTGACAAGCAATTCCTTCATTTCCCACAATGTTTTCTAGTCCATAAGAAAAAAATATTTTAATTTCATTCACTTGAAATCGTTGTCTGCAACATCTTTGAATTTGGATCACCCTAAAATCTTGTCACTTGGGAAAGGATTATGTATACTGAAAACATGTATATTAGAGTATGCTTGTCTGTCAATCTGTCAATTTTTGGGTTGGATTGTAGTTTTCTGTCAACTCTATTTCTTGTACTCTACTTGACAGATTTATTTCATTCATATGGACTTCCTGATTTGAAATCATTTAGAATTCATGCTAGAAGACTGTGTTGTTGTGTGTTTTCAGAAAAAGAGTCGTGAAGAGAGTCATGGTGCAGGAAGTGGTGTAGAAATCATAGAGAATCATCCATACACAGAGGGGCCGGGTGGTAATGGACAGTACACATACAAAATATACCATATTGGGAGTCATTTACCCGGTAGGTCTTGAGGATATCCATCATTGTTTAGAATACTTCATATAGCTGCTTTTCTACAAAAAACTCATAACTGCAGCTTAAAACAAGCTGCATTTAAGGACAGATCCTCCAGTTGTTACTGCGCAACTTACTGCGCATATCCTAAATAACGAAATAAAGCTGTTTCAGTAATTGGCTTTTTTCAACAAATGTATTTCTTACATTTAGTTAATGTTTGGTTGATAAATGACAAGACCCTTTTCGGTTATTTCAATTTTCTCTGTTTGGTCAATTAAAGTGTAATAGTACTCGGATGGTACATTTCGCTTTCTGTTACGCGTTCAAAATGTGGCGTTAGCGATAGGAAACGGAGCAACAGAAGCAAATTGGTGTCTTTATGAGATAGTCCGCTTCAGATGGACACAAAAGATGACACGTTTTATTATCTAAAGCTGGTAATAAGGAAGAAAATGGATAAAAGTAGTGAAACAATTTCGGACAGAGCTGTAAAAAGTCAACCAAATTTTACTTATAACTAAGAAAATCGCTTGGTTTGATATATTTTTCTTTTTTTGTTTTTATAGGTATGACCAAGCACTATGCATATACCAAAAAAGAAAAAAATCTTACCGCTGGAATATTTTTTATTATCAGAAACGTTGCCAAAAAAGAGCAATGTCAGCTACTTTTGAAAGAATGTTTTACTAAAAATTTCAAAATCATCACTAACTTTTCCCAAATTGATACTCATTTAGACAGAATGAAACATATTGAACACAATAAAGACTTATTTATGTAATCCTAGTCATTTCAAACACCTTTTTTGTGGGTATTTAATTAACCCTTTCCCAAACAAGACCTTGTTTTGACGTCCCTAATAGAAAAAGCTTGGGAAAACATTGAGACAAAAGAAGAAACTGCTGACAACCAGCAGTTTCTCCTTTTGTTTCAATATTTTCTAGGCCATAATATACACACTTGCCATATGAATTTATACCAATTTTGTCCACTGTGGCAGCTTTTAAATTGGAAAAGTCTAATTTTCGCCGTTTGGGAAAGGGTTAAGTGACACCTCATTTTTGCAATTTTAGACAAGAGTAGTCTCCCTTGAAATTCAATAACTTTTTAATTCGCTTGGTGACCTATAGTTTTTAAGTCATTTTTTTACTTCTCATATATTTAAATATCAGTACAGAAAAAATAAAAAAAATCTTACCGTGGGAAATAAATGGAGGATCTGTCCTTAACCCTTTCCCAAACAATGAAATTTTAGACTGCTTCAAATTCAAAGATGTTGCAGACGAAAATTTCAAGTGAATGATATTTAAATATTTTTGGTATTTTGGGGTAGAAAGCATTGTGGGAAATGAAGAAATTGCTTGTCACAAGCAATTTCTTCATTTTCCACATTGTTTTCCAGAGCAATTATCTTGTAGGGAGTCAAAAAGAGTCAATGTGTGATAATGGGCATCTTCGCTAGCCAAGGTTGAACCCACCTACGTTTGTATTCACCCTTGGCGGATTTAGTCCGATTTTCTTGAAATTGCGAAGCGCCGCCTAGTGGTTGTTCTGCTGGTTGTTTACGTCCATTATTGATGACGTCATTAACGCGCGTTGTCTTTGGCGTCAAACGTCATGCGGATTATGTAAAAGTTAGTTGCTTTTTTGGTCGAATTGTCGAAAGTATAATAATTCGTCGATTAAAGATAGGGAATTCCTGTCTATTGCAGTGAAATTCTTAGGAAAAATCGCCCATCTTCACGTTTTTGAGTTGCAAATGCAATGCTTTTTCCCGCCCATTGTCATGATTTGGTTACTCATAACAAATGTGTCAGTCGACAATCTGATTGGTTCCAGCGAGACCTCGCTGGAACCAATGAAAACGCTTTCCAAGAAAATCGGACTAAATCCGCCAAGGGTGAATACAGAAACGACGTTATGTCGTAGATGTCACCCTTGGCTTGCGAAGATGGGTAATGGGTTAAGAGGTGTTTGTTGAAAAGCGACAATATACAAAAATAATCTACTGGTAAAACAGAGAGCCGGGGTGGTAATGGACAGTACACTTACCAAATATATCATAATAATGGTAGTCATTTACCCGGTTAGTCTTTATCTATTTAGATATTGAAGACAGTAAAAATTTGGAAAGCCATATTTCTGCCTTCTCTGCTTCAAATGATTTCCAAATGGGTCACATATTAACAAAGTTATTGAGGATTTTCTGCAATTTCTGTGTCACATGATTCACTGCTGTGACTTTGTAGATTAAGCCATTTGCTAGCATAAAAAGGGCATTAGAATATCTACAACCAGAAATGAAGAACATTGTTAAGTTAAGATAGATATATTGTCAGTGTTATTGCAAAACCTTGTAACTCCAGCTTTATTAAAGCTGGAGTTACACTGTTTTGCAATGACACAGAGAATATGAATTTGGCTACTGTTCATATTGCTTATGTGCTTGAAAAGGCTTCGCTGTAATTCCACAGGTCAAATATATTTTAAGGGCAAAAGATTTGAGAAGATTTAAGAGTTAGATAAGCCTCACTGTAATGGGTTTTGCAGATTTTCCAAGTTAATTTCTGTCTGACATAATTAATCATTTACCTGGAAAAATCTTTGAAATAATTTCACCAGCTTAGGTAAGTACAAAATTGCTGTATGTTAACCCTTTCCCAAACGAGAACAGGTTTTGATGTCTCCAAATTAAAGGCTTGAGCAAACATTGAGGCATAAGAAGAAAATGCTGATAACCAGCATTTCTCCTTTTGCCTCAAAATTTTCTATGCTATATTGTATGCAAATCCTGACTTTATCTTTATTAACACTCATTTTGTCGTCTGCAGCTACTTTCAATTGGATTACCCTAGCAGCTGGAGGCTCAGTTTGGATTTTGTGGTAGCATTGGTGAGAGAAATACCAGGAATCCACGGTTAGGTGCTCCAGCCACTGTGATAATAACCATAGCAGTTGACAGAGATGTTAAACCTCAATCAATCAATCATTCATCATATCGTCGGTGTAAATGCAAAACCTCTTATGTCGGTTCTAGCTATTTTCAAAGTACAAACTTGTGTGTCCAATTTAGACAATTCTTGCAGGTTTTGAGATATTTTTACTTATCAGTATCAATGATACATTATTTACGAACAATATTTCCTAATTTCAAGTAAAACATTTCAGTTTGGGAAAAGTTATTACACTTTATTCCATCCCCTTTAAAATTTTCCGAAAACGAGATACGAGGTTTTGCATTTACAACGACGATATGGTCTTACAATAGTTTGGTGTCAATCCATTGACTAAAATACTAGCATTGATTGAGGAATTAATCTAATAACAATTATTGATCCATTTTGCTTTTGAAAGGCTGAATTCTGTAAGCTTCAAGTGAGTTGTGATCCATAGAAAGGGCCCTTACAGCATTTCAGACTAACATGGATCTGGACCAGCCTTCAGCAGTTTCTTCTTTTGTCTCAATGTTTTCAAAAACCTTTTCTACTAAGAAAGTCAAAACCAGGTGTTCAGGGAAGGGTTAAAAACTGTTGCAGATGACAAAATCAGTTATGATTGAGGTAGGTTGTGTGTACATTATAGCTGTGAAAATACTGAGACAAAAGAAGAAATGCTGATTATCTGCATTTTGTTATTTTGCCTCAATGTTTTCCTAAGCTTCTTTTATTATGGGCATCAAAACTAGGTTTTGTTTGAGAAGGAACTATCAGGTAAAGTTGATTGATCTCTAGGAGTTGATGATTGTTTCAGCAGATTTGTTGTTCTATGTAGCATTTTAGGTAATAGGTTTTCAGTTCTTATTTGCCAAAATGGTGCTATTTTGTTCTGGCCCTTGACATTCTGTCCTTCTGTCTATCTGTCTGTCTGTCTGCCATTCCATCTGCTAGATATCAGAAATATTGATTACTAGTTTTGCATGTCTTTTCCTCATGGTTCAGGAATTATCTCCCCTTGAACTATGTCTATATGCCCATATGCTAGTATTCTTGTGTTGCAAGCTGCTCATTCTGTGCAGTCTCATTACCCTGAAAGCACTTAGGGGAGGGGGGTAATTAAATCACATTCTGTGACAAGCTCTAGCCTTTTCTGTGCTGTATTGTATATAAATTCCATCTTGGTCAACATTTATTTTGTTCTTTACTGCTGTTTCCGTTTTGGAATAGTCTTAACTTTATCCATTTGTGAAAGAATTCCCACACAAAGACTCTTTTTGACTCCCTACAAGATAATGGCATAGGAAAACTTGGTGGAAAACGCAGAAATTGCTTTTGACTAGCAATTTCTTCATTTGCCACAATGTTTTCTTCCATGAAAATTAACTTGAAACTGTTGTCTGCAACATATTTATACCCCCCAAATTCAATTTGGGAGGTATATAGGAGTCAGGTTGTCGGTCTGTCTGTCTGTCTGTTTGTCTGTCTGTTGGTCTGTTGGTCCGTCTGTTGGTTTTTGTCGAGCCCGCTTGCGGTGAGCTCGACATAGTTGTCACAATGGCGGTTCGGTGTATGTGCGTTAGTGCGTTAGTGCGTGCGTTAGTGCGTGCGTGCGTTAGTGCGTTAGTGCGTGCGTCCGTCCGGATGGAGCTTGTCCGGGCCATAACTTCACCATGGATGGAGGGATTCAGAAATAACTTGGCACAAATGTCAAGCTCAGTAAGGCGGAGTGTCGCGTGCAAGAACCAGATTCCAAGCTCAAAGGTCAAGGTCAAACTTGGAGGTCAAATGTCAAAAATGAGAAGATTTTTGCTTGTCCGGGCCATAACTTCACCATGGATGGAGGGATTCAGAAATAACTTGGCACAAATGTCAAGCTCAGTAAGGCAGAGTGTCGCGTGCAAGAACCAGATTCCAAGCTCAAAGGTCAAGGTCAAACTTGGAGGTCAAATGTCAAAAATGAGATGATTTTTGCTTGTCCGGGCCATAACTTCACCATGGATGGAGGGATTCAGAAATAACTTGGCACAAATGTCAAGCTCAGTAAGGCGGAGTGTCGCGTGCAAAAACCAGATTCCAAGCTCAAAGGTCAAGGTCAAACTTGGAGGTCAAATGTCAAAAATGAGATGATTTTTGCTTGTCCGGGCCATAACTTCACCATGGATGGAGGGATTCAGAAATAACTTAACGGGTCACATATGTATACTCAAATTAATCCATTCTGGTATCTCGTTATAAATACATAGACATGTAATATTTTGTGAACAAATGCGTTAGTGCGTGCGTTAGTGCGTGCGTGCGTTAGTGCGTGCGTGCGTTAGTGCGTGCGTCCGTCCGGATGGAGCTTGTCCGGGCCATAACTTCACCATGGATGGAGGGATTCAGAAATAACTTGGCACAAATGTCAAGCTCAGTAAGGCGGAGTGTCGCGTGCAAGAACCAGATTCCAAGCTCAAAGGTCAAGGTCAAACTTGGAGGTCAAATGTCAAAAATGAGAAGATTTTTGCTTGTCCGGGCCATAACTTCACCATGGATGGAGGGATTCAGAAATAACTTGGCACAAATGTCAAGCTCAGTAAGGCAGAGTGTCGCGTGCAAGAACCAGATTCCAAGCTCAAAGGTCAAGGTCAAACTTGGAGGTCAAATGTCAAAAATGAGATGATTTTTGCTTGTCCGGGCCATAACTTCACCATGGATGGAGGGATTCAGAAATAACTTGGCACAAATGTCAAGCTCAGTAAGGCAGAGTGTCGCGTGCAAGAACCAGATTCCAAGCTCAAAGGTCAAGGTCAAACTTGGAGGTCAAATGTCAAAAATGAGATGATTTTTGCTTGTCCGGGCCATAACTTCACCATGGATGGAGGGATTCAGAAATAACTTGGCACAAATGTCAAGCTCAGTAAGGCGGAGTGTCGCGTGCAAAAACCAGATTCCAAGCTCAAAGGTCAAGGTCAAACTTGGAGGTCAAATGTCAAAAATGAGATGATTTTTGCTTGTCCGGGCCATAACTTCACCATGGATGGAGGGATTCAGAAATAACTTAACGGGTCACATATGTATACTCAAATTAATCCATTCTGGTATCTCGTTATAAATACATAGACATGTAATATTTTGTGAACAATAAACTGTCTCACCATGATCCCCATCATTCCAACTTATTTTGTCCCCACTTTTACAACGCCATTGTAATGACAGCTGTAGACATAGGTATGGTCTTCTTTCTTCAAAATGAGCGGGCTCGACATGTTGCCCTTCGGCATCTAGTTTCTTTAAAAATCTTCTCCTCCTCAACCACTGGGCCAATTCTTACCAAACTTTGCAGGAATGTTCCTTGGGTGACCCTTTTCAAAACTTGTTCGTGAATTTTTGATTCGTCAAAAATTGTGGGCGTGGCAGGGCGGGGCTTATCAGACTTAGAGAAATCATGTAAAAAAATTTTTAAAAATCAATTTTCAAGCCAATTTGAACCAAACTTAGCAGGAATGACCCTTGAGTGATTATATTCAGTGTATGCTCATGATTTTTTCATTCGCCAAAAAATGTGGGCGTGGCAGGGCGGGGCTTATCCGACTTCGAGAAATCGTTAGATAATTCTTCAAAAATCTTCTTCTCCTCAACCACTGGGCCAATTCTTACCAAACGTGGCAGGAATGTTCCTTGGGTGACCCTTTTCAAAACTTGTTCGTGAAATTTTGATTCGTCAAAAATTGTGGGCGTGGCAGGGCGGGGCTTATTGGACTTAGAGAAATCATGTGAAAAATCTTTAAAAATCAATTATCATGCCAATTTGAACAAAACTTAGCAGGAATGACCCTTGAGTGATTATATTCAATGTATGCTCATGATTTTTTCATTCGCCAAAAAATGTGGGCGTGACAGGGCGGGGCTTATCCGACTTCAAGAAATCGTTAGATAATTCTTCAAAAAACTTCTCCTCCTCAACCACTGGGCCAATTCTTACCAAACTTGGCAGGAATGTTCCTTGGGTGACCCTTTTCAAAACTTGTTCGTGAAATTTTGATTCGTCAAAAATTGTGGGCGTGGCAGGGCGGGGCTTATTGGACTTAGAGAAATCATGTGAAAAATCTTTAAAAATCAATTATCAGGCCAATTTGAACCAAGCTTGGCAGGAATGACCCTTGAGTGATTATATTCAATGTATGCTCATGATTTTTTCATTCGCCAAAAAATGTGGGCGTGGCAGGGCGGGGCTTATCCGACTTCAAGAAATCGTTAGATAATTCTTCAAAAAACTTTTCCTCCTCAACCACTGGGCCAATTCTTACCAAACTTGGCAGGAATGTTCCTTGGGTGACCCTTTTCAAAACTTGTTCGTGAATTTTTGATTCGTCAAAATTTGTGGGCGTGGTAGGGCGGGGCTTATCGGACTTAGAGAAATCATGTGAAAAATCTTTAAAAATCAATTATTAGACCATTTTGAACTAAAGTTGGCACTAATGTCCCTTGATCGATTGTATGCAATGTATGTTCATGAATTTTTGATTTGTCAAAAAATGTAGGTGTGGCAGGGCGGGGCTTATCTGACTTCAAGAAATTGTCAGATAATTCTTCAAAAATCTTCTCCTCCTTAACCACTGAGCAAATTCTTACCAAACTTGGCAGGAATGTTCCTTGGGTGACTCTTTTCAAAACTTGTTCGTGAAATTTTGTTTCGGTGTTTTGTTGCCATAATTGGCAGGAATGTTCATTTGGTGACTTATTTCAAAAATTGTTCGTGGATTTTTGATTTGCAAAAAATGTGGTAATGGCAGGGCAGGGCTTATCAGACTTAACAAAATCATCAGAGAAAATTTAAACTCAATTATACAGTAAATTTGAACCAAATTTTACAGGAATGTAGGCCTACCTTTATTGACTGTCTTCAATACATGGTTGTAAATTTTTGGTTTATTGAAAAATATCAGCATGGCAGGGCTGGGCTTGGGGATTGTTAAATGAGCTATGTCCTTTTGTTGAAAATTGGTATTTTTTGCAACATTTACAAGTGTTGTTTGGTCTGTTGATTTTTTGTTAGCTCTTTTTTTCCAATTGAACAGCTCCCAGTTCAAATGAAATCAACTTCTCAAAATGCACAAAAACTGCGCTTTTGGGGGGTATGATCACTTTCAGTGATATTCTAGTTGAATTTGGACTACCCCATAATTTTGCTGTTTGGGGAAGGGTTTAAGTCAATTCTTGTTTGGGGAAGGGTTTAAGTCAATTCTAAACAAATGGACTGCTCAATTGCCTGGAAATTCCTTGAAATATGACGCCTAATTAGGCCCCTGGATTCTCTATTGAGTTATGATTTTGCGGGAAGATTAGAAGAATTGTCTGCAGATTTATTGATTGAAGCAATTTGAAGCAATTTGAAAAATGACAAAAGAGAATAGTAACTTTTATCATGATAAAACCATTGATCTTAGCTTTGCAACGCAGTGGATTAAACTATGCCCACACAATGACTCTTTTTGACTCCCCACAAGATAATAGCTTTGGAAAACATCATGGAAAATGCAGAAATTGCGTGTGACAAGCAATTTCCCACAATGAATTCTATCCAAAAGACCAAACTTTGTGAAATTTCATCCACTTAAAATAGTTGTCTGCAACATTTTTGAAACTGTACCATTCTGAAATTTTGCTATTTGATAATGTGTAAACCCAATTCCTGTACAACACATGGTTAGACATCCTTTGTAGAAATGGTCAGGGAAAGTATTATGAGAAAAGAAGAAAATTAACCCTTTCCCAAACGGCAAAATTTTAGGGTTATCCACTTCAAAAACTGTTAAAAATGACAAAATGGATGTTACTAAATATAGGAACTGTGTAAAATTTGGCACAGAAAATATTGAGACAAAAGGAGAAACTGCTGGTTATCAGCAGTTTCTTCTTTTGTTTCAATGTTTTCCCAAGCCTTTTCTACTAGAGATGTCAAAACCAGGTCTTGTTTGGGAAAGGGTCAATGAAGATCATCCTCAGCATTTTTTGTGCTATTACATATCGAGGGGTCAGTGCAACACTATTGTAAGTGCCTATATAAATATAGGCACTTACAATAGTTTTGCACTGACTCCTCGATATACATTTTCTATTTTAATGTAATGATAAACTTTTGAGGCAAATTAGAAATTGTTGGTTATTAGCATTATGAATGTAACTTGGCCCTTTCCCAAAAAAGATCATGTTGTGATATGCCTAATTGAAAGGTTTTGGATAATATTGGGGTCAAAGAAGAAAATGCTGATAATCAGCAACTCTTTATTACCATAGTTTATTTAAATGTTGATATTATGTTTGATCTATACTTTCAGGTTGGTTTAGGGCTATTTTACCAAAATCTGCACTCCGTGTGGAGGAGGAAGCGTGGAACGCGTATCCGTACACCAAGACGAGATATCGTTGTCCTTTTATCGAGAAGTTTTACATCGAGATCGAGACGAAGTATCTGAATGATGGGGGAGACAGAGATAATGTGTTCAACATGACGTCATCCGAACTGAAGGATAGAACTATAGGTAATAGCAAAGAATTTTGTGCTTAAAATAGACTAGGTTTACTGTTATGTTTTGATAAACCATGGGTGCTGTTATAAAATCTCGTATCTACAGCTTGAAGCCATAGTTACGAGATCTTATAAAAACACCTATGAAATACCATTGTTTGTCTGAAATTATTTCACGGTTAACTGGATAAAATTGTTCCCTAATATACAACTGTATGAAAATGACTGATTGCTTTCTTGTTGTTCGGAGAGGCTAATCACTATTAGGGGGAGAAGCTACTGTGAATGGATCTGATGACCATTTTGATGTAGAGGCATTTTTATGCCTAAACTTCTCAAAGGTTTTTTTGGATTGGAGATAAAACATGTATTCCCTATAAAATTCGCTGTATACTCGTTTGGGCATGCTTTTCCATATTAGTATTCTTTACTGTGTGTAAGAAGCTTGCTGTGTAGAAAAAGAACTCTTGGTTGGACTTGCTTAGATATTTGAGTATCGTATATCGGTAGACTTATTTGTCTACTACTGGAGCAAGTCAGGGAGGAGCTCTTCTTACACTTGCTTCTGTGACAGATTGTCATATGGTAATTGGCTTATTTGCTTGTATGTGTAGTATACCTACGAGTGTGCAGATAATAATCTAGAATTAGATTGAGTG
This sequence comes from Fragum sueziense, assembly GCA_963680895.1. Lineage (NCBI taxonomy): Eukaryota > Metazoa > Mollusca > Bivalvia > Cardiida > Cardiidae > Fragum > Fragum sueziense. The sequence goes on from OY804603.1 coordinate 9,968,550, forward strand.
ATCTCAAATTTCTTATTTGAGCAGGGAGTATATCTTTCTCGAGATGGATCTCTTTCGGACTTGCTTCCTTTGATGTGTATTTTAGCATCTTTGCTGTGAGATAGATGATTCATCTTATAATTGTTAGACCTGCTTAGTCTTACAATGTGAGCAAGTGTGGGAGGAGCCCTTCTCAGACCTGCTTATGGACAGCCTCTGGTTGCATCTCTTCTACACTCACTTCTTGGCAAGGTAGAGTAACTGTGAAAAGAGCTCCTCTCAGACTTGCTTCTGGACAATCTCTTATTGCATATCTTCTACATCCGCTCCTTGGTTGGGTATAGCATGTAGACTGAGGATGAACCTCTCTCTGGACTTGCTTAGATAATTTATCTTTCACTCGCTAGAATTTCCTTGTCTAGCATTGTGAGCAAGTGTGGGAAGAGGTCTTCTTAGACTTGCTTCTGGGACAACTATTTGTTGCATCTCTTCTACTCTTGCTTCTTGGCGAGTAGGTAAAGCATGTCTGGATCCATCTCATCAAATCGATCTGTAGTTGCTGAGAGCAACTCTTAGATGTTCTCCTAATGTAGTTGTGATTATCTGTTGTGTGTGTTCGGGAAGCATGTCTTCTAGTCTCCAGATTTGATACGATAATACTGCAAAATGACTGGATGGGAGACATAGAGACACGCTTCCAGTTGATCTGACTTCCCGACCGGTTTCGTTCAATGGTTTGAACTCATCAGGGGATTTTTGTTGTTTTAAGGCAAGAGAGATGTCTTGCAATGTTGGTGAAGCAGAACCCGCTGATTTTCCTTATATATACCCAAGTGCTGCCGTTGCTGCCGGCGCTGCCGGTGTAGCCGGCCTGCTGCCGGTACTATCCATGACGTCATGATCTCCCGTTTCTATTATAGAACAATGGGCGACGACGTCATTTGTTCTATTTTTAGAACAGAGCGTAGATAGTGCCAATTTTCTATCTTGTAGAAGACAATGGCAAAGGATTGTTAAATTTCTAACAGAACACGATTGTCACTACCTTGGTATATGCAGTGACACAGCATTATGAATTAGGCTGGCTGCTTGGGTAATAGGGCTGAATTTGCTCATTTTGAACATGACAAGGGACAGCTTTATTGAGCTAGTAAAGAGCAGTTTCCCTCGAAATTTCTATCTAACTCCATTGTTAGTATTCATTGCAAATTATTGCAGAATGTTTGCTGCAGTATTTGCAGTGCCTAGATGGCGCTGAAGTGTAAATTTTGTACAGTCTTGTGTTCATCTATTGGGAAACAGTCTTTTCATGTATTTGTTTAACATGATGTCATGTTGTCATTATCAAGCACTTTTGTACGTCTGCATCTCTGGACAACAAGAAAGGGGGGATAAAGCGACAACTGTATGAAAATGACTGATTGCTTTCTTGTTGTTCGGAGAGGCTAATCACTATTAGGGGGAGAAGCTACTGTGAATGGATCTGATGACCATTTTGATGTAGAGGCATTTTTATGCCTAAACTTCTCAAAGGTTTTTTTGGATTGGAGATAAAACATGTATTCCCTATAAAATTCGCTGTATACTCGTTTGGCATGCTTTTCCATATTAGTATTCTTTACTGTGTGTAAGAAGCTTGCTGTGTAGAAAAAGAACTCTTGGTTGGACTTGCTTAGATATTTGAGTATCGTATATCGGTAGACTTATTTGTCTACTACTGGAGCAAGTCAGGGAGGAGCTCTTCTTACACTTGCTTCTGTGACAGATTGTCATATGGTAATTGGCTTATTTGCTTGTATGTGTAGTATACCTACGAGTGTGCAGATAATAATCTAGAATTAGATTGAGTGATCTCAAATTTCTTATTTGAGCAGGGAGTATATCTTTCTCGAGATGGATCTCTTTCGGACTTGCTTCCTTTGATGTGTATTTTAGCATCTTTGCTGTGAGATAGATGATTCATCTTATAATTGTTAGACCTGCTTAGTCTTACAATGTGAGCAAGTGTGGGAGGAGCCCTTCTCAGACCTGCTTATGGACAGCCTCTGGTTGCATCTCTTCTACACTCACTTCTTGGCAAGGTAGAGTAACTGTGAAAAGAGCTCCTCTCAGACTTGCTTCTGGACAATCTCTTATTGCATATCTTCTACATCCGCTCCTTGGTTGGGTATAGCATGTAGACTGAGGATGAACCTCTCTCTGGACTTGCTTAGATAATTTATCTTTCACTCGCTAGAATTTCCTTGTCTAGCATTGTGAGCAAGTGTGGGAAGAGGTCTTCTTAGACTTGCTTCTGGGACAACTATTTGTTGCATCTCTTCTACTCTTGCTTCTTGGCGAGTAGGTAAAGCATGTCTGGATCCATCTCATCAAATCGATCTGTAGTTGCTGAGAGCAACTCTTAGATGTTCTCCTAATGTAGTTGTGATTATCTGTTGTGTGTGTTCGGGAAGCATGTCTTCTAGTCTCCAGATTTGATACGATAATACTGCAAAATGACTGGATGGGAGACATAGAGACACGCTTCCAGTTGATCTGACTTCCCGACCGGTTTCGTTCAATGGTTTGAACTCATCAGGGGATTTTTGTTGTTTTAAGGCAAGAGAGATGTCTTGCAATGTTGGTGAAGCAGAACCCGCTGATTTTCCTTATATATACCCAAGTGCTGCCGTTGCTGCCGGCGCTGCCGGTGTAGCCGGCCTGCTGCCGGTACTATCCATGACGTCCATGATCTCCCGTTTCTATTATAGAACAATGGGCGACGACGTCATTTGTTCTATTTTTAGAACAAGGCGTAGATAGTGCCAATTTTCTATCTTGTAGAAGACAATGGCAAAGGATTGTTAAATTTCTAACAGAACACGATTGTCACTACCTTGGTATATGCAGTGACACAGCATTATGAATTAGGCTGGCTGCTTGG